>CAJJDO010000040.1:158384-561806 GCA_905183005.1 Paramecium pentaurelia | reverse complement strand
AAATTTTAAATCTAACAACAAATGAAAAAATAACCTTTGTAGATGAATTTTTTAGAGAATTATTAGGAAATCATGAATACTTTTCAAGTGAATTTTTTGATTTTATAGGATTTGATATTAATAATAGATGTCCAAAAGATTAAAGTTGATCAATTTTTATAAAATTAAATTATTTATTATTATAATAATACATAACTAAATGAAAGATCTTTAAACTTATTATAATAATAACAATTTTCATGATTAAATTATATATAGATTGGATTTCACAGCCATCTAGAGCTGTAAAGGCTGTTTTAGATATCCTCAAAGTCCCTCATGAAGTCAAGGCTTTAAAGATTTAATTTGATGAACATAAGTCACCTGAATTCACAGCAATTCATCCATTATAATAATGTATTCAAATTAAAAAATCTATAGTGCCTTTATTATAAGATGGAGATTTTACTGTTGCTGAAAGTCACAATATAATGAGATACATAATCAAATAGAGAAATATATCAACTAATTTGTAAGTTTCTTAATATTAATAAGATACCCACTTACAGACATCAGATAATAAACTAGAATAGATCAATATCTAGACTATCATCACACAAATACAAGAAGATGTTTACACTTGTACCACTCAGTGCTTATATCACCAATAAAGGGAGAGAAGGTAATTCCTGAAGTACTGGAAAAGGAAAAACAAGATGTGGCAAAAGTGTTTTAATATTTTGAGAACAGTAATTATATAAAACATTTGTAGATTGGCTAAAAGGTAGAAACTACATTTGTGGCGATTAAGCAACTTTGGCTGATATAAGTGCTTGTTGCGAAATGATGTAATTAGACTTGATTAAATTTGATTTCTAAAAATATCCAATTACAAATGCATGGCTTAATAGAGTGATAAGGATTCCAGAAGTTTATTAAGCTCATCATGTGGCTTTTAAAATTATCAAAAAATAAAATCCGAGTTCCTAATTCTTGAAATGAATTAAAATAACATATAATATATATAGAATTTAAAGTTGTTTTCATTGTTTGCATAAATATATAATTAAAGCATGTTATTGTATATGTTATCAAAAGGTTGAGCAACAGCATTTTTCTTCATTTGAAGGTTTTTAGTCTTTTTAAATAGTACTTGTAACATTTTGCAAGGTTTAATTTTATGACTTTAAGATTTTGACTTTAATGGCTTTTTTAATTGCTTAGTCAAAAATTTCTTTCAAACCAATTTATGTTAATGCAGAACATTCTAAATATTGACATTGTAATTTTTCAACTTTTGATTTTGCCTAATGAGTTGATTAAATTAATGATTACAGCTTCTTATTAAACATGACTTGGATTTGCTTAATTTCTCATATCTATTTTGTTTCCAACAAATATTTTTGGTACACATTTTAATTCAGGAGCCTCTAATTCTGGATACCATTTAATTATTGCATTTTCAAAACTAGATTCTTCAATAACAGAGAAGACAACTAAAAAGACATCAGCTGAATTATAGGATAATGTTCTTAGTCTATTATATGTTTCTTATCCTGCAGTATCCCATAAACTTAAATTAATCATCTTGCCATCAACAGCTGTTTATGTGGTATAATTTTCAAAAACTGTAGGAACATAATCTTAAGGAAATTTATCTGTTGTGTAGCTATGGATTTTTAATAGAAATACCTGAGAAGTATACAAGTCTTGCCTACATTTCCATCACCGACAACGACAAGTTTAATTGTAATCGGATCTATTTCTGACATCACAAAAAAATGTTTATTTAATTATTGGAAGTAGAAAGAATATTTTAATGTAATTTAATAATGAATTCATTTACTTTTATTGAATGAATAATATCAAAATGCTCCCTTGAGTTAAGATTTAACGTAATCGGTAAATCTTGGTTGGTTCAATAAATCTAAGGCTTAGTGGGCGGCATTTAATTCCTTGTTGTATTCAGCAACGGTAGCATTGTAAACGTCAGTTGCGAAAGCAAAGTCATCATTTTCTGCTTATAATTATCCATTCAATGTATCCAAATCTGCATGTAAGACATCAATTAAATCAAGGGTTTATTCAATCTTGTCTATTAATTATTATTATTAAAAATTTACTTGCATTGGCTTCAATTTCAGCTGTCTTAACTACAACAGCTCTTTAGAATTCAGCATGTTCTTAGTTTAATTGAATGACTCTTGCTTCAAAATCTTTTTAGGCTTCAGCTTCATCAGCAGTGAGTTGGTTGAGGGAGTCAACTAATTAAACTCTCAAATTGTTGAAGGCAGTCAAAATCTATGAAAGAGTTAACAAAGTATCAATACTTCTCTAAGAGCACCTTGATCAGCAAAGTTAGCTTCAACAGCAATTTCTAAAAGAGTCTTGATGAAGGTTTAGAATGTGCTATGTCTTTTGAGTGATTATTAAATTTTGGTCAAATTCTTTTAGACCTTTTAGATTTAGACAAGGGATGGTGATTCTAATTAACTGAGTAATTATAATGATTCATCAATAGCACTGATGGCTTCGTTATGTTCAGCAACTTTAGCTTCAAATTCAGCATGATCATTAGCTCTTTGAACTGTTGCCTCATTAAGTGTCTTTCTGTTTTAAGCAATGTTTTCTTATAATTATTCAAGTTGAGCAGCAAATCTATCTCTTTATGGGATCAAAACGTTATCATAGAAATCGTGGGCATTGAAGACCTCTAAAAGAAATCTATAAATTTAATAATATACCTCTTTCTTTATCTTGGATTTCTTATGAAAGTCTATTGACTTCTCTGTTGTGAACGTCTGTTCTTCTTGCATATTGATGATGGACTTCTGCTAATTCCTCATCTAATTCGTCAATCTAAACGAATTAATCAAAAAAGTAATTACAAGTTTAGCAATTTCAGTGTTTAATTCTGCAAGGATACCTCCTGTAGTTAAATGGAGTTCACCAAAGTTCAAAATGAAATTACCCCAACCAGATTGTTTAATTTAAGCAAAAGCTTTTTGGTCATGGCTTGTCCAAACTGAGTTTGTGACATCAATTGCTGTTACGCTAAGGATAAGCAATGTGCAGACTGCTAATTTATACATATATTTTAATTAATAATGAAGCCAACACCAGATAATTAAGTGTTAAAAATTCCAAAAACGAATTTTATTTTTTTATATTTTATTAGATAAATTGAAGAAATATTGGCAACTAAACTCAAAAACGTCAAAGTGTACTTATTAGAAAGATCTTCTTCATGATAATATTTTTATTCCAATTAAAATATTTTTATTATCTCTTCGTAATAGAAGCAAATTCTTTTTTCTTTATTAATATTTAGGATTAATTAATAAAGTCTAATTTAATAATTTGTTTCACAGTATTTCTAAATTATTAGTAAATGGAATAATTTAATTATAGTTTTTATAATGTTATAGATATACTATTAATTAAATGGATTAATAAAATGATGTCGTAACTTAGGGTTAATCACAAGAATTGAATGAATAACAGGATGAGACTTCAACTCAAAATGAGCCAATAGAATAAACTATTGCTGAAAACCCCCCTATAACTGAAACCATTCCAATGATCGATCCATCAATTGATTAAAATAAAGATCAACCTACAAATTAAGATAATAAAACAGAACAATCAAATGATCCTCCTGCTTCAAATCCAATTTACACTTATTCAATTTTGGCAAAAGAGTTTATTTTATTCAGCCTTCCCTATTTATATTTTATATTTGCTGCTCTTTATAGGATTTATTAGCTTTAAAAACTACAAGCAGTTACACTACAAAGATAATCCATACGATCTCAATTAAGTGATGAGGACATGTAATTATTAAATTAATTTAAATTAGTCCCAAAACCAATCCTCCATCTTTGAATATCAAAATTATCATATCATTTTGGCTTTGTTTGGTATGTACTGTATCAATGATATTGGGATTTTTTGGTCTAATTATGACAATATCACCAAAATTATACTTCATTTGGTTGATACCAATTGTTGCTCATATTATTTCTGTTATTTTGCTAAAATTAGAGTTTAAGGTTTAAGAATAATAGGCAACTTGGACTCATAGAGTAATAGTTTATCAACTATCAAATAGATATTTTGGCCTTTATAGACTGCATTTTTGGTGGTCAGAACAACTTAAGAATATCAAACTCTTTTGAGTAGTGGATTAATAATTTTGTAATTGTTCCCATCATTGATTTTATTGATATATGCCTTGTATAGACCGAATGATCGAACAAGAATACCAGATGATACACCAAAATTTGCAAAATAATTGATGAAATAATTAGAAGAATTCAAAATATTTTAATCAGAAAATAATTCAAATAGAGAATCTATGTTAAACAGGACTAAAGCAAAGAAAGAAAATACTACTATATCAAAATAATTATCATCAGCATTTTCTGATCTCATATAAAGCAAAAATCAAAATGAATAAGAACAATTCTTAAGAGAAAAAATGCCAGAAAGGAGTGTGAGTGTAAGTAAAAAAGTAATTAAACGTTTTGTTAATGACAATGAAATTCTTTATTCATATATGATTATTACTATAATCGAAGGACATACTTTTTAATCAGAAAAGCGTTACCCTGAATTTTTAAATATTGAGAGAGTACAAATTGACCACTTTAATAAATACAATGCAAGTTCGTTTAAAATACACAGAATAGATCTATAATTGGGTGAAGATGAATTTTCTTATGTTTTAAGAAGGAGAGAATATTTAGAACGATGGTTATAAGAATAATTAGCCAATCCAACCTATATCACAAAAAATTTACTTGACTTCTTAGGTGTAGACGAAGAAATGCAACAACCATTTTTAATATATTAATAATTGATCTCAAAGACTAAATCTTAGATAAGACCTAAAAGTTATTAAAAAACTTAAGAATATGAATTATAAGCTATCAGAGTAAATTCTGAAGAAAATTTGGTTGCTTTAGATTATTCTGAACTTCAATTCTCTTCTAATTGTGTCTAATATGAGTATGGGATGTATGGATCTAATTCAATAGAATTTGTTATCAACATCAAATACAAAGAAAAGTAAACATATATATAAATAATGTTAGAAGCACAGAACATGTTTATAGGATCTTGAAAACACTTTCTTGTATTAGATAATTTAGTGAGCAACTTGAATTATAAAGTGGTCGAGCATTACCTCCAAATTTGAAAGTTACAAAATAAATTTTAAATCTAACAACAAATGAAAAAATAACCTTTGTAGATGAATTTTTTAGAGAATTATTAGGAAATCATGAATACTTTTCAAGTGAATTTTTTGATTTTATAGGATTTGATATTAATAATAGATGTCCAAAAGATTAAAGTTGATCAATTTTTATAAAATTAAATTATTTATTATTATAATAATACATAACTAAATGAAAGATCTTTAAACTTATTATAATAATAACAATTTTCATGATTAAATTATATATAGATTGGATTTCACAGCCATCTAGAGCTGTAAAGGCTGTTTTAGATATCCTCAAAGTCCCTCATGAAGTCAAGGCTTTAAAGATTTAATTTGATGAACATAAGTCACCTGAATTCACATCAATTCATCCATTATAATAATGTATTCAAATTAAAAAAATCTTTAGTGCCTTTATTATAAGATGGAGATTTTACTGTTGCTGAAAGTCACAATATAATGAGATACATAATCAAATAGAGAAATATATCAACTAATTTGTAAGTTTCTTAATATTAATAAGATACCCACTTACAGACATCAGATAATAAACTAGAATAGATCAATATCTAGACTATCATCACACAAATACAAGAAGATGTTTACACTTGTACCACTCAGTGCTTATATCACCAATAAAGGGAGAGAAGGTAATTCCTGAAGTACTGGAAAAGGAAAAACAAGATGTGGCAAAAGTGTTTTAATATTTTGAGAACAGTAATTATATAAAACATTTGTAGATTGGCTAAAAGGTAGAAACTACATTTGTGGCGATTAAGCAACTTTGGCTGATATAAGTGCTTGTTGCGAAATGATGTAATTAGACTTGATTAAATTTGATTTCTAAAAATATCCAATTACAAATGCATGGCTTAATAGAGTGATAAGGATTCCAGAAGTTTATTAAGCTCATCATGTGGCTTTTAAAATTATCAAAAAATAAAATCCGAGTTCCTAATTCTTGAAATGAATTAAAATAACATATAATATATATAGAATTTAAAGTTGTTTTCATTGTTTGCATAAATATATAATTAAAGCATGTTATTGTATATGTTATCAAAAGGTTGAGCAACAGCATTTTTCTTCATTTGAAGGTTTTTAGTCTTTTTAAATAGTACTTGTAACATTTTGCAAGGTTTAATTTTATGACTTTAAGATTTTGACTTTAATGGCTTTTTTAATTGCTTAGTCAAAAATTTCTTTCAAACCAATTTATGTTAATGCAGAACATTCTAAATATTGACATTGTAATTTTTCAACTTTTGATTTTGCCTAATGAGTTGATTAAATTAATGATTACAGCTTCTTATTAAACATGACTTGGATTTGCTTAATTTCTCATATCTATTTTGTTTCCAACAAATATTTTTGGTACACATTTTAATTCAGGAGCCTCTAATTCTGGATACCATTTAATTATTGCATTTTCAAAACTAGATTCTTCAATAACAGAGAAGACAACTAAAAAGACATCAGCTGAATTATAGGATAATGTTCTTAGTCTATTATATGTTTCTTATCCTGCAGTATCCCATAAACTTAAATTAATCATCTTGCCATCAACAGCTGTTTATGTGGTATAATTTTCAAAAACTGTAGGAACATAATCTTAAGGAAATTTATCTGTTGTGTAGCTATGGATTTTTAATAGAAATACCTGAGAAGTATACAAGTCTTGCCTACATTTCCATCACCGACAACGACAAGTTTAATTGTAATCGGATCTATTTCTGACATCACAAAAAAATGTTTATTTAATTATTGGAAGTAGAAAGAATATTTTAATGTAATTTAATAATGAATTCATTTACTTTTATTGAATGAATAATATCAAAATGCTCCCTTGAGTTAAGATTTAACGTAATCGGTAAATCTTGGTTGGTTCAATAAATCTAAGGCTTAGTGGGCGGCATTTAATTCCTTGTTGTATTCAGCAACGGTAGCATTGTAAACGTCAGTTGCGAAAGCAAAGTCATCATTTTCTGCTTATAATTATCCATTCAATGTATCCAAATCTGCATGTAAGACATCAATTAAATCAAGAGTTTATTCAATCTTGTCTATTATTTATTATTATTAAAAATTTACTTGCATTGGCTTCAATTTCAGCTGTCTTAACTACAACAGCTCTTTAGAATTCAGCATGTTCTTAGTTTAATTGAATGACTCTTGCTTCAAAGTCTTTTTAGGCTTCAGCTTCATCAGCAGTGAGTTGGTTGAGGGAGTCAACTAATTAAACTCTCAAATTGTTGAAGGCAGTCAAAATCTATGAAAGAGTTAACAAAATATCAATACTTCTCTAAGAGCACCTTGATCAGCAAAGTTAGCTTCAACAGCAATTTCCAAAAGAGTCTTGATGAAGGTTTAGAATGTGCTATGTCTTTTGAGTGATTATTAAATTTTGGTCAAATTCTTTTAGACCTTTTAGATTTAGACAAGGGATGGTGATTCTAATTAACTGAGTAATTATAATGATTCATCAATAGCACTGATGGCTTCGTTATGTTCAGCAACTTTAGCTTCAAATTCAGCATGATCATTAGCTCTTTGAACTGTTGCCTCATTAAGTGTCTTTCTGTTTTAAGCAATGTTTTCTTATAATTATTCAAGTTGAGCAGCAAATCTATCTCTTTATGGGATCAAAACGTTATCATAGAAATCGTGGGCATTGAAGACCTCTAAAAGAAATCTATAAATTTAATAATATACCTCTTTCTTTATCTTGGATTTCTTATGAAAGTCTATTGACTTCTCTGTTGTGAACGTCTGTTCTTCTTGCATATTGATGATGGACTTCTGCTAATTCCTCATCTAATTCGTCAATCTAAACGAATTAATCAAAAAAGTAATTACAAGTTTAGCAATTTCAGTGTTTAATTCTGCAAGGATACCTCCTGTAGTTAAATGGAGTTCACCAAAGTTCAAAATGAAATTACCCCAACCAGATTGTTTAATTTAAGCAAAAGCTTTTTGGTCATGGCTTGTCCAAACTGAGTTTGTGACATCAATTGCTGTTACGCTAAGGATAAGCAATGTGCAGACTGCTAATTTATACATATATTTTAATTAATAATGAAGCCAACACCAGATAATTAAGTGTTAAAAATTCCAAAAACGAATTTTATTTTTTTATATAATTATTAATAAAATATCATACTAGTAAACCATCTAATGATAATAATAATATTAATATAATTAAAAAAATATATATATAAAGTCAGAGAAAGTGTATCTTTTCGATTAAAAGACTTTAATTGTACTGGTTTAAGTACATAATGCTCTGTAGATTTTTATTGAGACCAACCTCCTTCGCTTATGTTTTTTTAATTTCAGAAAACTATTCAACATAGAATCATACAGCAATACCTGTCCTATTAATTGAAGTCCATTATTATTAACGTAATTACCAAATCCCATGATCAGACCCTTCTGAAATTATCCTTGATAATAACTTCCATCACTCCAATAAAATATTCCATCACCTGAAAATTAGTTATTTTCAAATGATCCTTCATATCTACAAATAGATATAAGAAATATAAAACTTGCATCCATCAGGGAACACTTGAATCCCTCTGCCATTTTTCTTGCCGTTATGAAATTATCCATAAAACCTTGTTCCATCACTCTTAATTTCTTAGGCTTCTCCTTCCAACTGATTATTGATCCAAATTCCTAAAAATAAGAATTTATTTTACCTTTAACTATTTTTTTTTCCGATTTAAACATACCAAAACCATTTGTGCGGCCATTTTAGAACTGAGCTTCAAAACTTTATTATTTACATATTTTATACATATCTCCATTCCTATAATGCATAGTACAAACTCCTTGAAGCATATCATTTTACCATGTCCTATTATAATATATAAATTGTATGTTACCCAATTAATAAATTTCCAGCCTATGGCCAAACTTAAATACCAATTCCAACTTTGAGTCCAAACTCCAATGTGCCAAAGTATACACTGTCATCATTTTATTTTGAAACCTAAAAGTCTGAGTTAGGTTTGAAATTTTCTAATTTTTATTTAATGTGTGCTGGAAGAGTCCCTACAAATTCTAATAATCGAGAATCTAAAGCTGGACTACTTTGTTTGGAATTGTCATCATCAGCTAATCATAGGTGAACAGATTTGATACTTTCGCTCAATGAGATAGATGCAAACTTATGAATGAAATATTCTTATGATATCTATTAATTCATTTATATTTAATTATTGAGATATAATGATTAATGGAAATGTTTAAACATACTCTTCAATTAATTTAATTAAAATCAGAATACTAAGGAAATGTCACTTTAAAGAGTTTTTGAGAAATTACTATACTGGGATGTGTACTTATCAGCAATTATTCATGGCCATGAAAGTTTAATGTTAACAGTGATGCTATTTTTACCAGCATTGATTTTTTCACCAACTACTATTGCAGGACCTATTTTCTTCATTACTCATTAATACGGTTATGCTTATTCAATAAGATATGTGATTTCAATAGTTCTGTCACTAGTTTTAACAACTTTCTTTAAAAAACATTTCAAAAGATAAAGACCTAAGCCTCGTCCACAATTATCACTTAAACCTATGTATTTTAGGAATAAAGAAACTAATTATTCCTTACCTAGTGGAGATTGTGCTTAAGCTGCAACCTTTCTCTTTTACTTTCTAAATGCTTATGGAAATGGTATTTTAGATATTTAATATATTAGGAGACATAGTTGTTATTTTAATTGCAATACTCATGACTCTTAATGTAATGTTAGGTAGAGTATATTTCTGTTGCCACTACTTTAGTGATTGTCATCTTGGCTTTGGAATTGGAGTTACTAGTGCTTTCTTGATTAACTTTATATTATAATGAAATTTATTTGCATCAACATATTATAATGTATGGTACTAAAGAAATATGAATGAATTACAATCTTATTTGAATATTGATTAAAATGCTCCAGAGAATAATTCCTTTTACAATTTTATATTAAGATTTGCAATGTGGTTTTTATTATTAGGTAATAGTGTTCCAATTTCATTATTGGTTACATTAGAAACAGTTAAATTCTTTTAAGCTTAAATGATATAATGGGATAAGAATTATTTAACATTTGATCGAACAGCAGCTGTTCATTCCTCAAATTTAAGTGAAGAATTAGGAGTTATTGAATATATATTTAGTGATAAAACAGGAACATTGACATAAAACATAATGAAATTTAAATCTATTATTATTGATGATATTGTTTATGGAGATATAGAGGAATAACCTTAATAAGAAATAATAGATGAGAAACCTTTTAAGGAAAAATAGAGAATTGTATCATAAAATGTAGATTTTACAGATGACACCCTATATTCTGAATTAGTATCTGAATTCATGAATAAAAAATCTGCTAAGAATTTCTCAAATAATGATCATGTATTCTTAACTCTCCTATGCTTATCTTTATGTCATACTATATAAACGGAATTAGTTGAAAATATTGAATCAGAAATTTAATATAATGCTAGTTCTCCAGATGAATTAGCATTGGTGAGTTTTGCAGCAGATATGGGATTTAAATATATTGGTAAAGAAGACAATGTAATGAAGGTTTACATTAAACATAGTAAGGAAACCTTAAAGTTTTAAATATAATAGATTATTGAATTCAATAGTACTAGAAAGAGAATGTCAATTGTTTTAAAAGATTAAAATGGAAGATTGACTTTATTTTGTAAAGGAGCTGATAATGTGATTTTATCTATGTTATAAGATTTTGATGAAAATGATTCTATTTAGAAAAATATCTTATTTGAAATTAAAAAATAGTTACAAGAATATGCTACAATTGGTTTAAGAACTTTAGTTTTAGGATATAAAGAATTGGAATAGAAAGAATATGAAAAGTTTTTATCTGAATATAACAGAGCATAAGCTATTTTAGATGATGATTAGTTAAGAGAATCATTGATGAATCAACTAGAAGAAATGATTGAAAATAATTTATAATTATTGTGTGCAACAGCAATTGAAGATAAATTATAAGATAAAGTTGGAGAAGTAATTGCTGATTTAAAATCTGCTGGAATTAATGTATGGGTTTTGACTGGGGATAAAATAGAAACAGCTATTAACATTGGTTTTTCATGCAAATTACTGACAGATTAAGTTAAACGATTTATAATAGATGGAGATGTAGAAGGATAAGTTGAAAGATAATTAGCTAAAGTTACTAATTATATTAATGATCATCCTGATGAACCTTTATCATTGATAGTATCAGGTGTAGCTCTTGTTATTATCATACACAATTTTAAAGAAGTTTTCTTTAAAGTGGCATTGAAGGCAAATGCTGTTATGGCTTGTAGAGTTTCTCCTAAGCAAAAACAAGAAATTGTAAATTTAGTTAGAAGATTGACTGGCAAAATAACTTTAGCGATAGGTGATGGTGCAAATGATGTTGCTATGATTACTTAGGCTCATGTTGGTATAGGAATTAGAGGTTTAGAAGGGTAGTAGGCAGCAAAGGCTAGTGATTATGCTATTGGAGAATTTAAACATTTAAGAAGGTTGTTGTTTTATTCAGGACATGAATCATATAGGAAGAATAGCAATTTAATTCTATTTAACTTTTACAAGAATTAATTATATATTGGAGCTTTTTTCTTTTTTGGTTTTTCAAACGGATTCAGTGGGCAAAATCTATATGATTAATGGTTGTCCTAAATTTTCAATGTATTTTTTACTAGTTTACCTATTATTCTATATGCTCTATTTGATGAGAAATATCCAAATTCAAATTATATGCAATTAGTTTAAGATAAGGCCAATTTCTTAGAATCAAGACCAGATATTTACAGGGAGTATCTAACTAAGCCTATCTTTAATTTAGTGTCTTTTTGGCAATAATTTTTATGGGGTTTGTTATAAGCAATATTATTGATGGTGATTTCATTTTATGCATTTGAACCTATATCCCCACATATTCATGGATAGAATTCTACCTACTTAGAAGCAGGAATGACTATAATGAGTGCAGTTGTATTTATTGTAAATTTTAAAGTGCTACTTCTACACAATACTGTAAATATTATATATTAATAAATTTCTAGAATTATCCCATTATAGTTTATATTAATATTGGATCAACAACTTGTTTTATATTATTTTTCTTACTTTTCTCACAATACCCTTTTTTTGAAAGTTTTGATCTCTTTCAACGATTGTATGAGTGTTTTAATTACTATTTGGCTATGATATTGATGTTGACTGTAACTAACTTTTTTGATCTTGGGAGACAAAGATACAATTATTTTGTGGAATAATATAGAGAGTATTAGTAACACAACCCACCAAATTAATTAGAAATTGAAATGTGATATGTATAATAATTATAATTTAATGGACGATCATGAAAATAGTAATTCTAGCAGTGATGAATTTTATCAATAAATCAAAGCCTAAGTAACTAAAATTTCTAAATTAAGTTAAATAACATGGAAGATGAAGAAAAGAGTTCAAGAATTGTAAGCAAAAATGAGGTATTACCAAAAGTTTAATTTGCTCCTCCAGAAACCAAAGAACAGAGAGAAATCAACTTCAATTATAAATATTCAGATCGAATCCAATTAGTTGGCAAAATTGAATCAATTACGAGAGAAAACATTATCATTTATTCCAATCTTTTGGAATTTGTCATCAATTTAGATTAATTATTTGTTAATGATTAATAAGAGATCTTAGGAAAGGTTGATGATGTCTTTGGTAAAGTTGAGAGACCTCATTATTCAATTTTGTTAGATGGATATGTAAATAATCTAATTTAAACTAATCAACTAAAAATTGGAGATAATGTTTTCATTAATATTGATAATACTTCTGTACTTACTCCTGAAGCCATTAGGTAATTGCTTAAGTAATTTTTAATTTAATCAAAAGTAAAAAAGGTTGCGATGCTTCTAATTAATTTGATGAAGAAGTGCTTAATGAACATGATGTTGAATATTCAGATGATGAAATAGAAGCTGTATCTAAAAGAAGAGGAAATAAAGAAGAAGGAGAAGTGAAGAAAAATAATAATAAAAAAGAAAAACCTCATAAATAATAAAAGCATGATAAATAATTACCATTTACATAATAAAATAACAAAGTCTAGGTTAATAATTAATAACCACAATAACAATAATAATAAATGATATAAATTCAGCATTCTATGTAATAATAATAGCAATATTATTAATAAATGTTTCTTTAATAATAAATGTAATTGTAAATGCAATAACAATAATAATATTAATAACTAATATAAAATTAACAGGCTTTTCCACAATAATAAATGCAATAACATTAATAAATATACACATAGCCACCTTAATAATTTTAGCCAAATCCTCAATTCAATCTCCCTTATAATACATAATAAATTAATTAATAATTAAATTAGAATCTGAATTCCCTTTTCTAAAATATTAAGCCATAAGATTAATGAATTAGTTTTGTATATAATTTATTATTATCATTATTAAATATCAAAAATTTTTATCATAATGAGTATTTAAAATAATATCATAATTAATAAATATATACACATATATATATTTATATTCATTTCTCAAAGTATGCTCTTAAGAGATATTCAGTAGTTTATTATACAGATTTATTTGTGTCATAAACAAATCTTTCTAAAATGTCTTTAAAAGTGGAACAATGCATTTGGATATATTTTTAATATTTATCAATTTCAGTACATTAAAATAAGGACAAAGCAATACAATTTAGAGTAGCATAATTCATGGTTGTTGATATATCCTATCTTAGAATATCAAATAACATATCTACTATATGATATTAGTCCATCAGCTATAAAAAATGTTATTTTTTGCGAAGGACTATTTCTAATAGTTTTAATATTTCTATCTGTCCATCTATGAAAGTAATTTTAAGTAATTTGATTAAATCATCACTTATAAATTTAAAGTAAGTATCATTTTCTTCAAAAATCATAAAAATTAATTTAGTAGATCGAACCATTGTTTTTTCATGTCTATACAAATTACTTTGAAGAACAAACATTAATTCTGAAGTAACAATTTAGTCATAATAAATTTTTGAAATTGAATGCTAAACTAAATAATATATAGCAAGCAATAACTAATCACAACAAAATACATCTGAATTAGGTTACTTAAGAAAATGCAATAAACATTTCCAAGGTTTTCTATCCTCAGTATTAGCAGAACTTAAAGCTTCCCAATAGAATTAATTAGCTTATGGATATTTTTGTATTAAATGTGGAAGAATTCTAATTTACATTTAAGTTGTGCTATTTCTACATTAAATCAATTCTTCACAACATATCAAAAATACTTATTTTAGAAATGGGAAAGGTGTATGTGTTGAATTTGAAAGAATAAGCATGAATTCCCAATAAAGTTTTCTATGTTCTTCAAATAAGTTACCACTAATTAGGTTTAAATATTAAGTTAATCTCTCTTTTTATATATGATCAGAGAAGATATGTTTAACTACTGTTGGTTCAACACATAAATTACACATTAAGTCCAAACACAAATTAAGGTCTAAATCATTGTGTTTAAGAGTTTTGTAAATATTATGATCTATTATGTAGACACTGTATTTTGCACTTAATTGCTATACTAATTAAATTAGTTTTTAAAGGTTTTAATTGTCTGGATTATGAAGAATAAGTTAAATCTGATTTTCAATTTGATCTTTGTATTTAAGTTCAAAATCGATTAAATTGTTACATTCATTTAGATCTTGGATAAGATTGCATTTATCAAATCTCTTCTTACTAAATTCTTTTTCTAGATTTTATTTACGAATTTCGGTTCTAAATTATTCTCTTCTTTTGACTATAATATCACTCATTAATAATAAAATTCATATTATAAACAACTATTAAATAATTTCAAATAAATAAATTTTCACATAATTCTGAATTGATATATCAGAATTTAAATGTCTAAATATATTCTCAATATCCATCTTTTTATTAAGATTAATATTTTAATCTCTATATTTATTAAGCAAAATTTGATAGATTCTTAGTTTATTTAATAAAGGTTTAAAAATATAGAAATGAAAATTTAGATAAAAATATTCAATTACTTGATGATACTTAGAGATTTAAATAAAAAGTTGACTTATTAAATATTAACAAAATATAATTAAATTGTTAAAATACATAAGGAATGCAGTATGAAATCAAGATAATGGGTTATGATAATTCAACAGAAAATGTTTTATATAGAATTCGTATTATCGATCTATTTACACTTGATTAGAGAGACATTAGAGTTAGATATAGTTTCTTACTTGATCTTCATAATGCTATGCAAGAATACAATATAAATTATTAAGTATTTATTATTACAACTTAGCTTCCTCAATTTCCAAAAAAGGAATATTTAAAGACATTATTTGAAGAAAACAAAGTTATCAAACAACGTAAATAAAAGATAGGAGAGTATTTTTAATAACTTTGTTAATCTCCTCCTCCTAATCATAAATTATTACTTGATTTTTTAAGAGAAGGAGTTGATACAATAAGATAATAAGAATTATTAAAAGAAGTTAATTCAAAAACTAATTTACTGAAATATTTGAAATATGAAAAGGTGCTAAAGAAGGCATAATTTGGAAAAACATCTTTATGTAGTGCAAATGGAAAAAAAATAATTTTGCATAAGTTTTATGTTATGCAACGTTAAAGTGATATACTGTTTTAATCTTATATAAAGGCTCATTTAAATATTCTTGACTTTAACTTATTCACTTAAGTAAATTCTATATTCTATATACGACCTAAAGCTAATTTTGTAGACAATATGCTTGGTTAAGTGAAATAGCCAAAAATTAGTAAAAAACAAAATATTTTTGCTAATTTATAACCCCAATATATTAGCGGAGAGGCAGTGAAGATATACTCTATTGAAGAATATGCAGGACAAAATTTAGATGAATTGATTAGAGAACGAAAAAATAAAAATATACCTTTTAATTTAGATGAATTGTTAAATATTATATAAAAGATACTTTAAGCAATTATTCAATTGCATAAACGAAATATATTTCCAAATAGAATTTTACCCACTTCCATAATCATCAATAATGACAATGTTAAATTAGCGAGCATCTAAGAGCCAAATGCTAAATATAAGGAAAAATACTTATTAGAAGGATATGCTAAGAAAAATGAATAAGAATTTGATATTGTTTATTATCCTCCTGAGAAAATAAGTTCATAGTTTTAATAATAATAATTAAATGGAAGGTTGATTGATAGTTGGCATTTTGGAGTTTGTATTTTAAAGGCAGCTTTACTATGTACAACTAAAGAATTAGATGGAATTCATATATGTTATTAAGTTGATAAATTTGTAAATTAAGTATAAATGTTATATGGGTATTTTTAATACATTTAATATAGGTAAGTGATGTAATAGCAGAAATAATTATGTTGAGTCTTAAATAATAAGCACATTAAAGAGCAGATGTTAGAGAATTGTATTTCTTGGCTAATTAAACAGCAATCATTAAATTTTAATCAACTGTTTTAAATCAGTAAGAGAAATCCTAGATTACTTATTTAACAATTAATAATATCACAGAGGAATAATTAAAATACATTTAATAGATCATTTAAAAATCTCCATTTTTATCAGTTAAAATCAATCTATATCAATAATAAATAGATTAATAAGAATTAGATAAATTATTACAATTACTGGGTAATTTTGCAGAAGTAAAATATATTACAATGATATTAAATAAGTAATAATAGATTTAAAATGATTAGAACATAAAATTTACATTTTGGAAAATTCTGTATTGGTTTATAAAAATTAAGGTAATTGAAACATCTCTCATTGGATTTGAAGGGTATAAATATAGAAAAAGAAGAAATTGATCAGGCATTAAAAATATTTAATTAAATGGATTCTATTGAAAGATTTATATTAGATTGTTCATCAATGGAATTTATAAATACTTTGAAATCAGAATTGTAATTAGACAGTAAAATAATTTTGTATTTTGAATCATAATTAATTTGATTATTTTCATACCAAATCAGCAGATTATTTGATACCATTCCTTAATTTTTTATTTAAATATCTTTTAAATCAATTGTATTACCCAATTAATCAAATTATCTCTAAAAGGTAATTTCATCTTCCAAGATATCATAATAATTAATGGAGCATTCTTAAACGTAAAGAATGAAACCATAAATATTTTTTTTAATTTATTTTCAACAAATGATCCTAATATAAATAAATTTAATAATCATGTAAATATAAATTCTATGGACTGATTTATTTATTGTGTCAAATATAAACATTATTACCTTTTATTTCTAACTTTTCTCTATTATGAGATAAAAATAATGTTGAGAGTATTTTCTATTTATCTAATGTAAATTCTTATTTAGTTCCTGATGAATAAAATCCTAATGTAGAATTTTTAAATCTATATTTCAAATTCAAAAATATCTCCTTCTTTATTTATTTCTGATTTAATAATCTATGTAGAATATGTATCTTCTGTATATTCATCATAACTTTCTTTTGTCCCTCTTAATATATTTAATTCCATATTTTCAACTTTTAGCCAGTCAACTAAATTAAATAATTAAAAGTTCTTCTAATCTACAGGTTTTTCTTTTTTTGTTGATACATAAGTCATATTAGTCTCAGAATGATGTTCACATAATTAAATCACCACATTTAAATAATTTTTTCCTGTAAAAATAGTTTAAATATTCATAAAAGATGGTATAAGTATCATAAATAACTTACTTATTTTTCTTTAATATTTAAAAGAGAGTGATATCTTAAATATTTATTCTTGCATACATATAGTATATTTGTAAACAGATCCTTTAATACATAGAACCCTTGACAATAAACTATGCTGTTATGGAAGAATGATTATTTTATACATGAGATATTGAAATAATAGATCGATAAATCAAATAGTTTCAGTCCTCATATTTCATATAATACTTTATTTAAATTATATTAATTGGAATTAAAATAAATTCAAGTCTTCTATTTTAATTGAAAATTTAACAGTCTCATGAAAATAATAAATTCTATTTATTATTTAATCTAATTTTCAGTATATGCTTTTGGTTTTATTCTATTGTCATAATTTAAATTATTTTATAATAATTTTTTATACAAATGATATTTTTTTTAAGATGTAAATTGATTCCATCCAAATTTAATGAACTTAATATTCAATTTAATTTAAATGGGAATTCTTAATCAATTTTATTTCTACTATATTTAATAATCTTTTGAATTATTCATATAATATACATTATCTTCAAAATTAATAGATCTTATCACGTTATAATAATACAAAAGATTTGAAGATAATTATATTATATATCTTACATTTATTGATCAAATCAATCCTAAAAATCGAATTGTTTAATGAAATTGAAAATTTTAAAGTTAAATAAACTGTTTATAAAATCTAAAAATATAAAAAAATCAGAAATTTATCTTAATATAGAAAGTTTAATGATAATAATGTTTGTTTGAATTCATAATACAATAAGGATGTTATTTCAAAGAGTATTATTTAACAATATGAATTTTAAGTATAAAATGAAGGATTATAAACCAAATTATGAAACCCGTTTTTTAGATAATTAAATTAAATTATGAGAGCAATCATCGCAATTTGCTTATTGTCAGCTGTGTTTGCTTTAGATACAAATAAATTTGCTGTCCTTCTTCAAGCTGGTACCAGAGGAAATGATGCTGTTGAATCTGTTTACAATCTCTTAAGAGATCTCAAGACAGAAAATGTTTAAGTCTAAGCTGCCGCAGACAGAAAGAATAACACAGATGAAGGTAATAAAATAACATTATCTCTTCTTAGAAATCTTTTCTTAAGTTATTGGTGATTTGACAAATGTTGCTTCCCTCAATAAATAATAATGGGAATCCCTTGGTGTAGTCAGAGGAGATGTTGAAGCCTAAATCAGAGTATGATTATTTAATAAAACTCTTAAGGATGGATATTAATGGTTGGCTTGGGCTGAATCCAGACTTGCTGAAATTGAAAGAAGAAATGCATAACTCTAAGATTAAAGATGTTGGGCCAATGGACTTTTTGTTAAATCACTTGCTGATCATGCTGATGCCGTAGCAGTTGTTTAACTCTTACAACAAGATGTTGCTGGATTCCTTACAAATAATGCTGGAGTCGAACTTGTTGAGAAAGCCTAAACAATAGCTGACAAATTGTCTGCATACAGTCACCTTTTCTAATAAGATGCCCTCTAAAAATTCCAATCCCTTGCTGAAGTTAAGAGAGAAGGAACCACAGGAGAATAAGTCCTTTCAATCTTATAAGATTTACAAGCTGAATTAGAATCAACTCTTGCCACATTATAAGAATAAGAAATTCATGCAGCTTTCGCTCTTGCAAAATATGTTTCAGACACAAATGCTGAAGTTGCTTGGTTGAACTCTGAACATGAAAGAAGAACTGGTCTTGTTGAAAAATTGGAAACAGTATAAATCTTATATTATATATTAAGTAACTTCCAGCTGTTTTGGCCTAATAAGCTAAAGCTCTTAAATTATGGAAAGATTCCTTGAATGCAGTTGCTGGTGCTACAGCTGATCTAGAAGAGAAGAGAGAATTCTATGCTTCTGAAACAGCCAGAAGACAAGGTATTAATTTATTTTACTATATTTAGAGGAAAATGCTATCATAGATGTCGTTATCCAACTTTTCAAAGATTAAGTTAGATCATTAGCTTCATAAACATCCCTAAATAGACATTGATGGAATTATTCATATAAGAATTTATCTTAATTCATTCTAAAAATTATGTTCTCTTCCCTATATATATTACTTAAGAATTTGTTAAATTTGATACTTTAAATTATATTCAATTAATAGATGCATTATGGTATTGTATTTATACTATTTTTTTCAATCACCTTCTTAGTCACTTTCAAGACATTCATTTATTTAATATTGTTGCTAACTATCTGGTACTTTAATATCTTATATTTTATAAGGTATACTAACTTAAAGTTTTTTATATAATATAAAAAATTCTTCAATTACCTAAATGTTAGCATTTTACTTTAAAGGGTCTGAAAATTCTACTAATTCTTAATTTGTGATTTAATTTTTTTATTTTTCTTTTTTTTAATAAAAGTAAGCATGTAAGTTTTAGTTTTCTAAATCTCTTATTATTTGAAAATTTTAGTACTCTAATAAAAAATTTGGAGATGTAAACTATGCTAGTTATTGTAAATATAATTAGCCTTTTTCCCAAACATCAAGTAATCCTTTTTTTGTGTAAAATGATTCAAAATCATCTGGATGTATACCAATTTTACATTTTTAACATTTAGGTTATTCTAAAGGACTAAAATCTATTATATGCATTAATTCATCATTTTAATCAAACTCACATAATGTACTAAATATAAAATAATATGGTTTTGGAGTAATAGTGACTTGATCATATTTAAAATATTCAAAAGTCTTTTAATTTTCTGTAAATTAGGTTTTTTCCTCGTCTTAATTAGAATTTTTTAATTAAATTATAATTCCTTTATTAATCACCTCATCTGGAGGATGAACATCAAATAATTAAATTTAATATTCTTTCTAAATTTCAAGTTCATGGTTTATATGTTAAATAGTTTAAGTATTAAGTAAAATGTTCATCATTTTCGTTTGATTAGACTCAAAAAAAGGGTATAGATCATTTTTTACAATATAAAAATTACATCGATTAGGATAAATAAAAATATCATATGAATCTGATTAAGACCTTTATTATAATTTTAAATGAATTTCCCAAAATAATAATGTAAGCAATAATTCATCTAAAAATTCATCATGATATAAACAATTGTCTTCATAATTTAAATTCTCAAATAAATATTTCTAATTTATAAACTAAGGATTCATAATTAATCTTTAATTAGGGGATGCTATTATTGGATGCTCCATTTTCATTCGAGTAATAGAATCATTTTTTATATCTAATTTAAACGCAGAAGGAAATTAAATATTTTCTTTCAATAATTTGCTTTTCATATATTTGCAGCTTAAGGCAAATTTTCCTAAAGTATAGGAGATTAATGTATCCAATTAGAATTATTCAAAATAAGAATTTAAATATATTTGAAAATTATCATCTTGTGTGGTTTTGATAACAAGATTATATTTTTTGATTTCTTAATTCTGCTCTATTAAATGCCGAATTGTGTTTTTTTATTAAATTATCATAATAATACATAGCTTATGAAATGAACATAAATATTATCAATTGATTCTAATTGTTATGCTTTTGTTCAATTTTAGGTTTATTTCATGAATATATATTCAATATTATTGCGATTTAAAAAGTGATAACAATTAATAAATAAAAATTATAACCTCTTCCTGTTTATTGGAAAAATGAACAGGAAGTATCAATATCCACATTTATAAATATTATACATTTATTAAATTATATTCTATTAAAAGATAAGTTTAAAGATTATTTCTATTAAGAAATTTTAATTATTCTGTATATTATCTTATTAGAAAAATGGATTAAACAATACTATTAAACAATTTTCAAAAAAGAGATAATTAATTATTTCAGAATATCTCATATTTATTTAGGATTGTAAATAGAATACTATTTGTAATATTATTAGTTTCTTAGTTAATAAATCTAAATGCTAAATATATTTCATTATAAGAGTCTGCTGCCTATCTTACTTAAATTTTCTTTGCTGGTGAAAATCTTTTTAAAGTATTATGAGAATAAGGATTAATTTGATTATGGAAGATTTTAGAATTCTTGTTAGATTATATATAGCCTAATTCTAATAACTCAATAAATATATGTTTTTAAAGATTTGGAATAATTCACTTTTTTTTAGAGATGCAAAAGTTTTAATAATTTTTGAAGTTAATACTAATAATCTATTATAATAAAATTTCGGAAGAAATCCAATAACATAAGTCAATTTAAAATTTGGATATATAATCCTTAAACAATAATTTATTAATTATGATTTTTTTACATGAAGAAAATAATTTATTAGAAGGTGTTTTAATAAACTAAACATTAATCAATATAAATTTATGGAGGATTAGGAACAGATATTAAAAGCAACTGAAAGATTTTGTTAAAATGATGTATCTAATTTAATTAAATAATGATCATACTAATATAAAATTATTGAATGAATCCTGGATATCAAATTTCAAGAATTATTTGAATAAGTTTAATATTATCTTTATACATTATCAAGTATCTCAAAAAATTAAAATGACTCTATAAAGTGATCATCATTTAATAAAATTTTATAATGTGAAATATAGATATTAATTTATAACAAATATTCCCTTATTTCAATCAAAAGGAGAGTAATCATACTCAGCCTTGTTATGCATAACTAACTGGTCACCTACAAAATAAAAACTGTCAGATTTAGTTTAAAATGGATTATTAATCATTTCTTATCTCTAATTAATAGAATTATTTATTTTATATATACCATTGCTTCATCTATTTCTGGTATTGTGTAAATATGTTCCCATGTATTTGTTGAATTTGGAATGCAAAATGGGAATTAAAATTCATAACTTCTCAATAAATGATCTCTAAAATAATGTCTTTCAATAATTGTGAAATTTTTAACTGGTTGATTACCAACTGAGAAAGTCAATTGTGCTCCCACTGTTTTCAATTCAAAAAACTAAGGTCCAAAATGGTATTTAATCCTTCTAGCTTCATCTTAATATTCTGGTGGGAGATTTTCTTATTTTTATGTCAAATCATGATTTTACCTATAGGCTCTTCATCTTAATCACGTTCAACCTCAAATAGAGTTTAACCTGAATCCATATCTCTAATTCTAAATTTAAGAAATTGGATATTGTAAATGTTTGCATTCACTGGACATAAGAAACTATCATTTACATACTCAAATACTCTTGTGTAATTCCATTTAAACTTCTAACATATTCTGTTGTCACTTACTACATTATATTTATTTATTAAATTATTATTTATAAATCAGAGCTTTGGAATTTCTCTAAGTTATTTTGTTAATGATCTTAATTTTGTTTAGTACTCTTCATTATTTACAGAACTTAATTTGGCACTTTATAATAATTTTTCATAAGGTTTAGCATCTACTAAATCTGATCTTAAAGCATTGTCATGGAATTTAAATGACTATCTATAGATTATTAATATTACTTCAACTAATCCAAGTAAATCTGGTTTTATAAGAGTGAATATGTATTCTTTTGCATTCAAAATAATTTCTAATTATTCCCCATTCAAAAATCCACCTTCAAAATATCCAATTGGCCAATCAATAATTCTTTATAAACCATACAAACAACATAAATTAGATAAAACAGATCTAATATTCTCATCCTATACTCTATAAATTAATTGAAACTTTTACTTTATTAATGTATCTAAAAATGTCTTAAATGTCCAATAATATGTATGAGCAACAGAAGCTTCTGTTATTGAAACACCTACATATTTATTCCATGCTTCTTTAGGTCCATATTCACCAGCTAATAGTTATAATTTTATATACATACCTTTTTCCATCATTTTATGCATCATTTTGTTTACATAAAAGGCTGCATGTAATCTCATCAATTTTCTAATGATTTCAGGACATAATAATTATTCAAATCTTGTGAAAGTAGCTTTTTATTATAAAGTTTATTAAATATTATAGAGATATTCAACATTTTCATTTATTGGTTAATTTTTTTATGCTTTATTACATGCTTTTAATAAATATCTACCAGTTTATAGTAATAATACTGTATTTTCACCTTCATAAGTGCAACTTGGTGAGAATTCTGTTTGAATACTAACAACACCTGAAGATTACAAAAATCCATGTCCACCTAAAGATTATCTAATTTTATCTAAGCCAAAATGAGTATTCCAAGTATAAATAGCTTTACAACAACATAATAGTGCATGTAAGTCTCCCATTAAAGAAAAATCATTTTTTTCATTTATCCTTCTTAGATTTTCTGTTAATATCTCTTTAATTCTCAAACATCCAAAACCTTAAGCATAACAATCTGCTACTAATGGAATTAATTTATCTTATTAAGTTTAATAATCAATAATAGGTCTTTCAATACCATTTTTATCTTTAAATTACTTTCTAAAATGAGAATATTTGACTCCAATAGCTAATCCTTATGCTAATGAGACATATGTATTAAATATGATTGAAGTTCTTACTTACATCATAGTTGCATAACCAATCTTTTCATTTTATGCTTTAATAAATTCACCAGCTTTGCTAACTTTGGAATATCTCATAAGCATTTATTCTCTAGGTATTCTTACATTATTCATTCTAAGATAACCATTATCTTTTGTATTATAACCATATTTTGGTCCTACATCTCCAACTTCAATTCCTTTAAGTGGTAAATGAGTATGTGTGTCTCTGACTTAAACAATAAAGGTTTATACTCCATAATGTTTTCCATTAATATACAATTAAGCATGTGTTACAGCATGAGTTGCTGTCAATCCCAAATCTCCTATCCACCATTTGGTAGATGAAATAGTTGGTGAGTTGAGAATAAATTCTTCTGTATTTTTATCATAAACAGCAGTAGTTTCCAAACTTTATACATCTGATCCATGACCTAATTCAGTTTGAGCATAACATCCTACAATTTCATAATTTAATGAAGGAGGAATCCATTTCTCTATTTATTTTTCATTTCCTAAATATTTGATAGTGGGTATAAACATAGTTTAATGTAATACAGTCACCACAGTTTCTGGGAATTGACTGTTTACCATACCAGGAATCATCTCATCACTATAATTTAATAATTTATGAAGTTTATAAGCTTTCTTGCAATAAATTTCATATAATTTATCTCTACTTTATCCATAATCTGCTACATTATTTTACAATATTGGATCCTTTGCAATCAACTCTTATATTTTTATCCATCTATTTTTAATAACCAATATTTACTTATGATAATTCTCTTTATATAATAGTTATCCCATATCGTCTGGGTTAAATGAACACTTTACTAAATCTTAGGATGATGACATTTCAATTATATTATATTACTATATTTTTGTTCTTCATTTTTTATAATATTAAATTGCAAACGCACTAAAAAAAGAAATGACGCTTAATAATTTAATATTATTTATTAAATAGTATTCACAATTTTTATGAATCAACTACTTAAGTTAATTGTTGGCTAGTTTGGGTCGCAAAATTACTTTCGGATAAATCTTCCTAATATTCTAATTTGCATCCATTAATTTTAATTTTTGTAAATATCTCAGTAAAGCAATAACATAGAGCATCCAATAGACCAAGTATGTTACAGAAAAACTAGGATAAGTATTACCATATAATTGATTATGGATTAAATTATTGAACTAAGCCAGGCTACAGGATAACTAAAGTAACATTACAATCACCCAACAAATGAATAATATTGTCGGATAGAGAAACAATGCAAAAACTTATGTTTTATTTGTAAAATCTGTTATATGCTTTAATATTCTTCTTACAACTAATGTTATTATTGTTAAATTATATAAAAATGCTACCCAAATTGGCAAATAATAACATAAAGTTATGTACAAATCATAAGATCTCCTATCCAATCTCATATTATAAAAACAATTTGTTGATTCCATTGGATATGTTACACCATATCCATCAACATAAAATGGTCTATATATAATAAACTACATAAATTTACATAAAACTAATTATTGTTGGAATTACATATCCAACAAATATATACTGATAATAATACATCTTAGATATATTCTTATACACTTGCATGTATAATGTATGGCAAATAATTGATGTCCAAGCAGTACTAGTTAAAATTGAAAAATTTGATAAATAAGCTTCTATATAACAAAAGGTTGGATAGGTATCTCTAAAGTATGTTTCTTAACTACTCCCATTTTATGTAATTATGTAACTCAAACTAATTATACTCATTATAGATTCATATATTAGATCTGAAAATAAAATTCTCGTTACTAGTTTAAACTATGCATTATTTAAGTGCTAAAACTTGAAATAACAATAAAGAGTGAAAATTAATAAAAATACAGAAGGAACACAAATAGCAGCTATTTCAATAGCTAAAGTTAGTTCTTATTGTTTTGTTAATTCCATAACTATTGAATAATTTTAATTCATTAATATTATTAATTAATGTTTAAACATTCAATTCTAATCATTTTTGAGTTAAATATAAATCAACATTTTATCATTATATAGATTCCATAACTTTTCATATAAAAAATTAATTGAATTTGGAAATTGAATTTATTATAATGTATTCATTATTTCAAATCAAGCAATCAAATTATTCACATTTAAATTAAAAAAATAAATATTACTTTCAATAGCTATTTATTAAGTTAATCTGAGGATCAAAAAAAACAAAATAAATTTTATTATAATAGATTGTTGAAATTTAAGTAAAACAAATTTAATAGATTTTTGATTCAATTTTAAATAATTACTAAAATAATTATATAAAGAGAAATTAATAGAAGTAAAGAATATTTTAAAAACATATCTTTAAATTAGATTTATTTATTAAATACTTTAAAAATCTATTTTATTTATGATTTATAACTTTTATATAAAATAATATTTAATTTCTAATTAATAATAAAATGATAATATTTAAATCAATGATTAGATTTGGATGGATTAAATTAAATTATTGTCATTTTTTATACTTTTTGATGCAGTGGAATTTATTCTATTTCATTAGCATCTGTAATGAATAAAGTATCTACAGATTTAGCTCTTAATTTAGATTATTATTTATTAAATTAACGATCTTACATTGAGATATCGATTTCTGATTTTTCTTGTATTGTTGAAAGTGAAGGTGCTCCAAGCATATTTCCTTTCATTTACTCTTTACTTCTTGCATTAATAAACCAATGATGTTTTAAGGCAGTTTAGGCATTAAATCTTTAAGTTGGATCTTTCTTTAACATTCCTTATAATAATTCAATAGCTGAGGAAGATAATTTCTTAGAATATTCAAAATTAATTTCACATTTTTCATTCAAAGTTGCAGTTTCTCTAAAATCTTTACCTTCAAATGGATATTTGCAATAAAAGATGCCATAGAATATAACACCTAATGAAAAAATATCTATTTTATCATCAAAATTTCTATTCTAAAATAATTCAGGAGCCATAAAACCAGGATTGAAAACTTTCCTTTTTTTACATTTTTCTTTAGAATCTGCACTTGCAAAATTAGCTATTATAAGATTAGTTAATTAAGAATTTAGTTATATAATATTCTCTGGTCTTATATCTTTGTGAATAATATTTTTTTAATGTATATGTGCTAATGCATTTAACAATTTGAAACAGACTTCAGCTTATTACTTTTCAGTTAAACTATATAAAATTCATCTTTATTACTTCCAATAATCTGGCAATTTGGTTTTTAATGAATGACCTAAGAATTTTTCAAATAAAATGTAAACAGTATTGCTGTCTTCATAAACTTCTAATAATTTTTAGATTTAAGGATGATTTAAACGACGTAAAATTTATATTTCTCTTATTACTTATTTTGTTTGAGTTATTTAAGGTTTTTCTAGAATTTTGACCTAATATTGCTATCCATTTATACATTTATAGCAATCATAAAAGTTAAGCGAATTTTTAATCTTACCAATTAATTTATGGCGTTTGTTAAAATTGGGCAATAGACAAAGTCTTTTCAAATAGTCATGCCTAAACTCTATGGACTTAGTACCATTAATTTAGCTATTCAACTGATTCGGTATATAACAACAACCTGTATGGCCCTTTTAAGAACCCTAATCCATATTTATGGGGACCATAAGTCTCAGTAGGTTTCAATCTTCTTATTTATACTCCTGGTAATTGCATGTAAAATTAGCCTTTACATAACACTTCAGGATAAAGATCATAATGTTCTTCAACCCATACATTTCCAGTGAATTCAAAGAATTTACCCTTATAAAGTAATCTCTCTGCATGAAGTGGTTGTTATAATGGTTCCCAAAATGTCACTGATTGTTCAAGATCGAAAATACTTGTAAAGCTTTAATAATTAGGTTATTATTTCATAATTATTTATAAACCTTTATAAAAATAAAGCTCTTAATAGAGTTTGATAAAGATACTTTATATAGATTTTTAGCAAAAAATGAATTTTTGGAGAATATAAGTTTATGGTTTTACATAAAACTAAGACTAGAAGAAATTTAACTATTTAATGAATATCACCAATTTTAACATTAAATCTTATCTTTACATGCAAGAATAATTATAATTAAATAATTACTTTAGTATAGATTTATTTTTCTGATTGATCAGAGTAATTAGATGTATTAAGGAATTTTATAAAAACATTATTATTATTATAGTTTAATAAATATCATTAACAATTAACTGATTATAATTTTTTATATTATTCAATGTACTATGCTCCTTCCAGACCTAAAGAGATAGAAAAGTTTCCCATAGGATATATTAAACCTATTGCTTAAAACCTAGAATATCTCTAACGACCACCAGTAGATGATCGTAGAATTTAAGATTATTACGGAAAAGCTTAAGATTAGCCTACTCAATAGATGAGAACATAAAATAAAGAAAAGCTACTTAATTAAGGAAGTTTCTATTAACCTTAATAGTTTACTCAAGAGAAATAATGGGATAATATATAAAAGGAAATTTAAAACCAATAAGTTGGAACTAATATCAACCCTTAAAGAATAACATCTCAAGAGACATTTTAGAGTGCCCCTTTTAAGACAATATATACTGATGAAAATATTTACGAGCTTGTAGGCGCTCCTTAAAATTTTCCATTAAGCGAAGTGCAACTTTAGGTAAGTAGAATATCTCCTTCAAATTTAAGGGGACCAAATAGAGGATATGAGTAAAGCTTGAGAGGATATTCTTAAGATTTTTAATAACCTAGTTTTGGTTTTTTTCCTTAAGATTTTAGAGATGTCCCTTCAGAATAGATCGGGCTGCCTCTTTAAGGATATAGAAGGATGGCTCCTCCAGGAATACTAAATGATTATAGAAGAGGAATTCCAGAACCAGTTTTAAGTTAAAGAAATCATGGGAGAGAATTAAGAAGAGATTTTTAAAATAGAGCTATTCCAATAACCGATTATAGATAAGGATATCCAGTAAATTTTCAAGAACCTCTTTAGATTTTAAATGGGAGAAACGATTTACCATTAGAATATAGAGGATATCCCTATTAGGATTATGATAGATAGAGGTTTGAACCTCCATTTGAATATAGAACGTATCGTGATCCTAGAGATTTGCCAGCTCCTGATTATTATGCACCAGAATATCGAAGATTTTCTCCTATTGGAATGTAAAGAGACTTCAATGAGAGAATCCCTTTTAATCAAGGATTACCTTATTAGGATGAAGTATATCCTCCTTTATATGGGAGAATGGACTAGTAAATATTTAGGGAGGGGAGACAAGATTACGATTCAGGTAGATTTTATCCTCCATATGAAGAAAGAGGAAATTATTTTAATCAAAGGATCAAATAGGTTTGAATATTTATAAAAATTTATTATTCACTTTTTAGTTGATTCTTAGTGGTTAGATAATGGATAATTCTTGAAAAAAAAATAAAATTAATGTTATAAATTTAAAGTTTGTCTAATTGGTAGATTTAATTGCATATTTGAAATGAGGACATGATTAGGGGTCTGAAGAAGAGTAAGACATAGAGAATTGAGTCAGAAGGATTATTAATAATATAAAATTATATTGGAAAATGAGTATAAATGAGGAGCTCGATCCGTTTTTAAATTAATATTAAAAATGTAAAAAATAGCTCTCTTAGCTTTGGTTCTTGCTGTGACTGCTGCAAAGTTCATAGATACCCATACCACATTAGCTTAAATCAACGCTGACCCATTCGGACACGTTGTCTTGAGTGCCATTAAGGCTCACCTCTAAGCCTCAACACCTGCCAATGAAGTTAATATGTTATTGAATGGTGTTGGTGCTGGCCTCGTTTAAGACTAAAATGACCATGACCACGCATTTGAACTTGATACCACAACCAATAATAGAGTAAGAATATTAAAATATACTAGATTGTTGAAGATTTGGAAAAAGAAATCTTGTATCACTAAAACTAAATTGCCTCAAATACTTAATTGAGAGATGACACTATTGAAGCTCTTGCCGTTTCTGAAGAAGATATTAGAGTCACAATTTAAGATATTGCTAACAACGAAGCTACCTATGCTAGAGAGGAGGCCACCAGAAATCAATAACACGAAACCTTCGTTGCTAAGGTTGCTGCTATTGATGATGTTATTGACGCTATCGATGAAGCTGCCAAACTCATCTAACACCTCAGTCTCGGAGCATCATTTGCCTAACTCAAGTCCAAATATGATGTCCTCCACAAGAAGCTCTCAGATAACACATCCCACACTGCCTTGTTACAAGTATCCATTTATATTTACTCTCTTAGCCAGTTATCACTGCTCTTACTGAATTAGCCACCCACGGAGTTAACTAAAAAGCTTTGACCAAAATTGCTTAACTTTTGAGCGAAATCAGATAATAATTAGTCTAAGAAAAGGCTGCCAAGACAGTATTTATTTAAGTTTAATAATTAAGGACGTCGAGGATAGATAAGCTGCTCATTGGGCTGAATTCTCAGTTCATTTATCCAATGAACACACAAGATTGGTTGAAAGAAAAGCTTAATTAGAAGTCTAAATCTAAGAATAAAAGGACACAATTGAAGATGCTTAATCATGGATCGAATTCCACACTCTTGAATTAGAAAATAGTGAAGAAAGACTTGCTGGATAATAAGCTTGGTATGCAGTCTAATCAGAAATCTATGAAACCTAAACTGCTGAAAGGTATTCAAACTATTCTAAAATAATAGAACTGCCTAATAAGAAATTGTTGACAGACTCTAAGAGCACATCAGTGAGAAGTTATCCACCACTGCTCAATTCATCGCCAGCAGAAATTGATTTGATTATCATAACATAAATAAATATTGGATAACATAAAAGGTTAATTATTTTTTAGGTTGATATTCTATTAAATTTTTCAATTGATTCTTAATTTAAATTCATCTTTTTTTAATCTAGATTATATGTTATAATCTACTAATCTTTAAATTATTCTAGATTAAAATAACTTATTCTTTTGGAAAATCAATTCACCTTATGGATTCATAGGATTAGCTAAGAAATTGTTAGTTTTTTAATCCACTCTTTTTTTTTTTTTAATGTATAAATGCCTACATAATAATATAAAGAAATTAATTTAAAGTATCTTAATGCATAAATCAATTTGATTTAATTTAACTAATCAATCTTCCTATGATTTATTTTTACCAGAGATATCTTATACATTTTGATGAATAAGAGCAGAATTATTTTTATAGCCAATAAATATTTAATTATAAGTAAACTATTTATACAACAAAGAATATGTTAAAAATAAATGAAAAGAAATTTCTTATTAATTTAAAAACTTGTAAATTACAAATAAATGCTATTATTTTTTTCATTTTTGATACTCTTTATCAAATAGAAAAATAAGGAATTATATAAATTAGCCAATATTACAAATAAAAGCTTTTTCTCATCCTTAATAATTAGAAGAATTTATATGGAAACTCTTTATTCAGTCAATTGAATTTTTATGAGCAAAAATATAAAATACATTATAAATATATTAAATCCTAGAAACAATTAAGAAAGAATCTGCCTAATATTTTAAACCATTTTTTGTTTAAACATTTTTAACTTTAGATTGAAACTAAAATTAAAAATTAATCTCAATTCTTCATTTTTATTTAATTTATAAAAATATTTTATTATTTTCTAATTTAATTTAATTTCTAATGAAAAAATTATCTATAAGACTTTAATTGAAATTCTATAAAGTCTTTTTCTAATATCCCAAAGATTCTTAGTTAAAAATACTTTAAAATATTTTAATCTATTGTGTTTTTAAGCTCTACATTTAAATGTTATAGAACTTTACTTTAAATTTAATTAGTACAATTTCTTAATGAGTTTTACAACAACCATTTATTTATTTCACTTTTAATTTGAATACTAAATATTATAAATTACAAGCTATAATTAGATCTCTATTGAAACTAATTTTATATAATTCTTTTGCTATTTATAATGAATGATTATCACTACGATTTTGGCATCTAGTGAAAACAGCTAAAATTAAAAAAAATTTCATATAAGAATCTATATAAAGGGAAAGATTTCAATGTTATAAAAAGACAATTTCAATTATAATGATTATAGGCTTGTTGAATTGTTATGAATACATAAATAGATATTGTCTCAAATAATAAGATTTACTTATATTTATTAAATCTAAAAGGATATTTAAAGATATTTATAAATTTATTTAATAATCTAGTATGAAAATAAAACTAGATAAATGATATAAGTTCCATTTAATGAAAATATCAATTATTTTTTTATAATTTGGTTAAATGCTGAAATTAGTTTGGTAATTATATATTCTATTGGATCCATACTATTTTTTTCAATTAATTCTTTCTCATGATAATCAATAAAGTTTTTAAGTTTTCTCTTTACTTTTTAAGACTTTTTGTTTTTGTATTCGTTTCGTTTTCCTTCTAACTTTTCTCCATTCGAGTTTCTTTAGTAATTTTTCTTAACCTTTACCATATTAATAAATATTAAAATATATCTTAATTCTCAGGATTTTTTATATTTTGAATAATTTTTTCAGTAATAGATTTAGAGTTTTCTTCCTTATTCACCACTAATTATGAATATTGTATTAAAATTTCTTTCAATACATCAATAAATTTTTTATCCAATTCTCTATTGACTATATTAATTTTTTGAATCAAAAGTTAAAATTTTTCATCAAATTCATTTTAGTCAATCAACTTATATTCAGTTTTATCAACTAATTATTCATTCTCAAACTTGTAATTTTTGTTTTAATTTGAAAAAAAAGAATTACTTTTCTGCTATTTCAAATTCAACAAGATCTTTTCTCTCTTTTTCAAATGCTTGTGCCAATTTTTCCTTATCACTTTTTTAGTTGTGTCTTTATAACTAGCTAATTAGGCAAATACTTCAAATATTATTTGACAATCAGAATCATATGCTATCTGTTATTTTTCATCATTTATCCCTTGTTCTATCTTCATTCCATTTCTCATTGAATAATTAATGTCATATCATTTTATTAATATTTGCAATTTAAATAATCATAAATAACTGATCTATTCTGGTAAATAATTAAAAAGAATTCTACATCATTATTTAAACTATGGAATAAATATCTTTACTCTTTGCATTTAAGAATTATGAAAGAAATTTATTATAGTATTTGTAATTTAGAAAAATGATAAATTTTCAGAACATCTCTATCAAATTTTATTAATAAAGTTTACTTTATTTATTTTATTAGTTAAATATGCTGGAAGTTATATAATGATTCAATGTCTCTTTGATGACTTCAAACATATACTAATATCAGTTGTATATCCCAGAGTTGAAATATTATATGGCAATATATTTATAAATACTGAATGATTCTGACAAGTAAGTTTAAAAAGAAATCATATAGTTTGTGACTTTCGAATATAAAATTTAATGATATTTGATTGTAAATAACAAATAACAAATAATTTTTCAATATCAACAGCAACCTGAAGACTTTTCTGGTTTAACCACATCTGTATCTGCAACAATGAACTTAGTAGGTTATGGAGTTGGTTTAACAACCTTAGCTGATTTATATATCTCTTTGAAATTAGATTTTATTAATACATTGTAAAATATTTTTAAAGGCCTCTTCTACATTTGTTCCATCTTTAGCACTTGTTTCAATAAATGCCACTCCATTTCGTTAAGCATAAGCAATAGCACAATCAGTAGCTACTTATCGGATATGTTTTTAATCAGTTTTATTTCCGACGATCATAATTTATAAGGAAGGGTCTGCATTTTCTTTCAATTCCTTATATTTTGCTAAAATAATTACTTTCATCCATTTATCTACATTTTCAAATGTTAATGATTTAGTAATATCATAAATAATCATTGCTCCAACTGCTCCTCTATAATAAGCTGATGTAATAGCTCTGTATCTCTCTTGGCCAGCTGTATCCCAAATTTATGCTTTTATGGTTTTATCATCTATCATGACATTCTTTGAAGCAAACTCAACCTAAATTAAATGATAAATTAAATATTTTACTCCTATTGTGGTTTTGGAATCTTGTAAGAATTCGCCTCTTGTAAATTAATTGAGAATGTTGGTTTTTCCAACACCAGAGTCCCCTTTAAATAGAATTGAATTAATACCTATTAAAACTAACTTATAAAGTAAATCATAGTCTTCAGTTCTATGTTGCATGTAATTAGATGGAATTAATAAAAATAATATTTTAAAGAATAAATTATAATCAGAGCTAAATCATTTAAATAATCTAGAAATAAATAAAATTATATTTAACATCTATTTTTTACATGTAATAATTGTTTTCCTCCAATTTTTACTTATTTTATAAATATATCATATGTAAAAATACATATCAAATCAATAACATATTAAATATAAGGAATTCTGAATATTTTATTAATATTATTGTTTTTAAAATAAGTAAACTCTTAGAGATTTTCTAAAAAAATCATTTGGGTAATAGATATTAATAATAATTAAGGATTTATTAGAATAAAATAAAATATCTTTTTTTTCAATTTTTAAAGTCTCAATTTTATTTGAATTTTCTCTAAATGCCTTTTTTTTGAAATTTAATTTCTTTAATTATCGATTTAAAAGAACTTTAACAAGTAAAAATAGGCAAACCTGTTAGAGAGTATTATTTAGAATAATTTAATTTAAATAAATTCATAAAACAACTAGCAACCATAATTCAAGTTTGTATTTAATTTATTTGTAAAAGTAAAGTGTTTTATAAATTGTCTAAATCAAATTCAAATATATGTTAAACAATAATCTAAAGTTGATTTTTTTGTATAACATTATAAATATACGGTTATTGATAAGTAATTTTAATAAATAAATTGGTAACTATTTGAATAAACAATAAGCTTTTTACAAGTTTTCATAACTAGCTCAACGTATATTCATAAATTTTATTTATAGATATTTTATTCCTAATGTATTAATGTATTTAATAATTTAATAAATTAAAAAAATGGAAAAAAACAATAAAAAGTAAGTCTTTTGAGTTCAATGAAAAAATTGAAAAAATTAGGTTTTAAACTAGAAATTAATAATAATAAGAGTTGATAGAGTATTACTATTTTACAATAATTAATCTTAAATCCTATTGAATAATAAGCCAATCAACAAATTTAATATAATCTAATATAAATATATTTAATTGATATGAATAATTAGTCGTAAATGTGTAATATTCATAACATTAAAGCAGGATGGCTATTAAATTCTAAACATGAATATCAAAGTCTTCTTGTAGCATCTTTAAAATAGCAATTTTCAGAAAACTAAAAAATAATATAAGAGTCAAGTTATGAAAATATGTCTTAAGATCTTTGTTTGAATACTGAATAACGTAAACAAGAATTGAAAATGTATAAGATAAGTAGAGTAATTGGAAGCAGTTTAGAAAGATAAGTTAGATTTGATAAGCATATTCTATTTTAAATGAAAGATCATAAACCAGTCAAATAATTTCCACTTTTTAAAGCAATATCTGTAGAAAATAAGGTAAATCATCAAAATACATGGCATGATAAGTAAGGAGATAAAGCTAGATTATCAATTGAATTTGAGAAAGATCATTCAATTGTCTTTATTTATGTTAAGGAAGAAAATTAAGCATTTAAATGGTAGAGATATTTGATAATTGAAAGATTATTATAATAAAAACCAAAATAAGTAGCCAAATGTTTTGAATATTGTTTTCATGAATATGAAGATAAATTCACTTTTATATGGGCATTAAAATTTGCTTAATAATTAAATCAATAAGCAATAGAATTGAATAAATTAAAAAAATAAAGAGCATATGTGGATGGCGATTATTTTATCTAATAAGAAAAAAGATTGATGAGTTTTCATATAAATACTTGGTTATAGAAAAGTCAGAAAATATTAAAAGATGAATAAGATTATTAAGATTAATTATAATAAATGTCTCTAAAATAATAACAAGAATTACAATAAAATAAAGAGCAATTAGAACTTGAGAGAATATAAAAAGAAAAATTAAGAATTTAAATGTTATAAAATTTAGTTGAAAATCATATAAAACCAAAGAAATTTATAATATAAAAGTTCCTAACAGGTTGGTAATAAAGATCTTAATTTATTTATGACACCAATCCTAAGAAATTTTCAATAAAAATAATTAGGATGTACATTCAAAACAATATTTAATTAATAAGACCATTATTAGAATTAAGATTCATATCTGAAGTATATTTTGTCAAATTCATAATAGAGAACAGAAGAAACTAAGGATATAGAAAGTATTAAAATATTAGATGGATTACAATATAATATTTAATAAAGTCCTTATTTCATTTGTCGCTTACTTGCATAAATGAATCAATAAAGAAGAAAGGATTATACTGCTTGGTGTTTTAAAGATGGTTTACTTGGATTATAAGGGAAGACTTTTATGACAGTTGAGAATTTGGGATTTAAAGATTATATCGATTTTTAAGTAATTGATACAATCAGTAATTAAATAAAATATTAAAGGAACTAATACTTCATCAAAAATATTAAGGATTTAATTCTAAGATCTTATTAAATATTTATATGAAGGTCGTTCATTTTGGATTGCACTTGAATATGAGCAATCTAAGATTTTTGTAGAAATGGATTTACTAGAACATTCAAATATAGATCCTATATTTCTTGATAGATTAAAATATATATAATTGAATGCCGTATTAAGAAAGGTTAGCATAAAAATGATGGAATAAAGAACTCCTGTACAATTCATTTAAATAAGTTTAGCTGCCTATTATTGAAACAGTAAAATATGGATTAGAAATAGAAAGATATTAGAATGATATCTAAAATTTATATTAGAGTTTGTACATAGAGAATATATGTTTATAACCTAAGTGTTAACCAGCAAATTGGTTTTCTTAATTGGATAGTTTAGAAAAGGTAGTTAAACCTGTGACTGATATACTCAAAAGAAATTATTTAGAATTTACTGATGTAACAGATAATGTTTAGATTTATTATTAAATAAAATCTATTCCAAATTTACGTTTACCTTTACTAAAAGATGTTGATGAATTCATAAATAAATTACCTCTTGTTTAAGAAAATCAACATAAATAGTGTAAAGGAGTTTTAATTTCATTTTTAATTTATTGTAATGTCAGAACCATTTAATTAAATGTCTCCTTTTTGACAATACTATTTTAAGTAGCTAATAAATTCATATGTATCAGCCATCCTCATTTCTTATACGATCTAAGTAAACCTGTTTTTGGGAATAAATTTGATTCTGAAGCATAAGCATTTTGGCTTTTTACTGGATTTGTTGAATTAATGAGAAGTGTTCATTTTCCTTTAGTTAAGGAAGACACTCTCTTTTGTCCATAAGAAATTGTTATGTAATATATGGAAGTTTTGCATAAAGAAATTGTGTAACATTGTAAGAATTATGACATTGCAGTTGAAAATGTTTTTTTTGATATTCTTTCATCTTTTTATACAAATTTAGTATAATCAATGCCATTATGTAATATTTGGAATTTAATAATTAAAAAGATATCTACTAATAAATGTGCATATTAATTAATTTTAATTGTTTATATAGAAGAATTGAGTTATAAATTATTATTCTGCTAAAATTCTGAAGATTTCAAAAATGCTATTTCATTATAAGGTAACATATTAATTTAATTATAAGCCCAACTTATGGATATTCAGCAACTAGAGGCTACATATTCAGGATGTGAATCAAATTTGAATAGAATCATAAATGCAGAATAATCATTTCATGAATCTGTAGAACATTCAAATATTCATTAACCTTTAATATAAGATTGTTGATTATTATATATATATATATATATATATGAATAATAAAAATTTTAGATAATTTTCTAAAATATTGTTATAGATTTATGATAATATTATATTTAATTAATAACAAAATTAAATCATTCTTAACCAGAATCAGAACTATTGCTAGTAGTTACTAAAGTTTTCCTCTTTGTTTTATTTGGAGAGAATAACAATGATAATATATAAACAGGAATGAAATCTGTGATACAAGTATAAATTAATTAGAAAAGTGCCCTATTAACAAATCTTTTTATTAAATACCATCTAAACCCATAATCAGGTAAACTTATTGTAATTAAACCATCTTTATTGCATTCTAGTCCTGGTTTCAATTTCCAAAAGAATTCCTGAGAGAATAAAAAATTAAATGTTGGTCGAAATAGAGTGCAACTTATTACTGCTATTGATAAAAATTTTAAATTCTAAAATATTCAATAATTTTTACTGCTCTATAACGATCACCAACATTATATTAATCTCTGAGTTTTGTATATAAAATAATACAAATGACAGCAAAAGAAACTGTACTTAACATAGTTAAAGCACCCAAACAATATTCTCTAATGTTATTAATATATGATTCTAAAATTAATGAAACTATAGTAAGAATCGGAATTAATACGATTAATACAGATAGAAAAATTTATACAATATTTGTTAAATCTAAAAGGGATTTGTTATGTTCAATTCTCAACTTCATTCTCCATAATTTAAGCCACAAATTACTGCAAAAACAAAATGTAAGGTTTAAAGTTTAGACTTAAAAAATTTAAATAATAATGTAAAATGATGGTGAGATAGTTAATTATGATATTTATGACTCGCAATTCCAATTCCAAATTTAACTAAATAAATAACCTGCTATTGAATAATAACATGAAAAGATCTTAACTTAGATATTTATTTAATTTACATATTATTGTGATTACTAATAAGCAATTAACAGTTAACATTTTAGATGGATTATTTTTTCTATCATCCATTTTCCATAAAAATAAATTTTGTATTTTCTGAAAAATATTAATCAATAAATAATTTGCACCTACACTTAATAATATAATATCTATATTAATAAGATATTTTTATACTGATAAATTCATACCAATTAGAGACATCAATATTTTTGAATTCATCTTAAATTATGATATCACTCTTCTGATCAAATTACAATTTCATATATAACAATTATTTATAAATAAAAGTATTAATATATTTTCAAATAGATAATTTTCTACTTACACTCTAAGGACTCTCAAATTTATCATAATAATTAGCACCAAAACTCTTAACAAATTCATCTTCTTCAAAATTCTTTTATTAAGGTTTTTTAACTGTTGGTTATAATTCATATAATGTCTTAAATTATTATTTTATAATTACATTCTTACTCAAAGAATTACCTGCACTTCCACTTCCACTATTACCACCACTATTGTTATTAAGTGAATCTTCATCACTTGCTTCACTGCTATCATCTGTGTCCATAAAAACCTTATCAAAAGCCCATTTGAATAATTCTTAATCTTTATCATCTTGTATACAAAATCTAACTTAACTTAAGAATTTTATTTTTGTAACATTTTCTTCTAAAAAATTCTTAACAGCAATCATTTGCATTGTTGCAATTGTAGATATTGTAAATTTAGTTGATTTCATAACAGGAAAACATATTGATGTAATTTCCATTTCTTCTGCTACTTTAAGACAAGTCATCATGCAATCATAAATAAATTATTTCTAATATTTTTAATGAGCATTTTTTGGTAATTTCAAGTTTAAATTTTTAGGATTGTGATTTCTAGCCAATTTCATTGGTTCATCATCTTCATTTGGTAATATGCAATAAAATACAAAATCAAATTCTAACTAATAAAAATAATACAATTATGATACTTCTGCAGCATGAGAATGTACAACATCTCCATGAGATACTGCTTATTTATCTCTAATCTATTAAATGTATTTTAGCAACTACTATTTTGTTTAAGGTGAAACATTATTTATCAAGTAATAAGGTAGCTGGTATAACATATTATTTTAATACCTTTAAATTTAAATCTGTTTAAGCTACAATTACATCAACTTCTTCATTTTTTATGTCTCCTGCATCTAAGTAAATTCCTATATCTTAGAATCTATGCTATGCTAATAACTTTGGTTATATATTTTATTCATTATTAATCTTTTTCAATAACTATTTTTTATACATTTCTTGCATGATATTCGCACATATTACCCATGAAATTTATATTAATTATCAAATTTAAGAGCAAAATCTAAAACAAATTAAAATATCACAAAGAATTAAGATTGCTTGATCTACTCCAGTCTCTAAAATCTATCCATTTTATTTTGTTTATTCCATAATATTTTAATCTAGCTATTGAATGTCTATTTATCAATCTGATCTTTATAAACATTAATTTTACTTTTTTGTCATCAGAATAACATCATAACAAGAAACTGGTTTCTTTGTTGTTTTTTCATATCGATACTTGTATAATTCCAAAAAAGAAACTAATTGATTGTTTTAATCATTTCCGACTGGCAATTCTTCCAAATCACCCCAAATAGAAAACTCTTCAAGATCTGGGTCATTCTCAAGAGCAAGAGACTGGCATTACTTTAATCTATGTCTTGGTCTAAAACTATTTATTATAGGAGATAGTTGTCTGTCTGTTTTATTTTCAAGAAAGTTTCCTTAAAATATTAATGTTTATGAAGGTTAGGTTGAATCTTATTCTGATTTTAGTATTTTTGAACTATTTCCTTATAAGTAATCAAGTTTAAGTTAATCGAATCTAATATCACTTTTCATCCTCTGATGCATAATAAATTAATAATCACTTTTATTAGAAAAATAATATATTAATACTATAATATTTATGTTATTTACCCCAAAATACATTTAAATAAATTCTAATTAACAGGCAATTAAACTAAATCTTTTATTTGAATTGCATTTCTATACTTTAATAATTTTTAAATGTAAATTCTTTTCTTATTCATAAATTATAGAAAAATTTCAAATATTTTGTTTATTTAAAAAACAATAAGCTAAAATTGTTAAAATTAACTTATTTGTTTGAATTAGTTTATTTTAAATATGTTTTATTAAGCTTTTAATTATCTTTTATTAATTTTGTTAATGAAACTGTTCATAATTGAATAGAGATGCAAATACCAATTATTAATTAAAAAGATTTATACTTTATTTTATTATTATTTATAATTTCTCAAATTTTATTAGGTAATAATCTTTCTTTAATTAGAATAGAAACATTATTCCTTATTTTTATAAATAAATATCATTGTTTTCTAATTAGAAGAATTATTATCATAAAAGATAATCATTTGATTAAACTTAAAGATTATAGGTATAATTTCTAAATATGATTGGTGAATATTATTTATATAGGTTCTTATCAATAATAGCATCATTGTAATAATAATGAAATCAAATATAAATTTCCTTTCATTTATCAATACAATGGTGCTATTATTAAATGAATCAATAAAAAGATATTAATGTAAAATAGTAACTTATCTTTATTTATTTTAGATAAATAAAATATATTTTCAAAAATTATGATAAGCAAATTTTCCATAGAACAAATATCTTGAAAATTCGTTAAAAATTTAATAATATTTTAGATTTAATAATTTTCTTTTGAAAAATAATTTACTAATATCTTTACACTCTCCTTTATTAAATGATTTATTTCTGTTGAGAAATAAAGGAAGTAAAATTATGTGTGCTATTTTCATCAAAATTAAACGAGAATATTATTAATCATAATTACTAATTTGTCAAATTCCAACTCCTTAATTATCTACCTAAGACTTTTGAGAAATGTGAATTATCAATAATTGATATGTATGAATGATAATAAAAAAAACATATTTTTAATTGTCTGTTAAGATAGATCTTATAATAAAAATGACACCTAAAATTCAACGATTATTTAATATTAGAAAATATATGGAAATTTTAAACACAATTACTTAGTGATAAATAATTAATACCAGATATGATGATTGATTAAACAAGAACTTATAAATAATATTTATTTTGCCTTTTTAAGTGTGATTAAAAATAAAGTTTAACGTAAATTAAATTAATATCTGTTTGCAAATACCCTTTATAAAAAATGTCAACGAATACTGTAAAAATGCTTTAATAGCGTAATATTGATATAGAAGTATCATGTTTTGAAGATAAATTACAAATTTCACCATCAAAATAAAATAAAGAAAATTCACATCTATCAAAATCTAAAACTTGTGACATGAGTGATCTTGTTAGATTACTTCATAAGGTGGATATTCAAAGTACTTAATAGGGAGGTATTCTAATTATTAAATCTATAGACTAAATTGAATAAGAATAAGATAGTACCCCAAAGAAATAAATGTAATAAGGAAAAACCTGTAGGTATATTCCTTTGAGAAGTGGATAGAAATAGAGTTTGAATGAAGAATTTCAATATAGAGAGATTGAAGAAGAGAATTAAGAACCATAAAAAGGTAGTGATTACAAAGACTAGGGAAATGTTACACTGAAAGATATCTATAAGATGCATGTGTTCGGATAACCATTATAAAGTGAATAGCTTTAATGGGAATCAAAGAATTTATTGCATTTTGCTGACAATACTCCTTCAAAACGAAAAATATTGTCAGACATAAATCCAGCTATTTTGGAAACTTATTAAAACTTAATGGATTATAGAGAACAATACTAAAATAGTTAAGATTATTAATTCAGTTAAAGAAAGATAAGTAAAGTACCATTTAAAGTATTGGATGCTCCTTAATTATAAGATGATTTCTATTTAAATCTAATAGATTGGAGTTCTTAAAATGTATTATCTGTTGCTCTATCCTCATGTGTTTATTTGTGGTCAGCATATAACAATAGAGTAACTAAGTTTTGTGATTTTGGTAATAATGATATGGTTTGTTCATTAATATGGAATCCTTAAGGAAATTAATTGGCTATAGGAACTGGTTCAGGAGAAGTGCATATATATGATTAAGAGAAGATGAAAAGAATTTAAATATTGGAAGGACATTCTGCAAGAGTTGGATCTTTGGCTTGGAGTGGAAATGTAAATTAATTATAATAAAATAGACTTTATGTTCAGGTTCTAAAGATAGATCTATAATTTTACATGATCCAAGATAAAAAAGACAAACTGGAAAATTTGAAGGTCATAAATAAGAAGTTTGTGGATTAAAATGGTCACCTGATGAATATTAATTGGCTTCAGGAGGAAATGATAATAAATTATTTGTTTGGAGAATGGGCTCATAAATACCATTAGCTAAATTTAATTAACATTAGGCAGCTGTAAAAGCTATTGCTTGGTCTCCACATAGACATGGTTTATTATCATCAGGTGGAGGAACTGCAGATAGAACTATTAGATTTTTCAATACTCTAACTACTCAATAATTAGATTGGATTGATACTGGTTCATAAGTGTGTAATTTAATGTTTAGTAAAAATGTAAATGAATTTGTATCAACTCATGGATATAGTATGAATTAAATAGTTTGTTGGAAATATCCTGCCTTATAAAAAGTATTTGATATTCAAATTCTAGGTTACCACTTTAATGGGTCATACTTCTAGAGTCCTATTTTTGGCAATGTCACCAGATGGAGAAACTATAGTGACTGGAGCTGGAGATGAGACTTTGAGATTTTGGAATGCTTTCCCAAGAAAAGAATAAGCTTAACCAATCAATACTGTTTTACTACCTTAAATGATAAGATGAAAAATTATAATGTATTTATATTACTATTTATAAATATCTCAAATATTTACTTTTTATTTATTTCATATTTTAACTTTATTTTTATAAACAATGATTATTTATATAATTTAAACATCATAATATGTTAATCATAAGCTACTTTCTAACTGATTAACCAAACTGAAAGTGAGGAATGATAATAAAAATAAAAATTTGGCTTATAGTGACATCAAATAAATTCTTGAGATTCATTAAATACTGAAAGATTATTATTTCTAAATATGTTAACATCAAATTCTATAATTATTTATATAAATTTCAGCTTTGAATAATTTTATTGGTTATATTTTATTTAATTTTCATTATATCATTATTATGATCTTCTCAATCATCAGACCAACCAGAATTATGACTATCACTGCTATCCTTTCTATTCTTAGTTAATTATTCTCTTCTTTGAGCCATCATTTATGCTAAATAACTTGATAAATCATCTTATTATTTTTTGTCCATTTCTTTTATTTCCACTTTACACTCATTCTTTTCAACATGTTTTAACTTCACACCTTATTAAATCTCAGCCAATAAATCATTTTTATTCGATTAACTTTTAGGTTGTTATTTCGGAGCTTGCTATTATTATTATTAATTAGGCTAAGTCATTTAGGGTTATCCACTTGGCTTAGGAGGTGGGGGAGGTGGAGGACCTCTAGGGGGAGGTGGAACTCCTTTGGGAGGAGGAGGAGGTGGAGGAGGAGGGGGAGGAGGAGGAGGTGGTGCACCACCTTTAGCAGGAGGTGGAGGAGGGGGTGGAACGAACTCAATTAAGTTATAAATATACTTGTTATTATTATTGCTATTTTGATGGAGGAGGTGGAGGAGGGGGAGGAGGAGCAGTAGGATTTTCATTAAAATTAGCAACAGCTTTAAAGATTTCCTTGGCTTGATTTTTATCTTATAAATCCTTTTTAGTAATTCCTGCTTTTAAGAAGGCATTTATTAATTCAGGAGGCAATTCATCTAAGTTAATTTCTCCAGTGTCAAGATTAAATGTTAATTAATTTCTTTTGAATCCTGATGGACCACTAACTTATACTTACTAATTGATATCAAATAATTTCATACCTTCTCAACTTGTTTATTCATTCCAAAAAAGTCTTTAAATACACCTTTAACTGTTCCCTTTTCTTTCTCTAATTTTTCAAGTTTCTTTCTCTCCTTTTCCTCTTTTTCAATCTAAGCATTAATTTCTTATAATTATTGTTTCGTTGGACCATTTGAGCAAATCTTTTAAGTTATCTTTGTTGCTTCATCAACATTAGGAAACAAGAAACCAATAAAACCTTTAGAAATCGGAATGCTATAGAAATTAGCAATTCCATGGACAGGTTACCAAAAATCCTTGATTCCATAACAAAGTTCCATTGAAAATAGAACTTAAAGAGTTGCAGGATCATAAACTCTTAAGTAGAAACACTTCTATAAAATATTATTTTACTTTTCCCTCTCTTCTGTCTATTAAAAAGCACAGAATTCCTGCAATATTAGATCCATGAAATTTATGCTTTCCTTCATCTGCAGTGTATATTTACACAAATGTCATTTCAAGTACAGTTGCAGTTTAATTTGCACATCCTCCTACAACATCTTGAATAATTTATCTCACCTTGGGATTCTTTAAGATGTCAGTCATATAATTAATAATAACTAATAAAAAATCACTTTTATCAACATATATTGAGTAAATTTATATTAAATATCACATTCATTCCACAAATAGTTATAAAATCATTGTGCATTTTTATTTGGAATCTAAATTCTTTTGAATATAAAAGTAGAAATTTAATCATCTTACTTAAAAGAACTTATCTTAAAAATCAATTAAGTTTAAATTAAAAATAGATAAATCTATTGAGTTCTTTTATTAAAATAAATTTTAACATAGTGTATATGTAAACTAGAAGAATGTGTTATTTAAATTGTATATTTATGAAGTTGTTTTTTTTAAGATATTTCATTTCTTTTTTGGAAAATATTGAAATACTCTTTAAAATTTATTAACAAATATTCAATAATCATTAAAATAATCAAAGAAATTTATACATATTTTTGTATATAAAATAAGTAATAAGTAAATGTAAGTATTTTTTAATTACAATATATATATTAACAAATCATACACAGGAATCATAATTTAAAAGTTTCAAGTTCTAATTTCTAAGTTAACATTTAATACACGTATTAACCTACAATCAATATAGTAATATACCAAATTGTGATTATTAAATTTCATGCAATAGTTATTAATTGTTTGTAATTTTTAAATAAAACTCTTTTTATATTTCACTATCTGCAAATTTTAAAAAATTTTAGACAACATAATTGCCATATGCATTTTTTGAGAGTCTAACAAATAAAACTGGATGATTCTTTTAACTCAATAATAATTCCATAATTTTTAATTTAAATCTGTTATCTGAACATTTAATTGCACAATCAACAACATTACTTAATTATTAATATTAAAAATACCTCCCAAATTTATTTAAACTATATTCTTCTATTTTATCCATAATAATTTGCTATATTTCAATTTATATAACTTCTGGACCATCTTTTAACAATTACTGAATTATATAATTTCCATATTATGAAATGCATAATTCTTAAGATATCTTCATTATTTCTTGTAAAACATTCATTTATCGTTCAAGATGATTATTTGATATTGATATAGCTTTTTAAATAATCCTACATCCAAATGAATTTGTAACCAATTTACTTATTTGTCCTTCTACTCCATCTAAAACCCAAAGACTAGCATCACCTTCCATAAGTTATATAAGTTTTTGAACTACATGATTTCCATGTTAATCTATAACTAATTCTCTGACTTTCCCTTTTATTGAATCAAATAACACTTGAAATTCTTATGTTTTATGTGCATTTTATAATAACTTTTATAAAACTCTACATCCATATTGATGAAATGCAAGTTATTAAGTATGAGGTTATAAAATTACAAGCATTTTTTATTACTGTATGGGAGTTCCTATATTTAACTAAAAGTCATACCATTTTCAAGAAGATTTTAAATTACATAATTACCAAATACATCTTTTGACAAAGATACTAACCCTTTTTCTAGCCTACTGAATATTAAATCTTTGATTGCAACAGGTCCTTCTTAGAATTGTTTTTAAATGCTTCTGGCACCATTTTAATCTTTACATTTAGATATCTTATTTATTATGAATTTTTGATTACTAAATCTCCATCTAGACTTGTTTCTTCTTCTGGAATAAATTAAGTCATGCATTCATATGATTTTGCTTTTAAAGCTGAATTAGGAGCACTTTGTTAAACAGGTATTTTAGTAAGTCTTAAATCTAAATCATAAGAACTTTAATAAACAAATTAACAACTTTGCTTTATGTTAAACTTAAGGTGAATAAACTTTGGGTTGATAAACAGGTGAAGACTTTTAGTATTATTTTATTTCTAATGCAGGGGGTCTATTGTTAGAATATGATTTTTTTGTTTTCTCTGCTTCAAAACTATCTAAAATAGTTTGAGTATTTTGAAATACCATTAAGAAGATCACCAATCATATCTTTCTCTTCTGGATCCTAAAACATTAGATTGTATAAAAATAATAATAATTGAGGAATGAAATATAATAATTTAAGATGCATTTCACTCTATTCACAATAGATTAATTAATAATACCAAAAATTTGTAATAATTTATATACCCAATTACATCATCTTCATAATTTAAGTATTCTGATTAATAGAAATTAGAAGTTAATTTATATATATATATATATAAGTTCATCATAATATATAAAATATATTTATTAAATATGGGTATGTGTTAAAATAAACCAGCAGAATATAACTCAAAAATACCCAATGTTACGAGTGAAATTTTAGATGAAGAAGATGTAGAAGACAAGATTGGAGAAACAACTTATCTACCAATTGAAGAAGAAAACGGTAATCTTAAAACTAAACCTACTCTTTCTGATTTTGAACTTTTAAAAGTAATAGGTAGAGGATCATTTGGTAAAGTCTTACTTGTGAAAAGAATAGCAGATCAATAATTATATGCAGTTAAGATTTTAAGGAAAAAATTATTGTAAAAAAAGAAACAATAGGAATAAGCACTTTAAGAAAGAAAAATAATGTCATTAATAAATAGTTCTTTTTCTGTAAAATTACACTTTGCTTTTTAAAGTCCATCAAGACTATATATGGTTATGGATTTTATGATAGGTGGAGAGTTGTTTCTTCATCTTAGAAAAAGACAAAAATTTAGTGAAGAATGGACTTAATTTTATGCAGCTGAACTTTTGATTGCTCTTGATATATTACATCAGTAAAAAATTATTTACAGAGATTTAAAACCAGAAAACATTCTTCTAGATAAAGATGGACATATAGTTCTTACAGATTTTGGATTATCTAAATTAGGATATGAGAGAAATGAAATTACTTATTCATTTTGTGGTACTCCAGAATATGTTGCACCTGAAATTCTATATTGTAATATATGTCTCTTTATCATTTATTAGAAAAAGGACATAGTTTTGTTGTTGATTTCTATAGTTATGGAGCTTTGATATATGAAATGTTGAGTGGTGCTCCACCATTTTATTCAAAAAATAAAAGAGAAATGTTAAAAAATAGATGTGAAAAACCTTTAGAGATGAAATCTTGCTTTTCTCTTTAAGCCCAATCTTTACTTAAAGGACTCTTAACAAAAGATGTATAATTAATTTTATAAAATAGCCTGGATTTCGATTAGGTTCAAATGGAATTCAAGAAATAAAAAAACACAATTTTTTTAGTGGAATAGATTGGGAATTAGTTGAACAAAGAAAACTATAACCTCCTATAGTTCCTCGTATTAAAAATTTAGAAGATTTATCAAACTTTGCTCCAGCTTTCTTATAATAACCCTTAATTGAAACTCCAGATTCTTAATAGAATGTTTAATTTGAAGGGTTTACTTATTAATAAGGAATATGAATTGCTTATGAATATATAATAACAAAATTTAATTATTATTAATTTTAGACTTATATTACTATTCATGCTTATTCTTAACCAACTTATAATTCTAATTCAGCTATCCTTCTTTATAATCCTAATAATTATTATTATAAAGCAGTCTTTTCTCCTTTTAAACCTGTTATTTATTATTATAATCTTGAATTTTCAGCCTTTTGATGTGCAAAATGTCTAATTAAAAATAATTTAATATTATTAATACCTTTTCATTTCTTCTTCTATTCTCATAAGTTCATTTGTAAGAGTCTTTTTAACATCTTAAGTCTTCATGCTCAAAACAGATTCTAAAGTATCTTTTTCTGATTTAAGAATTTAAACTTCTTTTTTATGAAAATTCATCTCATCTTGAATACCTTTAATAGTTTCCTATAATTTTATTATTTAAATACCTCTAAACTCATCAATTTTCCCTTTAATGAAGCAGGATTTTGAGATCCACCAAAACTTTAGTTCGTTTAACCTAAATCATTACCTTTAGCAAGTGTATTGCCTGCAGATTTAAAAGTATTACTCATAAATTAAAGAAATAATAATATAATTAATAAAATTAAAAGCATTCCTTATACATGTACTTTACATAATATTAATATATTTTATCACCAGTCTTTATCTGCCTTTTCACCTTCAGCTTATTGTTCATGATCTTCACCTTCAGCTTCTTATTTGACCTAAGTGTCTGTGATGCCCAATTAATCATTGGTAATTTCTTTATGATAGAACAAATCAACCAATACATCCCATTCTTCATCTAAAAAAATGTAAAATTATCTATATACCTTATCTCAATTCTCCTCTTAAGATTTTGACTTCTCTAGCCAATAACCAATAAATCATTGAAATGGATTTGGTTTCTCTGTTTCCAACTGGGATAGGGATATCAACATATTATAATGGAGTGTCAGAGTTGCATAAGGCAATGACTGGAATGTTAACGTATGAGGCTTCAACAATAGCTTATCTATCCTATAAAAATAAATCAATTCAAATATTCTTACCAAATGTGGGTCTGTGACAATCAATAATTGTGGTTCTTAGAATTTACCACTAGCACTGTTGGATTGATTTGTCAATGTACCTGGTGTCCATCTTGCTGATCTAGTTGAACTGGCTTATGTATAGTGAGCAAACTTAATGACTGCTCTTTAACCAATTGGTCTTGATGAAACAACCTGAATTACTCATTTTTATCATACCATAACATCTTGAGGTTATTCAATTGCAGCAATAACTCTGGCAGCCAATTTAATGTGTTACCAGGTTTCTTCTAAATTGAGAATGTATGAACCATTATCACTTCTATGAGATACATATCTCTTCAAGTCAAAATGAAGTTGTTTTGTTCCAATGTGGCACTATAGAGAAATCTAAATAACATTTTTACTTATGAAGCAATCAATCTTTTGATGTCTTATTCTTTTCTGCTCATGCAATCAAATATAAATATCTATTTTTTTAAATATTTTACAAATCTCGATTATTTCTTAATCAATTTTTTATAATATGTTATCCATTCAATAAACCATCAATAATCTAACATTAATTATATATTTAGACTATCCTAATACTATATAACACACCTATATAAACATATTTTGATGCTTTTCTAAATATTTCATTAATAAAATTAAAAATTTAAAAAAAAAAACACTATTAATTCAAAAATATCAATAAGTGAACCATAAAAAAGGGTTTTTCTTAGCTCACCTAAGTATAAAATATATAAGTAATTAAGTTTTTGGTTTTTGGATATCTAAAAATTTTATTTGTCATACTCAAATTAAAGTATAAATAATCCTTTTATGCTAAATAAAATATTTGATTTTTATATAATTTCAATATATTTATTTGTTCATATGTTATGATATCTTTAAAATCAAAAACAACTATATTTTTAACTCAAAAATTACATAAAATTAAATTGAATAAAGAATTTTTATAATATTAATTGATAATATTTTAAAAGTTTATTGTGTATAATTTAAATACTAAGAAAGAATAATCAAAGTATTTGTGATAATGAATTATAGATAAGTTAGATATATAAATATATAATATTTATTATGATTTATATATAATTAAATAACAAAAAATTTTATGAATAAGAAATAACTATTTTAATAAATAGAGAGTAAGATTCAGAAAGGTTTAGATAGAATGAAAAAAATGCAATATCCTAAGATTAATTATGTTATAATGCATAGAAACTTCTTAATTATTCTATAGGTATATTCTTAATATAAATCATAATATACTTATTCTCTTTGCAAATGTTAGTAAATTATTATTTTATTTAGGTAATCAAAATAATCTTATTATTTAAGAATCTGAAACAAATTTCTAGTAAATTTAATCCTAATATAAAATCTATAAGATAACTGAACAATATTAATTTTCTATGTAGTCAAAATAGCTATCCAAATTAGTTTTTACCTATTAGAAGCATTTATAGTTTCTTTTATATTATCAAAATCCCAAATTCATATTATACTTTTTAAAATAACTCCATTATTGATTTATTTATTTTGAATATTATATGATAATTTATTTTATATTTCAACTATTTAATTGTTTTCATCAAAATTATTCTAAGTATCTAAATTATAAATTATCCAGTATCAATTTTTGACAATTATTTTATAAATTTATTTAAGAACTCTACTATTATATTCTTAAAAGTGAATCATATAATTATTAGATTTTATAATAATTTATTAAATTAATTAGCCCTTATTCAATTATTTAATCTTAATTCATTTTAACTGTATTAAAAATTATTAATAAATTTAACGAATTCTCTTAAAATGAGACCATAATCTCCCAAATTTTTTCAAACTCAGACCATTGCTACAACTAGAGTTGTGAATTCTCCTCCAAGAGACAAACGTCCTGATTCTTGTGGTAGATTAGCAAAGGTTACAACCTATTAATCAAGACCTAAAGCAACTGTCACTACTACAACATATAGACCAGTTATAGAGACTAGAACTGTAAAGTTGTGTACAGAAAAAAAATGTTAAGGACATGTAAGCTATCTATTAATTTTAGGAAACCTTAATTGATTAATTGACATAAGAAAATAATAAATTAAATCAAAGAGTAAATGAACTTTAAAATGAATTAGATTTGTAGGTAGAGAAATATGATAGCGAATAATAAGTATGGGTTAATACAAGCATGGAAATTGAGAGTATGAGAAAACTATTAGAAGAAACTTAAAAAAATCATAAGCAAGAAGTAACTTATTTAAATTCAGAGCTTAATACTTTTAAATCATAATTCTAATATTAAGATGATTAAATTAGATTCTTAACTACTTAGTTAAAATAATAAGAAGTACTTGAAAATAAAATTGCACTTTTAAGTTCTGAAATTGAAAGATTACAATATGTGATTGAAGATAAAAATGAAGGCATTTCACAATTGAAATTTAGAGTTTAAGATTATGAAAAGCAATTATAAATAGGGTAAAATGTAATTGAAGAAAGAAATCATTAAATCTTAGAATTATAATAGAAATCTAATAATTATGAATAGGAGCTCTTATTCTCTAATAATATAATTCATGAGCTTAAATTTGAAATTACTCAAAAAGATTCATAAACATAACAAATGCTTGCTTAAAAAGATTCTTTAATGCAAACATTTAGAGAAAATCTGGAATTGTTAGAAAAGAAATTAGATTAATCTCAATAAAATGAATAATAATATATGGATAAGTTAGATATTATTGAAAAAGAAAGAGATAATTTAAATAATAAAATTAATTAATTAGAAATTGAATTAAATGGATAAAGAGAATAAAACTTGTAATTAAATTAATAAATAATTATTAATGATCAAACTAATCAAGTTTTGCAAAGTTAATTAATTCAATAGACTGAACATCATTAAAATTTATTATCAAACAAAAACAATGAGCATGAATTAACAAAATAAGAAAGAGAAGTTTTAGAAAATCAATTTTAATAAATTAAATAAGAATTAGAAAATAAAACTAAAGAAATTGATGATTTGTAGGAAAATAATAAAGACTTGATTTCTTAATTAAAAGAAAAAATAAATGAATTAGATCAAATATCTGAAGAATTATAAATAACAAAAACAAAATTAAATAATTCTGATGAGTAAATTAAAAATTAGTAATTAAAATTAATCTAAAATGAAGACATAAATATTGAATTGAAAGATGAACTAAATTTAAAATCAGAAAGTCTTTTATAATTAGAAAAATAATTAGAATCATAAATAGAAATTAATAAATCATTATAAAATTTGATTTGTGATTTACAATAACAAAATACTTAATTTGAAGATAAATCTAATTTATTAGAGAATGAAATTAAATAATATAAAGTTTAAGTTGAAGAATAAAAAAAATATATTGATGAATAAATTAGGGAAATAGAAAATTAAAAATTCTAGTTAAATGAATAAATAAATTAATTGAATAAAGAGAAAGATCATTTATTACTTTAAAATAAAGATCTTGAATCATTTATAGTAAATTATAAATAGATCTCATCAGAATAAATTAATAAATTAGAATAACAACATGAGAATCATATTTTCAATGAAGATAATTTAAAAGAAGAAAAATTATTATTAATATAATAAATATTACTTAAATGCTTTGAATTGGAAAGATTAAAAATTTAAAACAATTAATTATAAGAATAATGTAATTCTTAAAATGAATAATTATCTCAACTTTAAAATAGTAAATAATAATATGATGAAGATTTCTAAAAATTTAAGGAAAGTACTCTTTAAAATAGTTAAAATTAAGATATTAAAATAAAATAGTTGTAATAATAAATAGATGAAAATATTAAATAAATTGATAGTTTAAAGAATGATCTTAAATATTAGCTATCTTTAGAAGAAGAATTAAATAAGAAAAATCATTTCTAATAAGATTAGATATCTCATTTATAAGGTGTGGAGTAATAGTTGAAATATTTGAATGAATAAACTAATTTATAGGCTAAAAATTTGTAAAGAGAATTAGAAAATAAGATTGAATCTGAAAGTTCATTAAGATTTAAGTTAGAGAAATTATTAGAAGAACTTAGAATAAAATAAATGTAATTAGTAGAATTGGATTCATAAATGAGATAAATTGAATAAAATAATAATATTGATTTTTCTAATTTAGAAGAAAGAATTAGTTATTTATAAAATGAAGTGGAAACTTGGAAACATAAATTCTCTATTTTGAATAAAGATTATCATAGAGTTTAAGAAGACTTAATGATGCTTCAAGCAGAATTTGATGCATATAAGAAAAGAGGTTAAGATCTCAAAAATATTAAAGTATTAAATATATATATATTTTATTAAGGAATCCACCTATTTTGAAGTTAGAAAATCATCTTTGTATAAAGAGAACATAGATATAAAAGGAAGTTAAACTTCAATAGGAAGACTTCTCAAAGAAAATAAATGATTTAAGAATATAATGATATATATTTAAAAGTAAATATCAACACTCATAATTAATTTTGATTTGATTAATAACATTTAATACTTCTCCATTTTTTATACAACCAACAAACCATTTATATTTAAATTTATCATTTTCTTTGATTGTTTATGTAGTTTAAACTATTTATTTAATAAATATATTAGCTTAAGGATATCTACTATTTTTAGCAAAGATTTGTACTTAAGCATTTGATTATTAATAAAGATTAATATTATCTTATTAAGTTTTTTTTAATCTTATAAATTCCTCCTTATTCAATGTAATTTAAACATAAATCTTATAATCATAAGTAGATAAATAATCTATTGTAATTTATTCTCCATTTGATAAGTTTGTAGAAGTTTATTAATTGCCAATAAGTGAATCAAAGTGAGTCTTAATAGTTCCACATTCATTTTAATATTTTTTACCTACTTTACAAATTTTATTTTCTACAATTAAATCCAAATCATACATTCCAAACCAAGATAAAGTTATAGTCAGATCTGACTAAATTGGAATAATAGGATGTATATAAATATTTTAATTGCTTTAGATGTAAATACAACTTTGATAATTGTCAGTATTGAATATAATTGTAGCATATTAACCTTAAGGATAATTGTAAAATGCTAATTCATTTTTATCAATATTTGTTTCATTAATTAAAATACTTTTCTCAGCATTAATATTAATACTTTAACAATTATATAATAATGAATTATAAATTGTTATTTGTGTTCCTATTGGTAAAAAGTTATTTTAATAGAACACTAATTAAATATTGTAATATTTAATTAATTAGTTAAATGCTTCTTATTAAACTTTTGAAGGTATTTATGTAATTTATTCATGTATTAATAAAGAATCTTATTATTTAGTATGTTTATGTTATCCTTTTTATTCAGAATATTCAAAATTCCATTTTATAGCTGCAGATGATGAAAATAGACACACTTAAATGTTATCTTATATATGTTCAATGATTTCTTTAAAATTACCTTAAAGATATAAAAATTCTTAGTCAACATTATCTTCTTAAGATATAATTATATTTTTTTGATTTATTGTATTTACTAAAAATTATCCATTTTAAATTGAAAGAATGAGATCAATTAATTTACATTAATTTGAACAATAATCTTTAATATTTTATATTATCTCTATAGGTACTTTTTAAGAACATTATTAAGGGAGCCAATCAATTGCTTAAAACATTTGATGAGTTTGTAAAGTATTCAAATTATTTACTGGTATGTAATTTAGAGGAGATACATATGTTTTTCTATAGATTTCAATATCTGGTAAAGAATTAGCTGCAAATATTCCTGCGAATATTAGAGAAAATGAAAATAAAAGAGCAATTTATTTTAGTGTTTAGGAAATAGCTGTCAAATAAAATAATATAGATTACCATTTTCTTGTACTAATCTTATTTAAAATAGCATAAATGATAACATAATTAAGAGGATTGCCTCCCAATTAGTTAATAAGCAGTATGATATATATTTTTTTAATAATATCTGACTAATTAGACTACAACAGTTCCAATTGATGCAACCAAATTTTTCATTTTCTTTATGTTCCCAAATTTATGTTTATTATTCATTTGGACAATCTAATTAAAAAGATTCTTGGACTCCAAAATATTTCTTTGAACATCCCAAATCTTCCAATATTTCAGATGGTATTAAATTCATTTAATTTCTACATTCATCTTTAGCCAAATAAATTTCTTAATATTATTATAGATTTCTTATTAATTATCCATTACTACCAATCAAAGCAAAAACAAAACCAATAAGGATATTTCTAAATAAATTTATCAAATAATAATTACCCTAAAATAAATTTGTAAATAGGATTCTTGAATATTCTATAATATTGTCCTAAAGTATCTATTAAAAATATAGAGAATATGATTAAAGCAATAAATAATGAAACTCCAGAAATATAAGTAATTAAATATTTATCATTAGACTTTATTACATGGTTAATAATACTTATAGATTTAATGTCATTTTCATTAGAATAAATAATAATTGCTACAAAATTTGCTATCAAAGCAAAAACATAAATAAAATAATTATAAGTAATAGTATTCTTACTAAATAATAGGAAAACGTAACCCATAAATATGAGACTTATTGTTTATGCTGCAGACACAATTACTTCTATAATTAAATTACTTTAGGATTTCATTGATTAGTATAATAAGTATAAATCTTCATATGATGAATGTTCCATTTAAGCAACTTTAGATTACATTCCTATTCCATAAAATATTGGATTCATGACTCCTAAAGTTATAACTATTGTCAATGTAAAACAGATGGCAACAAATAAAAATCTAGATATATTATCATTTTAATTTTCATAATATTAGCAATTTGCTTATTGTAACTTTGTAATATATGAAAATGAATAAACTAGACCTAAAATTGCAAATAAAATAGATATCATTTCTGTCATCAAATGTAACATATCAAAAAATGGGTGAAATTATAGATTGTATTAACTTGATAAGTATAGCTAAATTATAGACAAAGTTAAACAAGCAGCACTTGATATTCTTAAATGAAACTTCAGAAACAAACACAATTCATCATTTGTGTAGATTTCCCTTTAAATTTCTTAAAATTTCATTGTCTTCTAACGATAATTTTAATTATAAATTTAACATATAAAGTGATTAATATATGTTTGGAATAAAATAAAGAAATATTATATTTTGCAATATAAATAAGAATATTGATCAGTTATATTCCAATTTATATTCACCTAATATAGAGGTTACTTTTTCTGAAAGTATATCAGGTTCCTCTCTTGCTTTAGCTAATAGTAGTTCTTCTGCTTTATAATCTATATTTTATTGTTCTACATTAAATAGAACTCTAGATCTAGCAGTATATATCATAGATAAGTAAAGTAGACATTTAATTTTTTTCAATTTAGGATCAGAATTATCTTAATATTTGTAGAATGAATCTTGTAACATCCTCAACAATTCTTTATATAATTCAATATTGATTGATTGATATTACTAATTAAATGACAATGAGTCACTAGGTTCACATTGTATTTTTTTAAATATACTTTTCTTTAACCATGAAATTATTCCAGTACTATATCCTTCTCTAATGCGAATATTTTCAAGTCTTTTTTAATCTTCCCCTTTTACTTATCTTTCTAATATTTTATATCTATCATAAGACCCTAAAGTAGGTTAATAAAAAGTAAATTTTTGTTGTAATTTAATGAATAATTGTTTAGATACCATTCTTAAGTATTCAATATACATATTAAAATTAGATTCCATAGAATAGAAACTAAGTTTAGTTACTTTAACTAGAGGTATCATTTATTCAACATAATCAGCTAATTTCAAAATAGTATTATATTAATTTCTAATATGATAAAGTTGCATAATTTAATTATCTTATGCTTTTGAATTATCATATATGCTTACAGGATTAATATTATTAATTTCTTAAGAATTTTCAACTTTACTTTAAATTATAATAATATCAGATTCTTAATTTTTAATATAATTATTTATTTGTTATTGATGCTCTTCAATAATTACTTATTAAAATTTGTTTTCCAAATCATTTTATTATTTTATCTCTTCTTTTTATGATATTTATTAAAAATTATCCATAATAGACTCATCCATTTATTAAGAATAAATGGCTTAATTCTAATTTAATTCTAAATCAATTGGATTAGATAAATCTCCTTCTCTATACTTAAAAAAATCATGTTCATATAATTCCTAAAATTGAAGTCTTTTTTTTGGATCAAATTTAAGCATTTTTTAAACTAAATTTTTTAATTATTGATTTGCAATTTAACTAAAATCAGCATTCTCTTTTTTAATTAAATCTTAAAGTGGAATTCTATTTGTTGGATCTAAATAAGGATATTTACCTACTAACATATAATATATACAGACTCCAAGACTGTACATATCAGCTTAGAATGAATACTTTTCTTCATTTAATATTTCAGGTGCTTTATTTATAATTTTATTTAATACCCATATTTAATTCTGTCCCTGCCCAAGTACTTGTTTATGCTTAAAGATCTCCCAATTTCTTAGCTAATCCTAAATCAATTAATTTATATGTTGCTCTCTCAAAAACTGTGAGATCATTCTTCTATAAAGCAATCTAATCTTCATAATTTAATTAAATAGCAAAATTTTCTAATTTTAAATCTCTATGTATGATTTTATTCATATGTAAATAAGATAATCCATTTACTAGTTATCTTAATATAATTATGACCAAATTGTCAGGTAATTTACCTTTAAAATATTATTTCACCATAATTTCTACATCTAAAGAACAATACTAATTATTAGCTTTGAAATAGTACTTCAAGAATTAAAATTAATCTATCTTTGGTTTAATGACTTTTAAACAATTTAATCACATTTCTATTATCACTTTCTGATAATAATTTTATTTCATTTTACATGTAAGGTATTATTTCTTTTTGCATATCTGTTAAATCTATAACCTATATTAATTAAGAACAAATCTACTTTTATTGCAACATATTATCCATTCATAGTTTCTGCTTTATACACTTTTGCATATGATCCTCTTCCAATTAGAACTATTGTTTTATACTAATCTGGGAATACTGCCTAAATCACAAATTAGTCTGATTCAGCCATATTATTAATGAGAGAATTCATTTAATTAATTATTATAATAGAAATACAAAGTATATGCTATTTATAATTAATCTTATAAATGATGTAATCTCATAAAATCTACAATTATAGTTAATAATAATAATTAATAATCAACTTTAAGGTAAAAATAGATCCATCTTTTATGCATTAGTTAACATTTATGTGCTCGCATTTTTTTAAAACACACTTGTAGGCTTCATCGAACTAATCATTATTCCAAATAAATATTACTATATTTCACTACTTCCTGGCATTTAATATGCAGGCATTAATGGATTTGTGTATCTCTTACTTTCTATTCCTTTTTTAAGTGAACCTGGCTTTACTCCTTCTATATCAGATACACTATTTATTTATCTATAGTCTTTCCTTTCATTTGTTCTCAAAAAGTGTTATGAATGTGATCCAGCTTAAGCACCAACAATATCTTTAGTTGTTAGAATTGAAGAAGCAAACTTATTAATTGTAATTGGATGAAGTTATTTAGTTTTGCTTCCATCTATAAATCCTATTTACACTAAATTTCTAATTTTATTATTTTTATTTCATACCCTTCTTCATCTCTATGCTTATAAACAGGTTCAATAGGATTGGTATTTCGAACATATTTATGTAATAAATCGTTATTGATATCTTTAACTTGTAAGGAGTCAACATAATCTTCATTTCTAATAAATTAATACCCTTAGGTAAAAAACGCTATTTTGGATGCGAACCTTCTACATCTTCCATAGTTACAGGCTATTTTTTTAATTTAGGATTGATTGAAGAAGGTTGTGCTCCTTCAATATCCTATACATTATAGCTATCTCTAATGAATTTAGGTTAAATTTGTTCAGCTTATTCATAGGAAGCTATTTTATAGACAGGTTCAAGAGGATTTACAGGTTCTCTATTTGTTGAAAATTTATTAACTTTAGGTCTTGTTCCTTTGATATCATCAATCATTAATTGATTATCAGATCTATTGTTTGATCTGATTAAAGGTCTAGATTTAGTTCCTGGGATATCATCATCTCGATTACAAAATTATTCTTTATTTAAATATTGATATGGTTTTAACTTAGGAGCTGCTCCGTCAATACCTTATATTGTCATTGTTGATTATGATCTATTTTCATAGATGATATCTCTTTTTTAGTTTTCTAATTATATATTATAAATACTAATTGTTGATAGACTCATGAGATCTTAACGATGAGGAAATGGCCAATTATATGGATCTTATTGCATTAAGTTATCAGACAAATATAATTAAAATAAACTTAAATAATCAAATAAATCAATAAAATATATGTTACTAGTATTATTATTCTTATGGTTAATAAATATTATCTATTGGTCGGTTAATACTTAGTTCTAATGGTTAATAAATAGGTTCTTATGGTTAATAAATAGGTCCAAAACCCCCAGAAGAACTATATATTTTATATTCAACAGGAGGCTTTTCTCTACTCTGTAAAGCTTTTCCAAACTTTTATAAGTCATTTCTCAAAGCTGTTTATTTTTCTTATTTTCCTAAGTTTTCTCTTTTCAAATCTTGTTTTTCTCTTCTTAATTCAGCAATTTATTACTAAAGATGTTTAATTTAAATATCAAATTCTTATTAAGCTGCCTAACTTTTTTCTAATAAATTTACTTTTTTAGCTGCAGTAGCCAATGCTAAATCTTTCTGGAGATTAATAAGTTCATTTTATCTTTCTTAAAGTAATTAAGGGTAATCCTTTTATAGTTTCTCTGCATTTTCTTTCATGTGGTTTTGCTCTCAAAATAGAATTATTATAATATACTGATAATCTCTAATTGTAATTTATGTATTTCTTCTTCAAGATCAATTCTTTTTTAATTTGTCTTTTCTGTTTTTTCTAAATGTTTTTAAAACTTTCTTTCCTCTTCATTAATATAAGTGGCTAAGTTCTTTAATTTATTTTATTCAATAACAGTATTCATATTTAAAATATAACTAACAATATATATATTAATAAAAATTTTATTAAACAAAAATAAAATAATCATGCTATTTTAACAATTGAAATTCCTTCAGCTTAATTACTTTAAATATTAGCCAATTTTTATTTTTACAATTTTTTTGACATAGTTTATAATTGTTCTTTAAATGCCTTTTTTTTCTCTTTTTAAGCTTATTTCAATTATTTCACTAATTCTTTTCTATGTTTCTTTTCTTCAAGAGTCTCTTCTTTTTTAATTACTACTTATTTCAAAGTTTCTAAAATAAAATTAAATATATATACCACATACTGCTTCTTTAACTTTCTCTTTTTCTAATTTTAATTCTTTAATTTTATTTTTTTCTTCTTCTTTTTATTTCATTCTATCTTCTTTAGTATTTGATACTTAATTTTTTGATTTATATTTAATTATGTTCAATTAATCTGGATTCATTTTAGACATTGTAGTATTATGAAGAGATTTAGTAACAATAGTTTCTTAATATTTTTCTGCTGGTTCCATATCAGGACATTCTTCATCACTAGATTCTCTATTCAGATAATTCTATAATGCAATATCTTCTTCAGGAGTAAGTGGTGGTATTTCCTTTTTTAAATGGAATTAAGAAAAATCTGCATTAGGGAACTTCTATCTTAAGTATTCATTATAATCTGTATTTTTTAAATACTCAAGTCTTCTTTCTCTTTATTCTAAAATATTTTATGGAATATATATAATACATTCAGTTTCTTCAGGTTAATCTTGTGATTTTTATTAGTTTTTAGACTTTTTTTATTATTTTTTGGTCATAGTATTTAAATGATCATCAATAACTTTATTAAGCATTTAATCATTAACAAAATCTTTATTTTATTGGTCATCATCTTCATCATCAGGTGCTTCATAAGCATTCATTTCTCTTTCAAATTCTCTTTCCATATCTGAATCAATTTCTAATTCTGAATCAGAATCACTTTATTATTATTTAGTCTATTTTTATTATTATTATTATTTTTATTATTATTTTTATTATTATGATTTTTAATTCATTTATTTTTTATCATAAGTAATTTCCATTTCTTCTTCATCTTCATAATCTTCATCATGATCTGATTCTACTTGATCTTAAAATCTAACTTATTTTTTTGGTGATTCTTCTACTTTTTCTATTTTTTCTACTTTTTCTATTTTTTCTACTTTCTCCTCATTTTCTTATTAAAAGGATTACTATTTATTTTATTGTATTAAGTTTGCAACAAAATCATCATCTAATTCTTCTTAATTATCTTAATTATTTTGATCTTCTTCTTCTTCTTCTTCTTTCATTAATAAATCATAAACTTCTTATTATTCTTTTGTTAATTCTTCTCTTTTGAAATCAATATCATAGACTACCTTTGATCTCTCTTCTTCAGGAACAACAAAGACACATTCTACTTCTCCTTAAGCTAAGAGATGATATTAATAAAATTATTACGTCTTTCTGGAGCAAGATGTTAAGAATAATCATACCCATCTAAAGGTAATCCATTTTCATCATAATGTTTCATTACTACATCTTAGAACTATTCTTATTTCTCTTTAAGTGCTTATAAAGCCTTTTATTTAGCTAATTGATGAATCCAAAGGTCTTCTCTTCCTGCAACCAAATGTAAAGCTTCTTAGGTAGGATCAATTTAAGGGATTCGAGGTTTAAGATTAGGATCAAATTTACCTTTGTTTAGTTCTTTTTCAATAAGTTCAGATCTACAATATTTAGATAAGAATACAATTCATCATTTTGAGCACCAGGTTGATTAACTTTTTAGAAACAAATCATGTCTGTAGCTCCTTGATTATTGTCACCTGGTTAATGAACCATTTTAAGTGTAGCAGCATTCTATTTGTTGATGAATTTCTTCTTGCCCATAAAATAAAATAAAACAAAATTTAAAAATTATGAATAACTATCATATTTATGATGAGATAGGAAAAGGAAAGTATTCAGTTGTATATAAGGGAAGAAAGAAGAAGACAATTGAATATATGGCAGTAAAATCATTAGAAAAAGGAAGACGTACAAAACTTTTGAATGAAGTATGAATTAATTTAAATGATTCAGGTTAAAATGTTCTCTGGTCTTAAACATCCAAATATTTTGAAATTTTATCATTGGTATGAGACACGTAATCATCTTTGGGTGATTTTGGAATATTGTCCAGGAGGAGATTTAATGGCACTAATTGAAGCAGATTAATAAGGGTTATAAGAAAACATAGTGTTAAGATTTGTAAGGGATATGGCAGCAGGATTAAATTATTTGCATTCTAAGGGCATAAGTGAGTCATTTAAATTTAATTATAGTTTATTGTGATTTGAGACCATCTAATGTTTTATTTAATGAATATGGAGTAGCTAAATTAAGTGATTTAGGAAATGCAAAACGTTTGGTTGATATGATATCAGCTACTATAGGTCCAGATGTAGAAATGTCTAAAAGAGGATCACCTTATTATATGGCTCCAGAATTATTTCATGAAGGTGGAGTTTATAGTTTTTAAAGTGATTTATGGGCTTTGGGATGTATTGCATATGAATTATGTATTGGATAACCTCCATTCTAATGCAGCAGCTTTACTGAGTTAGTTGAATTAATTTTGAATGCAGAAGTAAAACCATTAGAAATCTAATGTTGGGACTTTATAAAAGGGTAATTCTTTATCATTTAATATTAGATTATTAGAGAAAGATCCTCTAAAAAGATGGGGTTGGGAAAAAATCTGTAGATTTTTAAATATTTAATATTTGAATGTACCATCTCAACCACATTTTGAAACATGGTGCAAAAAAAACAATTTAGTTAGAGTAACTCCTGTTCAATAGAATAATAAATAAGTTGATATTGTAAGATTATCCTTGAATGTTCATAAGAATATGTTAAGAGAAGATGTACCTAGTAGTTCTTAATAATAATAATATCATAAATAGATTAGCAGTAATGAGAAGGATTTCAAATTAACAAATAAAGATTAAGAAATATTGATAGGATCAGAATAATAATAAGAGGATGAAGAAATTGATAAATAACCTGAAGAATTCTAAACTAATGTATAATCAGATTTGAATTCTATTAATTCACCTCATTTACAATAGAAACCATTTACTATTAAAAAAGATTCAGTGCATCCATCTACTTAAAGTCTTCTTAATTAATCACCTATACCAGGAGGGATTACACCTCAATAAAAGAAGGGAAATGAAAATGATCAATTGATTCCTATTGATTAATTATTCACTCATAGTTCTGATAATTCAGTCAAACCTATTATTGGAAATAGAGAAATTGAAAAATCAATTGATGCTACATTTACTAAGGAATCATTACCTTTTTAATATATAAATTCAGATGATGTTAATCGAAATATTGATACTGATTAAATAGAATATCACTTTGAATAAATATACAATTCGTTATAAATAGGAAAATAATAGGAGTAATTAAATATTCTAAATTATTTTGAATAAATTATATAGACATCTAATGCAGCTAATCGTTTAATCAATTCTGCATATGTTTAATTATTATTAAAATTACTAACAGTTAGTAAATTAACATAATTAAAATACAGAATTTGTTGTGTTTTAGGATTATTGCTTCGACATGCTACTGTTATTGAACCTGAAGTTTCATAACATGGAATACCAGAGGCTATGGTGGAAATATTAAATTCTAAGGAATAAAATAATGTTAGAAGAAAAGCAGCAGCAGCTTTAGGAGAATATTTATTTTATGGAGCAACTTAAATGGAAGAAGATCCTTAAAATCCTTATTGGAAGATGAGTAATCTTAGTTTCAATTAATTAATTAAGATTATTAAATCTTAGAATGAAGATGAAATTGGTATTAAATTAATTAAAATAAATTAGTGAAATTTTATTGTATAAAAACAATTGAAAACATTTCATCTTAATCAATATCAATAGGACAAAGATTTGCTAAATCAGAAATAGTTTTAATGACTCTCCAATGCTTTTTAACAACTAAAAATGATAGTTTAAGAATAAGTTGTGCAATTACCTTAGCTAATTTATTAATGTTGGATAATTAATAAGTTGATGTATTTATGTAAAATCTTGGATTAAAAAATTTAGTATCAGTATATATTATCATTTTAATAAATCTAGATATTTTTAGATAATTTACAAAGAGTGTAATAAGCTATGATTACAATATTCAATATTCATCTTTTACAAAGTGTAAGCACATAAGATTCATCAAGCAATAATGTATCTTAATTAGCTTCAAATGCTGTCAATAAATTATTAATGGAAGAATGTATGATAAGATTTCTTATTAAAAATTAGCTTAATTAATAAAAGGTTTAGTATATTTATTGGATCATGGTAATGCTGTGAGTAGAGGAAAGGCAGCTATTGCATTAATGTTGATGATTAAATTTAATATAGTTACACTTATTAATCTATCAGAAGAATAATTAAGATTTTATTAAATTTTAGATAAAGGACTTAGAGATAATAATGATTATTTAAAATAATGCTTGTAACATTTAGTATAATAATTATGTGATTGTACTCCTATTATGATCACATAAATTAATTAATCATTGACTGATTCATAATTGATGGAATACTCTCCAAAGAAAACTAATGGCAATTATTTAAATGTTTTATTCTAATACTCATAAACACCTGTTTTATAACAATCATTATTCTCATCTTAATATTTACCAATACTTACAGAATTATTATCATTATCTAAAAATAAAACATAAATTCAAACAACATTATTAAATATTATGTCTAAAATGTGTACTAATTCTAAAATTTTAATAAAATAATAATAAGTAATTATTTAATAAGTCCTTAAAAATTGTATTGATTATATGGTTAAGTAATAAAGTACTGAAACTAAATTTATGTTTTTGAAATTGATTATAGATTTATTAAGTGCTTTATTATAGGAAGAAGGAATATATGATTATCCTAATTTCTTAAAACCTTATTCTAATGAATTGAATAATATTATCATTACATTAATCCTCCCATTATTAAAAGAATTATTCCAAGAATAACCTCCTTTACCATTTTATGCACTAAAATTAGCATCAATTCTCCTAACTTACAATTCACTCTTTCTTCCTCATTTTAAAAGATATGAAGTCTTATAAGCTATATTAGATATGTATAAGCCTGATAGTAATAATATCACAGGTCATACATTGAATATCATTCAAAAGATTGTTGAGGGTAGTTCAATTGAAGATCTTAAGCAATTTTAAATTATAGGTATAAATTAAATATTAAAGTTTAGATAAATCAGTATAAATATTTGTCTAATTTACAAAATAGAAGTAAGAATGGGCATTTGAAGATCTATCTTCTATTATGGTAGCAATAACAAGCAAAATTATTACTGAATTATAACGAGGGAATAATAAAATAGTTGTTAGTCCAGATAATACTTTGATTCCTTAACCTTTCCCATAAGAATTCTTATTTTTTTAAGATCAATTTTATTTCACTCTTTAATATGCTTAACAATTAATAAACATATCAACACCTGGATGTCAATTAACATTGTTAACATATATGTTACATTTGGCATATTTTTATCCAGGAAAACTATCATAAATAAGGTAGTAATTATTTAATTAATTAATCCCATTACTATGTCCTTAATTAAATAAGAGAATCATTAAATTATTACATTGGATGGTTGTATTAAATGAATAAAAACCATTTAAAATAGAAAAGAAAGATATCTTAGTATAAGTTTTGGAAAAATATCAAAAAGATGACAAATCTATTGCTATGGCTGCAAAAGATTTGATGAAATATCTTCTTTGAATTAAAATATATATATATATATATTTATATTTATCTGTATTTTTAATCAAATTCCAACTTTTGATTTAACATAAGATTCGAAACTTTGTTAAGTAAGTAGACCATAGGCTTATTTACTAATTTCAATTTCTTTATTATATTCACTTATAGTTCTTATGAATAAATCTGTCTCTGCAGCATAATTATCATTTTCTGCTTACAATTAAGCTTCAAGAGTTTCTTTATCATCTTTTCTTTATCCTACATAGACAATTGTTTCTCCAAGTTTTTCTAAATTAATATTTTTCAATAGAATATACATTCATTTGCAGCCAATTCAGAATTTTTTATTAATACTGATCTTGAAGATTCTGCAAATTCTTTTTCTAATTAAGCAATTCTTTCAGTATATTTAGTCTCTGCTTAACTTTCATCTAAAGTTTCTTAATTAAGAGAATCAACAAATTGTACTCTTAATTCATTAAAAATTTTGACAAGCTAAAATTGGATAAAATTATTTTAATAATTACTTATTATACTGTATTCTAGAAGAACTAACATATATTGTCAATTTATTTTAAATATTTAAGATAGTTTAATATAATGTAAAATTTAATTTATTTAATATATATAATTAGTATAATGATTTTCAAAAATAATGAGATTAATTAATGTAGTTATAAAATTCAATTGTTACAATGAAAGAAATAGAATACTTAGAGAATTAAGTCTATCCTAAATTACATACTGCTTTAGTTTAGTTAATAGATCATGTAGTAAAGACAGAGGAAGTGAGAAAACATTAAGAAAGATTGAAGAAAATAAAAATATTTGACCGTATTGAATAGAAGAAAGTAGAGAAACAAAGATTGAAAAATGAATTAGGATCTGCTTATGAATCTTCATCTTAGGGCTCTGCAGAGAATGATGAATTTATAGGTATGAGTTCATAACTCATTAAAAATGATGAATCTATCTTTCCTATAAACAACTAATTATAAGGTCCTATAGGAATCTCAATAGATGATTTAAGTCCATAAGATATAAAAAAGGAAATAAATCTTGCATTAAATCAAATTCAAGAAGATCAAGATGATGAGGAAGAAGCCCCAGAAAAACAAGAATTATAGCATTTGAAACAGTAAATGAAGTAACAAAGAGAAGCCTTAGAATTTAATCCATTGATCTATTTAGCTCATTTATTAAGAGAATTGTAGAAATGATTAATTAATTATTATAATGGCAGCTCGCTAAGTATATTGTCGATTATAACCTAAAGTGAATAATTATCATAATGATGGTACAGGAAGGTATTTAAAATAACTGATCACAGGGATTCTTACATAAGCAAGTTTAATGGTGGATAGATGAATCAGACTTTGTAATCTCAAATAGCTCCATAAGCTAATCATGACTTTGAAAAAATGCATTACCTTACAAAATCAAATAGTAACTTAGGACGTTCTGGTAATCTACCTCCTTAGATACCTATAAAAACTACAAAGTATTGGGGGGATGGAACTGGGAGAGATTATTTTGTAATAGTAAATGATGGTGGATAATGTAATCCATGTTATTGGTGGGACAATGTAGACATTTAATTTCAAAGATAACTAAGAAACTATTAAAAGACAGGTCCTTTAAGGATTAGCAGTGCTTGTTCATCTAAATAATAAGATAGATTAGCAGAACCTAAGAAACAGTTACAGATTAAGTAAAGACCACATACTCCAAATATAAAACAAGCTCATAAAATTTATTAATCTTATCAAACTTTGAAATATTAAAGTAAGGCTCGTAACATAAGATATAAGACATATAATGATAATTGATAAATATATTTTGGATTATTTTATTATCATAATCTATGCAAATATTCACCAGCTTTTGTGATATATCTAATCCATTTTGTTGGTTTATATCCAGCTTTTTCATAAATTCTTAAAAATCTTACTCTTAAACCACTTGCTGTAAACATAGGAACCTAAAATTCCATTGAAATAGGTGGTTTAATCCAAGGCTATTAATTTGTTGTTGAACCTAAATCAATTTCGCAACGTAATAAAGCTTCAAAATCTCCAGGATATTTCTTTATTCTCCATATAACTCCTTATTAATCTGGTTCATGTTTTGCTTTTCCTATTGCTGAATTAGTATTAACATTTGCTGTATTTTTAGGCACTGGAATTTTTATTGCTAAATTTGTAGCAAATAGATTCTTCTCAAATATTGATTTTATCTTAAAAATATTCATAAAAAACTTAATACTTTGACTCGAATTTCTAATTTGTTTTTACCTAATTCATTATATACAGGCATAATTTTGAATGGTAAATTAATATTCTCAGTAATCCTATAAGTCATCAATTCAAATTAACCATCAGGTGGAATAAATGTAATTGCTCTTTCCTTATCAAATTTAGGTAATTTAACACATTAATGGAATTTAAGATCATCTATTGTAATACCTTTGTCTGTTGTTGTTTGACCAGGTTTACGAGGTTCTCTCTACATTAGTAATTTATCATTCATTCCAAATTTGCATTCAGGCATTCCAGATAATAAACATTTCACTTATATTGATCCAGCCACATCTGCCTTCAAGATTGTTCCTTTTACTGACATCAACACATTCACACTCTCTATGACATCTAAATAAACTTCATTCTTTCTATATACAAGATTTGGTGGCCTCCATGAAGTAGCTCCTGTTGCTTAAGATGTTAATTATTTCAACTTTTCTACATCATTCATCAACTCTGGCTTTAGTCCTCCTTCTTAAATATACTATTAAACATTAGTATTAAGTATGATACTTTTTTCAAAAGATCTGCATCAGCTATTTAAGGTACACCATAATCCATTACTTCATCCAGAATTTCATAAATAAGCACAAAATGCTTTTTAATACAATTTTCATCAAATTCTCCACCAAAATAAGCTCTGCACACTTTAACCTAAATTTAATATAGTATTCATACTAATTAATAAAGAAATTATAAGGTCATAGCTACATTTACATTTACTTTTGTTGTGGCTAACACTACAATGTCTTTAATAGTAATATGGATAAATGATGTTCCTTTAATTTTAAATATTATTTTTTACCATCAATATTGATTATTGGACATTCTTTATTTTCTTTGGTGGCCACTATTTTAGCACAAAATTGTGTAGTCTCACTTCTTGTTATATCATCCTTATAGACTCTATAAATAAGGATTTCTCCCTTATGATTTATAAACACAATTGAACTAATCATTTTATATATTAAAATAATTATATATATCTCAAATCTTGAATTTGGAATTTCTTATATTATTTTATCTAAAGTATAATATCCCTACTTTGATTTAATGGAAATGATGAATTTACAATACTTTATATAATTCAACAATAACTTATATCAAACCCTAAGTTAAAATTAACAATGGAAATTAACAAAGACTTTAAATATTGAGTGATTATATTAGTGTATCCCATCCAGAATAAACAACCGAATCAATAAGATATATTTTTTATTTAGAATATTTAATATAAATTAAATAATGTTACATAAACTTTATTATCTCAAAATCATAAGCAGTAAATAGTTTTATGATTGATAAATAATCAAAATTAAGACTATTAACAAAGCAATACATTAAAAAATTCAATTTTTCATTTAAATTATTTTACAAAAGCAATATTTCTTTATTTTAGATGATTATTTTTTAATTATTAGTCTAATATTTTGATGGTTTTGAATGAACCTCTAGATTAACGATAAATTATATTATTTTATATTTTATATTATATATTTCATAATCTACTATTTCAAAAATAAAAAATTAGACTTTTTCTGTTTAATAAACATTATTATAATATATAATAAATATCTTTATTTATTTAAATCTTCTTGATTCATATGAATTTAAAAATTGCCCTTTTATACTAATGATTGAATTATAGCTTTTAACTTTAATTCTAATCCATTAAGAGTATTAAGGTATAATTTGATCACATTTTTGAATTAAAAACTTTATTAAAGATTATGAGCAAAAACAATCGTTTATGATGTATTGTATTTTACATTATTTAATTTTAATAATTTAGCTTTCATTAGTTGCTAATTGTTAATTATAATATTGTATTTCTATCATTTAATAATTAAATTCAATAATTTTCAATTTTAAAGATATCATTGATGATCTATATTCCACTGAAAATATTATAGCTTTGGTCTATAATGAATATTTAAGGAGATTAAAAATGATGTTTTATTTTTACTTCAATTTTTTATTAATCTTTCAAAATATCTAATTAATTACTTATTTTCTTTTTGATATAGAAACCAAATATGAAAACAACAAAATATTAAATTTCCAAAGATTTAATAAATATTAAAAAAATATAAATATATATTATTAATTGTGAAATAATAACATTAAAATAAAAAAATGAATTATCTTATAAAAATGAAGCATAATAATTTACAGATCTCTTGTTAAATCTACTCAAGGTTATTGAAGACTCTTTAAACCAGGAGCCTTACCAACTTAACACAATCCACAAATCAAACAAAGCGATGAATAATCATTTTCATATGAACTTCCATCATATGGACATGATTTATAATTTTAAAGATTTTTAAGTGTATCTACAGAATAGATTGGCTATTCATTCAGCCAATTTTCTTTGAAATCTATTTATATTGCATTTGTATTTTATTATTAAGATGCTTTCTCATACTAATAATAAATAATAATTCTTACTTTTTATGCATTTTATAGTACTTCAGGTTTTTGAGTAGTATCATTTTTCAATAATTCAATAAGTTTTTTAGCAATTTATTAGCATGTAATAAAATTCTTTTATTTATAACTTATACTAAGGGCTTATCTTAATGTTAAGATTCTATGGGAAGGTTGTAATTCTATTGTAGCCATCTTACAAGCCATTTCTAAAGCATTACTTTCTTTTTTTAGAGAATCACATCTCATTGCAATCATATAATTTCTACTAATATTAATGTACTTTTTGATTTCCTCTACTTGATTTGATTCAAAATCTGTTAGTAATAATTTCTATAAAACCTATTAGAAACAATTACTAACTTCTCCAAATTTAGCGTCGGTTGTATATTTATATCCTATAATAAAATAATGCTATAAATACCTTATTTGATAAGAGTCTTAATTTCATTCAATCTATTTAATTTAACTGGTAAAGTTGAAGTATTCAAATATGGAATAGAAGTTACAACTTAAAAAGATGTTACTCCTGTTAATAATTTCAATAATTATTATTGATTATTAAAATTTATTTGCTGTTTTAATAACTTAATCCCTGTTTCATAATCACCAGCAGCAAAATATTTAATAGCTACTTCTCCTTTTTATTCCAAGAATACTCCCCTTAATGCATTTTAATCAATATTTTTATCCTTTTCCTATATTACTTTAGGTTCAAAGAATTCTTCTTCTGGTTCATCTTCTAATCCCCATTAACCATCATTATTAATTTATTCTTCTATTTGTGTTTCTTCTATTACTTATTTTTATATAGTGAATATATCTTATGGTGCTATTGATTCTTCAGTTACTTCAAGATTGATTATATCTTACTCATTCATTTAATACAATGGCCATGAATCATTTTTATATTTCATTATTGGAATTGGTGGTATTAATGTTTGACTTCCACCAAGTGATTTTATCCATTCAATAGTTTCTTATTGATTCTTATCTAATTTTTAACTATTTCCATTAAGATGATCTATAATTTAAGCTAATTTTGGTAGATTTTATTTAATAGATTTTTATTTCTAAATTTAGGATTAATATATGTAATTAGGTTATATGTTTTATAATTTTTCTTATTTTTCAATATTACCAGTACACAAATATAAAAAGGCCAATCTATCAAATTAATTAAGTTATTAGTCACATACATCAACCAATAAATTATTACCTTATCTTAGAGCTTCTGATCTTAATTATTCAAATAAATTAGTATCTTTGATTTCTATAGCAGCTTTATATGCTTACTCCAAATTACCAGAATCTAAAGATAATGAAAATTTAGCTATTATTAATATAATATTTGATTACCCCATTTATCTTTGACTAATTTTAAAGCTACAGATGCTAATCTTTTTTAATATAAGTAAGAGAGTACAGCTTCATTTTAATTATTCTCAACAAATTTATGAATTGCATTAAGATCCTTATTTAAAATGGCAATTTTAAATAATGGTTCTTGAATATCCAATACTTATGTTATATATTATGCAGTGTTATCAACTGAAATTAATTTTAATTTATTTTACTATTATTCTTCTCCTTTCACTAAATAGAGAATATTTTCAGTAGATTTTAATACTCCAGTGTCACCATTTAATAATAAATATTTAATTTGGCTTTTTGTTGTATAGATTATAAAGTTATTAACCCAAATAAATGATTTAATATTAATTTGTTCTTGAATTTCAATTAATTTTTAAAGTTATTTTGTAAGAATAGTTAATGATAATTTTCCTTATACAATTAAATAGGAATCATGATATTGAACATATTTAGCATTAGAATATTCAATTTAATGTATACCTTATTTTGTTAGTGGATCAAATAATTCTAAATAACTATTTTCTGATACATTTTACATTTTATTTTCATTTATATTTTCTCTATAAATTAATAGTTTGCCTCCAGGTGCAGTAAATATTTTTGAAGCCTATTTATCATCAATTAAAGAGACTGCATCAGTTTCATAATTATATAATTCAATTTTTGATTCTTAATTAATACGAGCAATTTTATTTTTTCCAATAAAACAAGCTGATTTAGAATGGAATTATTTAACTCCAGAATCACCTTTCTAAGGTTAAAATGCAATAAGTAAATGTCTCTTTAATTTATTTGGTTCTTTAAGAGATCTTATACATCTAACCATTAATTATGTTTTTTAAGTATCATATGTATTGTAATCAATTGATTCTATATTATCTTCAAGAACAGTTGGATTTGGAATAATAAGAGTAGAAATATCTCTTATAATTTATTATTATTCAGAATTCAATTCAATTACTTTAAGTATTTTTTATTCAGCCATACATAAATATCTTTCATTAACTAATAGAATAGGTACACGATCTTTATGTAATGTAAATACTTAAAGCATAGTATCAGAACCACAAGCAAAATAATAATTATTAGGATGACAAGTTACTATCCAATATCTATCATAATGTTAATTTTCATAAAGTGCAATTTATTTTCTAGTAGTAAAATCCCATATTCTAATAGTATGATCTTCAGAATCTGAAATAATGACATCTCCTTTTGAATGAAATTCAGCACAACAAACATTATTAGTGTGTCCTGTAAATGAATCAAATTCCCATGCTTTATTTTCATTGTATTTCCATAATTTAATATTTTTATCATCACCACTTGTTATAATAAATGGTTCAGATTTATGAAAAGCACACCAATTTAATTAATCTTTATGTCCATCCATAATTGCAATTACTTATACTTCAGCACCAGAAAGTACATACTCTTGATTCTTCTTTTATGCATATCTTTATTTAAGTACTCCATAATTCCATAATCTTGCTGTTTAATCTAATGAACAAGTCACTATGAAATCTTAAGTTGGATGGAAATGACATGACATTATATAATGTGTATGTCCTGTTAATATAGCAATAGTTTATCTGCTTTAATAATTCCATACTCTAGCTGTTTAATCATCAGATCCAGATAATACCCAAGGATTAATTGGATGGAATGTAACACATCTTACATAATCTAAATGTCCTTTCAATACAAATTGACATGATTTAAAATTCCATACTCTTACTGTATAATCATCTCCTCCAGAACAAAATAGATTCAATTATGGATGGAATTAAACTGATCGAACTGCACCTTTGTGATCTTCATATGTTGCTATACGCTTTTTCATCCGATAATCAATTAGTTCTATTACACCTGAATGAAGTGCACTTAACACCCAAGGACGATGAGGATGGAAAGATACACTTTTTACACGATCTGAATGTCTCTCAAATTTGACAAACATATTTATTACACGTATATAATAATTATATAATATTTATTATAAATAATCAACAATTATTCACTTCCAAATATTAAAATGAATTTCTACCCTTTCAACATCGATGTCTTATTTTATTCATTAATTAAAAATGAAAAAATTAGAAACCTTTTGTTTAGAGGATAATTCAGATGATGATTCATTAGATCAAACTCATCATATTTCAATACAAACTGAAATTAAATACAAATAAGTAAGAGATATAGCTACCAAAATTATTCTATGTTATGCTATAGACTTTGATTTGCCAATTATTTCATTTCTATAATATTTATAGTTTGTAAGAGTTTTGAATTCTGAAGATACTATTTCAATTGAAGCTACAAAACCACTTATTAAATAACTATTAAATATTAAAGAATTAGATATGATAATTAGAGATACTCATCTAAATGATATCTTAAATTAAACTTATTCACTTAATTAACTTAATTCCATTACTTAAAATTTTGAAAACAAATACAAACATTATCTTTAAAAATCATAACCATCTAATATATGTTAAATGACTAAGATTATATACAATTAAAGAGAAAAAGTTAAAGAAAAACTTGAAAAAATATTTTAAGATTAAAATTTACAGGAATTTATATAAAAAGGATAAGAATAATTAAAAAAAGTTCCACTTGAAACATGGAAAAATAATAAGAAGGATTATGAAGAATAACAACTTCCTATTGCATAAACATTCTTAAATTTAAATAGAATTAAGAAATATCTAGATGAAAAGAAAGAACAAGAAACTTATGCAACAGGTAAAATGAACCGTAAAAAAAATTAAATGATACGTATTGTAAGAAAAATTATTAAAAAAAGAAGACCAAAAACATAAAATGAAAAATTCTGTACTTAAGTACATTCTAGAAGATTTATTAAAAGGATATTTTAATTATTATTATCTAGATAAGAATCTTATCCTGAAATTTTCTATTGTTTGACTGTTAAATTTGAAAAGAAAACTGCTGATAAAATATAATTTACCTTAAATAACAGATTTAAGACATATATAGAAAATGATACTTACATTCACAATTTATTAAATGAAGAATTAATTAAGAAAGGATATAATCCTGTTAAATTGAATACAGAATAAGTTAATTTGGAAGATTTCTATCAATGTTTCAATTTAGATCTCCAACCTTAAGAAGTATCTGAAGCAAAAATTGTTTATGAAATGATTGTCTAAGTTTATGAATAAAAGGAATTACATCGACTTAGATTATATCCAATTTTTAATTGTACCAAGTTCACTTTCTTAGAATAATAAATGGCATAAATAGACACTATTAATAAATACCAAACCCCTTAATTCCTTAAATTTAAATCTATTGTTGAGGATATTAAATATTATTTAGACACAAATAAATTATAAATTGAGAAAGAAGCCCAAGCCTTAAAAGAAAATTAAGTATAATAAACGACTGAAAAATAATAGAATACAAAAGAAAAGTTGGAAACAAAAGTTGAAAGTTGAAATAATATATATTATTAAATATATTAATATTATTAATTGATCTATCATATAGTATTCTACTTTTAAAGTAATTTAGAAATCTTATTATTTTAACTAGAATTTTACTTTTTAGTAAATATATATAATTAAATACTAATAAATAAACCTAATTACTGATTAAGTCTTAAATTTTAGGTTAAAGAATCAATCAAACATTTTCAGAAATTGGCTATAAGAAATTATTGATTGATTTAAAAAATAGCTAATTTGAATTTGAATAACAAGAATCTTAATTAGATATTTATTAAATTAAAATAGCATCTTTAAAATATGTCATTAATTGATTAACATAAGTGTAATTGTTATTTGATAATTATATTCTTTTANGAAAGAACAAGAAACTTATGCAACAGGTAAAATGAACCGTAAAAAAAATTAAATGATACGTATTGTAAGAAAAATTATTAAAAAAAGAAGACCAAAAACATAAAATGAAAAATTCTGTACTTAAGTACATTCTAGAAGATTTATTAAAAGGATATTTTAATTATTATTATCTAGATAAGAATCTTATCCTGAAATTTTCTATTGTTTGACTGTTAAATTTGAAAAGAAAACTGCTGATAAAATATAATTTACCTTAAATAACAGATTTAAGACATATATAGAAAATGATACTTACATTCACAATTTATTAAATGAAGAATTAATTAAGAAAGGATATAATCCTGTTAAATTGAATACAGAATAAGTTAATTTGGAAGATTTCTATCAATGTTTCAATTTAGATCTCCAACCTTAAGAAGTATCTGAAGCAAAAATTGTTTATGAAATGATTGTCTAAGTTTATGAATAAAAGGAATTACATCGACTTAGATTATATCCAATTTTTAATTGTACCAAGTTCACTTTCTTAGAATAATAAATGGCATAAATAGACACTATTAATAAATACCAAACCCCTTAATTCCTTAAATTTAAATCTATTGTTGAGGATATTAAATATTATTTAGACACAAATAAATTATAAATTGAGAAAGAAGCCCAAGCCTTAAAAGAAAATTAAGTATAATAAACGACTGAAAAATAATAGAATACAAAAGAAAAGTTGGAAACAAAAGTTGAAAGTTGAAATAATATATATTATTAAATATATTAATATTATTAATTGATCTATCATATAGTATTCTACTTTTAAAGTAATTTAGAAATCTTATTATTTTAACTAGAATTTTACTTTTTAGTAAATATATATAATTAAATACTAATAAATAAACCTAATTACTGATTAAGTCTTAAATTTTAGGTTAAAGAATCAATCAAACATTTTCAGAAATTGGCTATAAGAAATTATTGATTGATTTAAAAAATAGCTAATTTGAATTTGAATAACAAGAATCTTAATTAGATATTTATTAAATTAAAATAGCATCTTTAAAATATGTCATTAATTGATTAACATAAGTGTAATTGTTATTTGATAATTATATTCTTTTATAGTTAAATTAGTAATTAAACTATAAAAGAATATATTTTTTTAATAAATAAATAGAAATGTTCTATATTAAAAATAATAATTTAAGATTAAAGTTGAGTGAATATTTTAAGAAAATAAGATATGATAATAGCAATAACTTTATCTATTTTATTTAAAAATTCACATTTTAATTTTGATTTACAATAATGTATTTATTTCTGACTAAAAATTTATATTAATGATATTGAATTTCATTTAAAAAAATTTCACTCAACTTTTAATACATTCCTCATAACTTTATATACACTAGCCTCAATCATGCTTGATACAGTGAATATACCTCCAATCACAGCACATATTTGGACTAAGAAATGCAAAATGTCTTCTTTAGTTTACCAATAAGTAACAGTTGTAGGAGCAAAGTCATATCTGAATAATAAAGATTTATACCTTAATTGAACATTTGCATAATTATGTGATCTCACTTCATTATGATTAGCTGTATACTAATAGACAGAATATGTTTGTTTATTTAACAAAGTATAATGAGTTGGAATGATGTTAATAAAGTGTTCATGTTACATCTAAAAATGTTTAATTTATGAATACTGATTAACTAGCCAATTCATATTTTTTAATTCTTTAAGTACCAGCCAAACTCTCTAATTAGCCTTGCTTAAACATACTCTTGACTTTTTTGAGAGCATTTTGATCTCCAAAAGTAAATGATACAAATTTATGAGAATAATCTAATGGAAGATGTAGATTGCCAACTGCACCAATGTAAGAATGAGATCGATGAGGTCCAAATGATATCTTTCCTCTAACTCTATTAACCTTAAGACTTCCAACTACTTCACATCCTTATTTTTCAGCAACAGCTGTTCTAGCATCTTCAATCACAATCCAATTATTTTAATTTCTGATCTATTGTTTCAATTTTGATATTTACATATTCTCCAATTCTTGTTTCACTTGAATCCAACCTATAATATTTTAATTCCATAAATTATTATGATAAACTTTATCCCATTGCATCCTATTGATCAATTTCTAAAAAGTCACATGGAGCCCTTACAAACTTAATGTCAAAACTCACTTAAACTCTATCTTTTGACAATTATTGATCTACAATTATTTCAGATTGAACATCTATAGTAATATACTCCTATATAAATAATAGTAATTATTCAATACAATCATTTCATTCATGATCATTAATCCTAAGAAAATCAAAGTTATAATTGAAACAACAGCTCCTGAACTTGTAGGCTCTGCCAATCCTTTTGGTACTTTACCATATAAATCTATAGCTTTTAATAATTTCATTAAATTATTAATATAATAATGATTGAAGGTGATGAAGAAGATGAGATCAATAATCATAATGAATTTTATCCTATTAAATCAAAAATTAGAAACAAATAAAAGGTTAACAAAAATACTTATGGATAATTTATACACATTTTTATTCTGGTGATATTTCTAGCAATTTCAATCTTAATATTTTATAATTGGATTGACAATTAATCTCAAGAAATTTAATAATCATAACTTTTACCATTTCAAAATCCCTAAGATTAAAATAAATTATAATGTCCCTTTAATACATCTTTTGATTCCACAACATTTACATGTTTAAAATGTACTTAGAATTGTATTTCTTGTTATCATGAATATGAATCAAGATGTCTTCAATGTTAATCTCCTTTCAAATTAAAATAAAATATATGTACAAAAGATTGTGTTTCTATTAATAATATTTGTGTAAACACCAATAATACTAAAATAGATTAAATTAATTATACTGTAATTGATTTAGGGACTCTACTTAGAGTTGAATAATTATTTTAAGTTGAAATTCATACATACTCTTACAAAAATATTTATATTATATTTCCACCATTAGGGAATTCCTTCAATTATTTTTATTAATCCTTATAATTACCTGAATTAGCAAAATAATTGGAAAGCACTATTTTTGTATTTTCAACTCCATACACTGAAGTTATTCAAATTATAGAAAACAAAGACCAATAAGATGATTAGTTCATATACATAAATAGAATTTATTAATTTGTTTAACCTTATTTCTTAAATCAAACTAAGTCCATTAATATTGTTGCCTTAGGTGAAATGCTCTTTTTTGCTCATAAATTTGCCACACTTATGTAATTATCTAACTATATTTATTCAGAGCTCATAATTTAAATTAAGATTTCAAAATTAGACTCATACTTATGTAAACAAATGAAGTAGAATTATAAGAAAGTATTTAATTAGAAGATTAAAAATTACAAAATATATTGAAATTTATTAATTATAAATGGAATAATAATACTCATTAAGAGTAGGATATTAATTTTAATGAATAAAACATTTCTCAATAATTATAAAGTATTAAATTAAAAATAAATATAAAAAAGATAATAAATTCAGTCCATATTAGAAGAATTAATGTTATTATTATTTCAGAAAGGCATAGTAAAGATATTTCAATTCTTTATTAAAATGGTTATAATCATTACAATTTAACATAAATATTTTTAGATAATAACAAATGGTCTGCTTTTTTTTCAAAATTATAAGGATTGCTTTTATGATTATTCAACATATATATATATAGTATTCAAAAATTTAATTACTTTTATATATCTGTATTATAATAAAACATACTAATCTCTAATACTTCCGAAATATTAACAGCTTCTATGTATTCCTGAAATTGTTATTACAATCAATTTTATCTAAAATATAACTCAACATCTCTTAAGATATCTATTTCCATACACAAAAGGTTGCAATATCTAAGCATTTTCATATTTAATAATAAGTATATTTAATCTATTTTAAATGCCTCTATTTTCATCTTATTTTAAAGAGTCCTTTAAAGATATAATTAGTTTAGTCATAAAGAAATTTAACTCTTAATAAATTTTAATTAATCTTTTAATGATATTTTATAAAAATAGTTAATTTAATTTAATAAAAATAAATTACTATTGCAATAATAGTGATAATATAGTATTAATAAATATTTTTATTATTAAGTATTATTTTTACTCAATAATGAATCAATTATTACGTAAATAATTAAAATTTCTTTGAATAATAAAGATTTCAATTATAATGGTTTCTGTTAAAAATCAAAAAAAAAAAGAATATATTTAAAAATTAATTACCTCCTAAATTCATTATTTTAATCTTAATATAATATTAATTTCTTTAATTCTATTATCTTTGAAATAACTATTTATAAATAAACAATAAATAAGTATTAAGTGAATATAATAATTAATAGATTAATTTGAAAATACAAGATTTTTTGTATATATTAACCAAAATGTATATTATAAATGTTTTTCTTCAAACTTTAAAGAGAAACAAGCATATAAATCTTTTAAAATATTAATATAAATTTTTGGCAATTTAAATAATAGAAATCGAATAATCATATATATATTTTTAATAAATTATTTTTTTCAAAAATGGATCAAGAAACTCATAAGGATGATAATTCAGATAAAGAGGAATAATAAGTTGATGAATCTTAAAATACATAAACTTAATAGACAGAAAACAAGAATGAAGAATAAGAATTAAAACCTGAATAAATTTAAAATCAAAATTAGTGTAGTTAAAATTCACCTGTTAAGTTGTATAATTACAATGTAAGCACCAGAAATACAAATGATACAACTCCTCTTAATTAATCAACCTCTTCATCAGCCTATGAACCAGTCTCTTAAACATAAAATTTTTAAGATAGTATTCATACTTTAGCATAAATTATCAATAATATTGATAATCAAGTATTATTATAAAAAGCCCCTTTGGAAAGTCTTTGCAATTTATTGTAGATTGCATAGCCAAGTGAATTTGATGATTTGTCAGATCCTGCAAGCATGAAGGAACTTATAGAACAATAATATTAAAGGAAAAGATCTGATTTAGAAATGTTAATTTATCATGTTATGAAAGGATATGATGAGTTAAACTAAAAAGTAAACTTAAATCAATTGGAAAAAATTATGAGAATTCTTAAAAGTAAAAATAAAAGCATTTATATAACAAAAGATGGGATTGGTGAACAAGCACTATAATGTTTGTGTCATCATCATTAAATTCATTAATAAGAATAAGAAGAAGATAATACAGAATAAAATATATAATAATAAGAATAAAAAGAAGAATAAGAATAATTAGAATAATAATAATAATAATAGTAAGAATAATAATAATAATAAGAATAATAATTAGAATAAGAATAATAATAAGAATAGTAAGAATAATAATAATAATTAGAATAAGAATAATAATAATTAGAATAAGTAAAATAATAGAAGAATATATTAGAATAAAATGAATAAATTAATACTTAAAATGATAAAAATGAAGTAGAAATACAAACAGATTAAGTAGAATAAAATGATTAGTTAGTTGATTAAGATGAATAATTGCTTGGAGATTTAATTTAAAAGCAAAAATAATAATTTGAAGAATTCTAATAATAAATAGAATAAAATAAAACAGCTCTTTAATCTTAAGAAGAAGAAATAGATTAATAAATTTAATAAGTTGAAAAATAAGATGAACAATAATAGTTGACTTAAGAATAATTAGAATAAAATGTTGAACAATTAAAGCATTCAATCTAAAGAAGTAGAGAATAGATTGAAAAACTGACAGAATAAAGAGACATTCTTCTTGAGAAGAGTAGAGAATTAGCATAGAAACAATAAGAATTGAAAATACAATAGCAATAAATTTTAAGATAATTAAAATAAAATGAAGAAGAAGAGGAAGAAAATAAACCTGTATTGATAAAATATATTATAATAGATTTCATGTTAAGACATATTCGGTATTATGACATTAAATACTTTAAATCTAAATCAATTATAAAATTATAATGATTAAACAAATAGCTTAGTATTTAAATTAAGTAAAAGTTATACAGTAGAAATTAAAAGTGATGATTCAGATTATATGAGATATTTGAATGAAACTTCAAATTTAAAAATGATTCCTTCCATTATACTTACTAGACACATCTTTCCATTTTTGAGTGCTTTAGAATTATTTAAAATTAGAGAAGTATGTGGATGGTTTAAAGATTAGTATATATAATTATAAATAAATTTAGAGTAAAAAAAGCATGGCCAATAGTATTCAAAAGGGAAATGTTTGAATAATTATTAGCTCGAGATTTAGCTAAAAATATTTATACAGTTTTGAGCTTATAAACTTTAAAAGGGACCCTATATTTTAAAGTTTAAAATTTAATTGAGGCAATTATTCATGCAATCTAATGGGAGAAAGTAGAAGATGAACTATAACAAGAATAAATGGATATTAATATCTATAGACCTTTGATTGCATTATTGGCATTATTCAATAAATAGTAAGAAATTGAATATCCTCATTAAATTGATGGAACATTTGATATTAAAGAATTAGCAAAAGATATGAAGAACTAAGTAATTCAATATATTTAAGCAAACTTCTTACCTTTGAGTTTTAATCAAATGAGAAAAATTAATGAAAACTTATTATCTGCTCCTGAATTTAGTGTTGAATTTTTAGCATCAAAAGAAGATAAATTGCCATTGTATCTTACAATATTACTTTAATAATTATATTATCATGGTTTGATACATTAAACATTCATAATTGATAGCTTTTAGTTGGATAAATGGAAGATGTATTTATTATAATAAACAGTTTAGAGAATAAGAATTACTAGGTAAAAGATAAAGTTATAACCAAAACTTTTTGGAAGGTGCTTATAAAAAATTATTGTTACGAACATATTAGGATGATGGTGAAGACGATTAATCTTTTGAGAATCTAAACTCAGATATAAATGAAGTATCATTAATACAATATTCTTTAGGCATAATAATTTTTACGTGCCTTGACCAATTTAACACCAACTGAAAATCCTGAACCAGATATTGTTATTAGAAGAAATAAAACAGTAACAAAGATTTTCATTGATATACATACTAAAATGGATATTTTAGTTTAGACTATCGAATAATATAGAAATTAAAGTTTATAATAGGAGGCCAATATATAAAAAGAGTAATAGGAATAATCTGTTTAAATTTAAACAGATAGTCTTTAGTAATAGGGAGAAAATGAAAAAGAAGTTTAAACAGAAAATCAAGAAGAAATAAATGAAAAAAATAATAATTAATAAGAAGAATTTGAAATCTAATAAGTTTAACAACCAGAAGAAGATCAATAAAAAAAGTTAATAGAGGAAGAGAATCTTAATTAGCCTAAAGAGTGAAGAATTAAAATTATTATAAAATATTAATATATATTAATGGAATAATTATAAAGATAGCCAGCAAAATAATTATATTTTACAACTGAGTTATTCAAAAATAAATTCATAACAGAAAAAGAAAAAATTCAATTAAAGGAATTCATAATAGCATAAGATGATTTTCTCACATAATATTTTGATTAATACGAAAGAAATGATATAACAGAATAGGAACTAAGAGAAGTATTTTATTTTAATATGATTTAGAAATTAATCAAATTAGTTAGGGCAGACTACTTTAAAGAAAATAATTTTAAGTGAAATTGATTATTTGAATTTCTAGATTGTTGTATTGTATATATTAAAATAATAAGAATATTATCAATATAAAGTAATTAAATTGATTCTACTTTCTAATTTTCTTAACATATCATCATCTTGTTTGTATTCTTTTGGTATAATAAATGAATAGTTTAAATCTAAATCGTTCTTTTTACTTCCTATTTTTTAAATCCAAATAAAACTCTTTGTTTATTATGAACGAAAATCCTTAAATAATTTTAATACATTAAATAATGATAAGAACTAAAGTGTACTAGATACATATAAATAAACAATAGTTCCAGTTGGAGTTGAATAAATGGCTTCACTAACTAAAGCAATTATACACATAATTCCAAACATAACCTCATATGTAATTCCTAAAAATATTAAAAGCATTATTTAATATAGAATATTTTTATCAGCTTCTAAACTATTAGATTTTTATGATAATTATTGTTCCTCTAAATATTTCTATTATTCAAAAACATCAATCTATTATACTATCTATGTGTATTATGTTTAATCTTAACTTTAATCACTTAAATTGCTTAAATCAATTTACTTTTTAATATTAGATTTTTATGATATAATTATTTATTCATGCTCTCCTTTTATTTTTTCTTTTGCTTCTCTTACTATTAATAATTTTTTTTATCTAACTTTTTCTATTATCTCTTAATCTTTTTTATCACCAATCCAATCTATTTATTTTATAGACTCTTCCAAACAAAAACTTTTATTATTATTCTCTAATCCGTAAAATTCTCTTTCAAAATTTTCTGGTTACTCTGGAATGACTTCATTGATATCTTTAGTTATTTTAATATTATGATGACTCTCTAATTGATAAAACATCAAACTTGTATTATTTTTGCAAAATGTAACTTTTTTCTTTTATCTATCCTTTTGACTAGGTACAATAACCTAAGACAAATCATCACTTTGTCTTCTTGAAGATTTTTCAGATGAAAATTAATCAATTTTTTTAATTTAGTCAATTTACTAAAATTATCCATCAACTTGTTTTTGCTCTAATTGCTTTTATAATTCTTCCTTTAAAGTTATTAAATTCATTATTTTCTATTTTTTTTCATAATATAATTAAGTAAGCTAATAACGAATACAATTTTATAGTTTGATTCCATATAATGCAAATTCAAAAATAAATATAATGAAGTTTATAAGGAGATAAGAATAACAAAGGATAGCAAAATCAGGAAAATCTATTTCTAATCTTAATCCTACAAAATTGATTTAGATATATACCTGTAAATATACTGACTGCAATTTAAACAAGGAATATGAAAAATAATCTAAATTTCACAATATTTTTATAATTTTAGCATATCCATTAATTATTTTTATGAATATTTTCTTTTTTATTCTAAATATTTAAGCATTTAATTACTTAATCTGATACATAAAAACTGATCTCAGCATACATTGTATACCATGTAATTTATAAATATCCATATATATAGAATAAAATTGTATAAGTGATATCATTTACAATATGTTCAATTACAATTGTTTTTCCTTTCTTTTATATAATAAATAAAAATTACATAAATTTAAAGTGGATCCATAATTAACCAAATCAATTTTATTAAGCTAACTAAAAATGACAATGTTAATATTAAGTTCTTTGGACATGCGATTAATAGTTTAAAGGATATCTAAGATCTATTTTAAATTTACTTTTACTTCTATTGAAGAGTTAGATTTTTATCAAATATTGTATTATAGAGTTAAAAACTAGCATTTAGTAATGTGTATAAAAAGACTAAACAATATAAGCCAATGAAAACATATTATTAGGAAGTAAAAATATCAGATATTTGTTAATCACAATGATCACCAAAGAATCCATAATCACAAATACAACTCCCTAGATTCAGAAGACCTCTATCACAACATGCATCCCAGGAACATGAAGATTCACTCATTTCTTATTATTATTAATATTATTAAAGAATTGGGTTCTTTAATTTTACTAATAATAATACTATTTAATTTTAATATGATTGAAGAAGAACTTCAAGAAAATGATTTGAGTAAACCTTTTTAATTAATTCATAAAAATACAAAAATATCTAAATAATAAGCTTCACAAATGAATTTAATGAAACTTGTTAAGTAATGTTAAATATAATTCTAAATTGCATCAAACTTTAGAGAGTGTGGTTAATATCTATCAGAGTTAGCTATTATTTATCTAAAACAACATTAATTTTTGAAAAAAAACATAGAGATACTCTAAAACTCTTTAATTGATCAATGTGATGATTAATAATAAAAAAAAGAATAAAAAAAAAAGAAAAAATAAAGTAAAATTAAAGAAAAGAGTTTAGATAGTAAAATTAGCTATTATGATGATTAGCCTTAATTTAGTATTAAAGAAAATCCAAGAAACCTTATAGCAGCAGATAAATTATAATTAATAGAATCATAAAAGACTCCAATAAATATGCATATATTACTTAAACGAAATAATTAGTAATAAACAGAATATGAAATTGATAATGTTGTTAAGGATTTATCTTAAATATATAAATGTTCACTCTCTGATATTTTGTATTAAAAAAATTAAGAATTAAAAAACAAAAAATAATCAAATAATTATATAGAATAATCTAAATAATAACTAGTTTATCATTTTAATGATTAACCATAAGAGATTAATGAATATGATGATAATTTTGTAGAAGAAGTAAATTAAGCTGATAATTTAGATATAGAGTATTAAGAAATTAAATAAAAATAAGAAATAAGTAGAGAAACAAAGAGATTAAATAAAAAGAATACAAATAATGAAGATTAATAAATATAAAAAAGATAAAAAAAATCAAAAATAGCTTAATTAAAAAAAATTCCTGAATTAGATTTAAAAATAAAAGAAGATACTGATGAAATATTTAAAAATAATATCTAGACTTTTATGAGACATAAAGAAAAAATTCATGATTTAAGTTTAGAAGTTAACTTTTTATAACTTGAACCAGAATTTTGGAAACATGAAGATGAATTAATTGGTTTAATTAATAAAATTTCCTTTTGTTAAGATTCTAGCTAGAAGTAAAATTAAATTTAAGTAGAAAAATTTAAGAAGAAAATAATTTGTTAATTTTTGATAACCTGACAACAGATATAGAACATAAAAAGTTTAAATCATAAAATTTAGAATAGTATTCCATGAGTAAATAGAGTATATCAGAATTTAACAATTTTGAGTAATCTTCTTAAACTCCTTAAAAAAATTATGAATAAGAAAAAGACAATAAACTTCATTAAATTATAATATAAGATATTCAAAATGCTTATGGAAAAAATAATAGATTAAGTTCAAATGATGTATACTATTATTTTAAATAGTTTTTTTAAGTTTCAGAAAAATATGAATGCAATAAACCTAATGCATTTTATAATCTTCTCATTTTAAGTAGAGTAGGTATGCTGCAGATTAAAAATACTTCAAATTTATAATGTTTCAGTGAGATTTAAATAATTATTTGATTTTTAAAAAATAATAATTCTAAATGAGTCTTTTATATTTGAAAATATCAAAATCAAAGATAAAAAAGAATCAATTTTGTACAATTTGATCAACTAGTTCTTATCCTTAATCGACTTTTTCCTATAAATCTGATAATATATTCTACTCTTATTTTGATATCACTTATTTTACAATGGCTTGATTATAATAATATAAAATACGTTAACTTGTAATGTTTCTAAATTTATATATTTTAAAATTATTGAATTTCTTAGTAGCATCATTTGCATCTTACTTCCATTTCTCATTAAGTTTTAATTAAGATGTACTAGCCATTTGACTATTGAAAGTAAGTTAATATATTTGATCTAAAAATTATTCAGAGCTTAAAAATTTTTTGAGAAGTGATCTATAATTAAATAAAAATTATTACTTTTTATCTTAATGAGTAAATTATCGATAATCAATATCTTCAAAGGCAATCTACTCAGCAACTTTAGGAGTTTTATTAGTATTACCCAAAAATGGTTATTTTTAAACTGTTTATCTAGATGCAATATCTTTTTTAAGTTAATTCACACAATCTAATAATACAACTTCAAGTTCTCCTCTTTAAGAATTCTGTCTTTATAATTCACATTTTAATTGCTAACATAAGAACTTTTCTTTCTATAATAATTATTTAAGTTCTGCAATTTAATTATTTCTTTCTTCTATCTAAAAGTAATTTTAGTAAGAATACCATTTAATTTTCTGGATGAAATCTACTTTATTATTAAGTAGAAATTTCTCTTCTAAAGAAATCATATTATGTTGATGCTTAATCATTGTTTTTAGTAGATAATTATGATCTAAATCCTCCTTTAGAAGATTATTCTCTTCTAAGAAATTCAGAATTAAAATCATCTTTAATTAATAAATTGGCTTCTGATCTTATTCCTTCTTAAGTTTATGGTCTATTATCAGATTGTTTTTTTGAATTTAATTTAGTAATTTATTATGTTTATTATTGTTATTGTATTCTATTTATTGCTTTTTAATCTTCCATTTTCTATTTATATAATTATAAGAGTTCAAATTTTAATGCTTTATTTTCTTTTTTAGAATCTTTAATATAATAAATTAAACTAATACCTATAACAAAACCTTCATAATAATTTTTTTCTTCAATTGTAATTTTTAACTTGAACTTTAATTCTTCTATTGTTCTTAATTATTCTTTATTTAAATTATCTAATCTAAGTGCTTCTTATCTAAAGTAATCTCTTTCTTCTTCTAAAATTCTTTTTTTCTCATCAGCTTTTTATTTTAATGACTCTTCATCAATTTTTCTTTTCATTGCTTTTAAATCAACTTGCAATTCATTCATTTAATCTTTATATGCTTTCATAAAGTCATCTTCTTAACTCTTTACTATTTATTCAACCTTCCCTTATAAATTCTAAAGTCTTAAAAGTTAATTTTTACATCCATAATTTCTTATAGCTTTGAGTAATTTGATTCAAAATCTTTTCCAAATCTCTCATCATGAAATAGTGCTGGATACTTTTGTTTAGTTAATGGTTATGTGATTAAAATATTATCCTTTATTTTGATATATAATATACCTAAGGTTTTCCATTAAATTATTCCATTTTTATAAATTATTTATCATAATAAACAGTTATATATTTCTCACTTTACGAATAAATAAAATATAAGAAAAGATCTAAAATATTTAATAATTCATTCTATTACTATAAATAATGATTAATCATTTATTTTTATAAATGTCAATTAACATTCAAACATAAAATAAAGATATATTAGAAAGATGATGATTCTATATTTAAAATATATATATTTAAATAATATAGGTATAAACATTATATTGTTAGACATATAGATTGGAATAATATTGTATATTTTATATAATTAAATAAATTTGGATATAGTGCGAATCATGATATTTAAGGGACTTCTTAATTTCTGGAAATAATTAAAAAATTTAAATTTTAAATATCCAAAATGAGCACTAGAGAGGAACTCATCTACATGACAAAATTGACAGAATAAACCGAGAGATTTGAAGATATGGTCAATTATATCAAATAAGTTGTTGAGAATGGATAAGAATTGTCAATTGAAGAAAGAAACCTTCTCTCTGTTGCTTATAAAAACAGCATTGGTGGAAGAAGAACAGCTTGGAGAGTATTATCAAGCATCGAAAACAAAGAAGAAGGAAAGGTATATAAATTAATTATATTTATAGGCTTAATCTTAACCAGCTTCCTAAAAGAATCTTGTTTTGATCAGAAGCTACAAGAAGAAGATTGAAGAAGAGCTTAATCAATATTGCAATGACATTCTTAATTTGATCGATAGCCATTTAATCAAAACAGCCTCTACCCCAGAAGCCAAGGTGTTCTTCCACAAGATGAAAGGAGATTATCACAGATATATTTCTGAATATGCCACAGGTGATTAACACAAGAAGGCTGCTGATGGAGCACTTGCTGCTTATTAAGCTGCTTCTTAAGTTGCTAACTCTGAATTAAAGACAACAAACCCAATTAGATTAGGACTTGCTTTGAATTTCTCCGTTTTCTATTATGAAGTTTTAAATGATGCCGCCAAGGCTTGCTAATTAGCTAAATCAGTAATAGTTTAAATTAATCATCTTTAGGCTTTCGATGATGCCATCGCCGATATTGAATAAATCTAAGAAGACCAATACAAGGATGCCACAACCATTATGTAACTCATCAGAGACAACTTAACATTGTGGACCTCAGAACTTGAAGATGAAGGTGGTAACGTTGAAAACCTCTGAGTAGGATATCAGTTATGATATATTATATATATATATATATAATTATATATAAGAAGAGACAGTCAATCTTATTCTTTTTTAAATAGTAAAATTTGAAAAATATTTAAAAATATTACGTATTTTTATTGATATTTATATTTGGTTAGACGAATTTTAGATATTGATAACAAAAAAAAGAGGTCAACAATTACATTATGCATTTTGCTATTCATTACTCTTAATAGAGGTTAAAAATTTAGGTTTAATCAAATTTGCATCAATTGATCCTTATTAGAGTAAATCCAAAATTCTAGATGCAATTTATATAAAAGCTTCATTAACTTAATAACCAGTTGTTGCACTAGTTTCAATATATTGAACTTCATTTTCTTAACAAAACTATTTGGCAGCTTATTGAGAAATGGTTCTCAATTTAAAAATTACAAATATACCTTTCCTTATCCAAATCAGCCTTATTTCCAATAATAATAATCTAAATAGAAGGTTTTGAGTAATCTCTTGCATATTTAATCCATTCTTACAAGGCTTCAAAAGATGCTGAACTAAATTACTGTTAATATATACTTAGTAATGTCAAAGACTATTAGGGCTCCTAATGCTCCTCTATAATAACCTTTTGTTAATGCTCTATATCTCTCTTGACCTGCTGTATCCCACAATTACATCTTAATCTTTTTTTGATTCACTTGTACTATTTTAGATGAAAATTCAACACCCAATGTCTATTTTACATTAGATATTTCTTATTTGATCTGATAAATTACATGTTCCATGAATATAATGATATAGAAGACTTGTTTTGCCACAATTTCCATTGCCAATTATTATAAATTTGAATACATAATCACAATGTTCCTCTGTCATAATAGATTTACTAATAATATTTAATTTTATTGATAATAAAATTAATAATTCAAATTAATTGGCAGCTCTTGTCCTTATTTTATTTACTCTCTTCTTAAGCTCTATTTGGTTTCTTTGATCTTAATGCAGTTCTAACAGCCTCTTCAAATAATTCATTCAGTCCTATTTTATCCTTTGCCGAACATTCCAAATAAAGACATCCTAATTAATCTGCCATTCTTTTGGCCTTTAATTGTACTAAAAAATGTATACCGATTCTCTTTGCACACATTTATTATCATTTTATCTCAAGTCAATTTTACTGCCTACAATAATTATTGGCACATTATTTAAGGCTGATCTCAATTCAGGATACCACTTGATATGCATATTAAACTTAATTTACTTTTTATTACGCATTAATATATGAAGATTATTCATTGACAGCAAAAAACAATAGAAATACATCTGTATTTGGATAACTCAATGGTCGAATTTATTTAAAATCCTCCTAACCTGCAGTATCCCATAAACCCAAATTAACCTTTTTGCCATCAATAGTGATAGATGCACTATAATTTTCAAAGATTGTAGGGATGTAGTCTTCAGGGAATTTACCAGTAGTGTAACTTAATTATTAATCTAAAAGTACGTCAAAAGTGCACAAGTTTTGCCTACTGTACCATCTCCTATGACTACTAATTTTATCGGAGTTCCTAAACTTTTGCTCATTAATTATATTAAAATAGTGACGAAATCTCAATTTTTATAAATTATACATATATGTTAGTAAGTAATATAGTTATTATGTATCATGTAGATAATGAAAATATATTAAAAATAACAAATTCTCATACTTCTATTAATTTATAGAATTGATTAGATTTATTCATATAAAATAAATTAGTTTCTCATATTTTAATTTCAAAACTCTACATTTAAGTTTGAAAATGAAAATGATATATTGTTGTAAGAGGTTGTAATTTGTCAAATTAATGAATTTATTTAGCATCTAATTGATTCTCAAATATCAAGACAATTGTTGAAATTCATTATAAGATCAAAAAACCTTATAGTTATTTCTTGGGATTATACTATTCAAAAGAAAACCTAACAATCTTATCATAAAATTATATCGGATTAACATTCAATTAACAAAATTGCATAATACAATATCAATTATAATAAGAACAAATAAGGTTAATTAAGTGCAATTAGAGAATGGGATGATTAAATTACAATTAAAATTAGATGAAACAGATATAGAAATTTTGAAACAATAATATTTTGAAGACATTAAAAGGATAGAAAGCAAATTAGTTAAAACTCTTAAATAAATTTTTTAATACAAGAAAAGTCTATGATGTATGATTTACAATTAAATAGTGGACTCTATGATATTAAAACCATGTAGAATTATTTGTGTTTATGAATATAGTTCAAATTAAATTGATCAATGTGATAGAGAATATGTTACTAAGATAAAGTAAACTTACTTATCATGATAAATGAATGATATAACCACATTATTTATTTATTAAAAATTATCAATTTATATTTTTCAATGGGAAATTAATGTGCTTCTCAGTGTTAATGCCAATAATAATAAAAAGAATAAATAGCAACTGAAATTATTGTATGACTCCTTTTAATTTTAGATCGCAAAATCTGATCCAAATAGTTTGAAAAGTAAAAGATCAGGTTCTAAATAAAGTATAAAACAAACATATGCTAAAATTTAATAAAAAGAAGTTAAAAAAGATACTGAAACAGAAGAGCACTAAAATAAAGTTTAAAGGCAAAATAAAGCAGCAATCTAAATTCAAAAAAATTGGAGAGGTTATTTGGTTAGAAAAAAGAAAACATTAAAAAACTCTGTCAAAAGAGATACTAAAAAAAATTATCTAGGAGAATAAGTTGAATCAATTACTCTACCAAAAAATTCTTCCTCTTTTGAATTAGAAACACGTCCTGCTTATAAATTTAAAAGCGGAGCAGTATATGAAGGTTAATGGAGAGGTACATAGAGAGAAGGAATGGGAACTCAAACTTGGGCTGATGGTGCCAAATATATTGGAGAATGGAAATTAAGTCATGCAAATGGTAAAGGAAAGTTTTATCATATTGATGGAGATACATTTGATGGTTATTGGGAAAATGATAAAGCGAATGGATATGGTGTTTATACACATGCAAATGGATCTAAGTATGAAGGAGAATGGAAGAATGATTTATAACATGGTCATGGTGTTGAAACTTGGTTTGATGGTTCCAAATATACTGGAATATATTTTGAAGGTAAGAAATAGGGTAAAGGAAAATATGAATGGCCAGATGGATCATTTTATGAAGGGGATTGGTTTGATAATAAAATTACTGGATTTGGCACCTATTTTTGGGCTGATGGAAGAGGATATACTGGATAATGGCTAAATAATTGTATGCATGGAAAAGGAATTTATACTTGGAAAGATGGTAGAAAATATGAAGGTGAATATAAATAAGATCGTAAAGATGGTTATGGTACATATACATGGGCTGATGGAAAGAAATATGAAGGATAATGGTATGATGGAAAATAACATGGCAAAGGTAAATACATATTTCCAGATGGAATCATTAAGGAAGGAATCTGGAAAGATGGAAAAAAAGTCAAAGCTTTAGATAACACAAGTGGTCTTTGATCAAAGCTTTGATAATTGTATTGTATTACTATTTATATTAATTTTGATAATCAAAATAATAAATTTTAGATGGAGTACTTTACATTTTGTAATTTTCCTTTATTTTCAATTTATTTTTAATAAATTATAAATATATTAATATGCTTTATTAAATTTCAATTTATAATGTAAATATTTATTATCTAATGAGTTTAATTTAATTTAATTTTCTGTTTAATATACTGATTACTTAATACAATATAAAATAGTTTAAGCAATTCTCAATATTAATTTAAAACTATAAAATATCAACATTTTTAATAACAATGATTCAAATTATAAGATCAACATATCTTATTTAAATGTTTATATAAAGAAAATGAGAGGAATTTAATTCCATAATATGTAATTAAAAAAATTAAATTATAAAAAATATTAATAATAATATCTAATTTTGATTTACTTGAGATATGTAAATTCAATAATTGACTGCTTTATAATTATTCGAGTTTATCTGAGGATATTTAACATCATCCAAAGATTGTCGAGCAATGACTCTTTTTTAATTTAATGCATCTAATAATTCTTATCTTTATTTCAATAATTTCTATTTCTAATCAACAAGGAAGTTTAATTTATAAATTTTCTCACTAAAATGATTTTAATTTATTAATTCCTTTTGATGTATAAGAGTTTGAGAATTAGATCTTACTGCTTATCGATATTCTTCTTTTTATTATTCAATATTCAATCTATTTAATTTATTACGTTATTGTTGTTTCTCTATCATTTATATCTTCTATTCAATTTAATTTATTTTGTCACTATAATATGATTGTTTCTCTTAATTTATAAGATTATTTTTTTCTTAAACATCAATAATATGCATATCATGCATTCTAATCTTATCAATAGATCTATCGAGAGATTCACTTCTAACCTATTTAGCATATTCTATTTTATGATCAATGTAATCTAATTTCTTTTTAGAAATCTATTAAAATTATGATATATTATACTTCAGAATCCCTAAATTTATTAATCTTCTTTTTAATAAGTGCTCTTTCCACATTATCAGTAGTTGTTTAGAGTTATTTGAATAAGAATCGAAGAACCTTCTCTCTTTCAGCATCTACTTTTAATGGTTTCATATCTTTTGATGGAGAATAATCTTAATAAAAGCACCAACTTGCATCCAAAGAATTGATATAATCATTTTCTTTTTATTTATATAGAAATTAATGATCTTTGTTGACTTTTTATTCTTTCAGCTAAAAATAAGATGAATTATTACAAAGTCATCCTTTTATTTTTTTTAATGATCAATCAATTTCTCCTTATAAAACATTTAGTGTAATTTATTTTCATTCTTTAATTTCTCATCTTATATTAATTATTAGTAAGCTAATAAATTGTTGAGTTCTTTTTCCTACTCTATAAAATTTATGAATTACATGTTTTTTTTAAAACTTGATTGATTTTCCTAATTCCTTATTAAGAAATTTGGACAAGTTTTCATCTGCATCATACCTTTATACTAATTATTAAGCCATTAATATTAATATATAAATATACAAAAATATATATACTTAAAATTATATGATTAGAATGTTTAATATTTAAATATATATATCTAATCATTTTTAATTATTTTAAGCTTTCAAAATATTATTTAGTATAATCAATTTAGAATTAATGATAACATACTTATAGATAATAAGAATATAAATTTAATTTGATATAGGATTTGAAGTTTTTGAATGAATAATGTAAATAAATTAAATGGATTTATAATCAACTAGTTAATTTTATCTGAGATTCAATTTGAGTTTATTTTGTACCTATATTTGCTCTTCTTGAACTCTTACTTCTACTTTAATCACATGTATCTATATATTTATTAATTTAATAATTATACCTTTATATTTTTAGATTTAACTATTATTTTAAGAGCTATTTTTTGAAATTGATTAACTAATAATACCTTTTTTTCTGTCTTATACTGATACACTTTAGATTAGATCTTGAATAGTAGAAAGTGAATTATTTTTGCTTTTCAATTTTTAACCATAAATTTTGCTTAAATCTTTTTGCTATATAACTTTTAAAACATCTATTTTATTGGCTTAGTGTCCATAATTTATTATATTATAATAATTTTATTTAAGTGTTGGTTAGGATTTGATTGGTATTTCATTGTTTTCTAATGTATAGGAAGTTTTATTAATTTAAGTATTTAATTTATGTTCAGAATAAGATTTTTAATTTCTTTAATCTAAAAAAAATAATAGAAATAATCTACTTAAAAATTATAATTATTGAATAATTGGTTATTAATTTTTCTTTGAATATGCTTTTAAGTTATCTCTTTAACTTAAATCTTAAGATTTTCTTCTATTTTCTTTTTCTAAATTATTAATAATTTATTTTAAGGTAGCAATTTCTATGTTGAATTTGCATTAACTTTCATGATATGTTTAATTTTCTCTTTTTAAATTCTATTATTTTGATGTATCAATACACTAATCAACTTTTTAGTAGTTTCAAGAAGTTCAGCTCTACTTGATTCACTTTCATCTAATTTATTTTAAAGAGACTCAGCATATAATTTTAGTTATTATTCAATCTAAATAATGTTAATAAATTACTTTTATATGATTTCTTATTTCACCTTCATATTTAATTAAAATTTACTCTAATTTTTCATATTCTTCATCAGACCTTAAACTTTTGGTTACAGAATGGTTGGGATCAATTTGTTTTTCTAATTTGCTAAGTTAATATTTTGATTAATTAAGTACTATATTTTCTTTTCTACTTTCATCATAAGGTTTGTAAAAACTGCCTTAATTATACCAATCAAATGAGACAAACTTTCATAATCTTTTAATTCAGCTTCTACTTAATTTAATTCCTCTCTTGTTTCAATAAAATTCTCAATTTTTAATAAAACTCGCTCTAATAAGTCTTTCAAATTATTTTCTAATTCTTTTTCATTAATGCTTGATACACTATTATTATCAATCTTATCCATTAACTGTTAATTTAATAAATATATATATATTAAATACATTAAAATTTTCAAAAATTTCTTAAGCAATACAAGAATTGAAAGATACTTAAATAAAAAAATTAAGAAATGTATAAAAAAATTTTAAATGCATTACAGATTTCAAAATTAAATTATATTATTTATTAATCTAAAAATATTCTATAATGATTTGCATCATATAAAATAATAATAGATTACAAACAAATCTTTAATATTCAATCAAATTAATGAAAATAAATAGAGTGCAATTAATAAATTCAATATAAAGTTTGAATTATGAAATAAATAACTTTATTTCATTGTTAGGAAGATTTTCTTTTTTGTTATAATTAATTAATAGAAAGCGAATGTTAAGAACTTCCCTTTCTCATTGCAATAATTTAAATGTTTTTTATTTTCTCTACAATTGAAATAATTTTTAAAGCTTCTTCTTCAAAAGACACTGCCAAAATAGGAAATGCTGATTAAAAATCTTCATCTGGTTTAAGATCAGTTATTATGATATTAGATAGCTTTTACATCATTTAATTGAAAGCACTTGCAAATTTATTATCATTATATATAAGATAATAATCTGATTCATCTATTCTTTTTATTATTTATTATTCTCTCATAACTCGTTTTATATTATTTTGTATAATAATAGATATATTTTGTTTAGCAATGATGCAACTATTAATTTTTTCTCTAGTATGTTATGGGAGTTGATCTAAATTACCAACAAGATCAAGAAACATACAGAACCTTTTAAATAGCTATAATAAATCCTAGACATATTAATCAAGAGCATTTTCTAGTTTGTTTTCTAAAGGTAATGATTGACCTACAAGGGATGAAGGTTATAAATAGGGTTAATTATTAGTTTTTAATTCTCTATTTAATTTTGATTGATTCTTTTATGCAGAGCAGACTGAACCCATTTATAAATATATCCTTAAATTAATAAAACAATAGAAGAAATAATTTTAAAACATAGAGTTTTCTTCTGTTTTTAAATATATTAATTTATTATTAATTATAATAAAAGGATGTCCATCGTAACAAGATTTGCTTCATATTTCATTAAGAGCAGAGTCATCAACTACTCATGTAAATGATATGTCAATTAAATTTTAGTATAAGTAGATAGAATAATGACTGAAATGTGTAAGGCTGGTTTCTAAGACCCAGAAGAGGGATTCTTAGAAAGAGACCCTATGAGTTATTATGAATGCAGATTCTACTCTCACATAGCTAGAAATTGGACTCCAAGACTTGAATCATTGTAATTATATATTGAATATGAATAAAGTGAAAAAGAATAATATGAATTGGCAAGACAAAAGTTTGTTCAATTTGAAAACTTATATTCTTTCATCTTAGATTTACATAGAGCAACATGGGAATATAGATCACTCTATTTAGAATTAACCAAAGAAATAGCAACACACAATACTTGGTTTAGAAGTGAACATACAAATTTAACTTATGAACATCACTTAGAAGAAGCCATTAATAAATACATTAATCTTTTGGATTAATTGAAAGAGTATCCATTATGGTAAGAGAGAGTGAAGGAAGAAATTGGATATTATTTGCATCTTATCTATAACTCTACAACTCATTCCAGTTAGAGTAAAGAATTGTTTGCTAAATTTGTATTAAAAATCATTTATTTTAGGATAAATTATATTTCTTCAAATGATTGCAATCATATGAATATGTTAGTATTTGCATAAATATATAAATATTTCATCATATTTTATATTGATATCTTCTTATTCTTAGTTAATTCATAATAAAATGAATCCAAAATAATTATTCATTTTTGATTCCTGAATTCATTTGCTATGATAATATGCATTATTTACTTAAATTCTTAAATCATATCAGCTTAAATACCTTTAGATATACTGAGAGATATTAATCATTAAAATAATAAAATGATTGAAGACGATGAATCTGAGTGCTTCTTTTAATTAAAACCTTCTAAAAAGATCAAAAAGACTAGAGGCAATACTATTAGAATTCAAAAACATTATGATACTTTGAATCAAATGTAGATAGCTGCTGCAGATCAAGAATAAACTATTCTAGGATTAATAGATAAACGATCTTCATGTAATACTATTAGAAATATGTCTATAGTTTATTCAAAGAATAAATAAATCACATAATGGAAAGAAAACATATCTTAATCTCAGTCTTTAATATATGTTAATTTTATCAAAAGTGAATCAGAAACTTTTGATGATAGTGAAAGTTTTCTTAAATAACCTCAAAATGAATTGCTCATAGAAAACTACCTATGTTGATTGGTACTCGTTCACCTAAATCATTAAAAATGAGTTTTATTTATTATTTTTCCAAGTATCATATCATACTGCTTCAAAACTTTGCAAGCTCTTAAAACAGATTATTCTCTTGCAATAATATTAAAATAGATGTCTCAAGAATTATTTTCTTAAAGATTTAATAAGATTTAGCAAATATATTAAAATAATTAAAGAATCCTCTCTAGTTATGATGATAAAGAAGATTGAATTTTTATTAATTCATTCTAATACTTGGATTTCTATTATAATGATCATTTTGTTGATCTTTATTAAGTAAACATTTTATAACATAATCATAATTACAAAATCAGTTTATTATCAAAAATAGTGTGTGATATCTCTCCTTAATCTTCTTTGATATATGTTGATTTTAATATGTATTATTTAGTAATCATATCATCATTGTCAAAAGTACATTTTAATTTTATAATTAAACCTTAATTATTAATTTAATAGCTTTTTAATCTGACTTCTTATAATTTTTCAAAAAAGAATATATCATATTAACTATCTGATATTTTATGGATCATTATTTCATCATTCTTTATGACTTATACTTAACTATATGTTTATATTTTAATTTAATCTGATTCTTAACTTTAAACTAATTTCATTTCATATACATTTTCAGAAAGTAATGATTAATTGAATTCTAATTTAGATTATTCTGATTTCTTAAAATACACATCTAAATTATGTTTCATAAATTGATTTAATTATTATACATAATCTATTTTTTATTTGCTTATCCTCTTATTTAAATTATTAAAATCAAAATTATCTCCACTTGTCATACTAATTCTAATATTTTATTATTAATCATCTATTTCATCATCTACACCAATAAATTCATTTGATTAAATTATTTTCATTACAACATCAGACTCTGTATATTCATCTTCAAATATTACTATTAAAACTGATGTTTACTCAATTTAATTTTGAATATTAATAGCTAACTATAACAAAGTTAAGTTTTATTCATTATAATTTTTTAAACATAGAAATAATATTCCATTATTTAGTGAAAATTTTATCCAAAATTCATTTAACATTTATTATCCTTCCACCAATTCACTTGTTTCATAAAAATTATTTACTAATGGATGTAATACTTTTGTTTAAATAAGAGTATTATATTCATTACAAAATATTGATTTTAAATATGCAAGTTAATTATTTGCTAATTATAAATAAGTTTGATCTGATAATTTTTAGAAATAAAAATCATTAACAAATAAATTCTCTAAAATGAATTATAAATATGAACTATCAAAACCAAGAAATGAATAAAAAACTTGATAATTTGAAAGTCCATAATCTTATTTAAAATTTAATGTCCATCCTTAATTAATTATTGTGAATAAACTATCCTCATCACAATTAATAATTAAATCCCAATATTAATTCTCTATATTTACTCTATCTAACATTAATTGTTGATTTTAGATTGTTTATTATAACTTTTAAATAAGTGTATCTTTTTATTCTAATTCATTATTTAATTTTAATATTTCAACATTATCATCTTCTGATGAAGAACTAACATCTTTTATACTTAATATTTCAATAAAAGGTTTTCTTTCAGAACTTTTCATTGTTAAAGTTTATATTTATTCTTCAAAAATCTTGTTAATTTTTAATTATGATTCTAATTCCTCTTTAAGTTAAATAATTTATTTTTATTAAGATTTCAATTTCTTTTTAAGTTAATCTTCTTCAAAATTGATTAAAACAATTGAAGTTTCAAATAGATTGATCTTATTTATTTAATGTGTAAATTAATCAGAATAATTCATTACTTATGTTTCAATTTATTGAGATACTTTTTCATTTAACATTAAAATGATTTCTTCAAATATTGACATAGTTGATAATGGATGATATTGATTTTCATAATTCTTATAGAATTTTGTATATATTTCTTTTAATTAAGGAGAAGACATTTTAATATTTATCTAATTTATAGCTTACTTTAGAATTTATTTTAATTCATTCCAAAGATTGACAATGTCTTAATTATAGACTTCTTGATTTAAGAAATTTAGAATTTGAGGGATTGTTGTTTTTTGATTAAATCTATAGAGTTGAGTAGATTTGATTATTTATTCTACAATTTAATGATATATATCAATATCACTTTGATATTATAATACAAGATTCTATGTATCTGTTAACATTACTTTTAATTGTTAATTGGATTCTTCTAATTTTTAGTATTTGAAATTTTTATTGTTAAAAGATTCTGCAAGTTGACTTTAAAGTTGAATTATATCTTATCTCAATTAATCATTTATAGTTTAAAGTGCTTGAATTGATTCCTCTTTCTCTCGAATAATTTAAAGGTACTTAATTGAGTCATCTTTAATAGGTGAATTGATTGGTATTTTATTCATAAATTAAATAACATGGCAGATTTTAATCCATAAGAGAGAGTAAAGAAGATGGTCAATGCCATAAAAGCTGAGGTAATATTTATGTTTATCTATTTGTTTAGGCTAATGAAAAGGCTGAATAAATCAAAGACATGGCTGCTTAATAGTTCAGAATAGAAAAGAACAAGTTACTCAATTAATAAAAAGAGAGAATTATTGAAGAATATAAAAAGAAGATTGAGTCATATACAATTGAAAAGAGAATGTAAAGATATTAAGTAAGTTTAGTCAACGATCATCTAAAATTAATCAATCAAGATTATCTAAAATGCAAGCACGTTTTGAGTTAATCTAAAGACTTAAAGAAGAAATTCGTTAGAAGATGTCAAAATTGATCCAAGATTAAAGTGTCTATAAAGAATTACTAAAGAACTTGATAATATAAGGAATGATTAAGTTGCTTGAACCTAGAATTGAATTGATGTGTTTAGAATAGGATGTACAACTCATTAGAACAATTTTAGTAGAATGTTAAGAAGAATTTACTAAAATCATTAAGAGAGAAACAACTAAAGACTTTAAGACAACATTAAGCATTAATTAGAGTCAATATCTAACAGATAAAGGTGGTAAACCAATGTAAAATTTAAGATATAAACATATATTAGTTTAGGAGGAGTTGTTTTGAGTTGTGCTAATAACAGAATAGTTTGTTCTAACACATTAGATGATAGATTAGAGCTTTCATTACAAGAATTCTTACCAGACATCAGAAATGGATTGTTTAAGAAATGAAAAAATGAGTATTTACAATAAAAAAGCATATATATATCAATACGCTAAGTAGTATGTTGTATCAACAAACATTTCGCAATAATTATATCTAATTAGCTATTGAGAAAGTTCTTATTATAATTTATGCAATTTATTCACATTTTCTTATTTATAATTTCTCATTTTCTTAAAAATCTCTTTATTCCTTAACATTAAATCATTTATATATTATTCAGCTTATTTTGAATGATCAAATTTCTATATAATTCTTTAAATTATTTCTTTCTTTTTCATCTTAATTAAATCTTACTTTTATTCAGAAATCTTTAAAGTATCAATAAAAAATAACTATCTTAATAAGTTTTATTTTTATGATCTAAAATATGTTGATTAATCAAGAGTTTTAATTCTATTTTAACTTTTATTAAGAAATTTTACAAAGTAACTTTCACTCTATAATGCCAATGTAAATTATTCAATAAAATAATTAATTTGTACAAATCCTTTACTTTATTCATCTTATTTTAATAGAGATTCCATTGATAATTAAGGTAAGGCTAATAATCTACAATTATTAGGATGAATTTTCTCTGAGAATGGTAGAAAGAACCTTTAACCATAGTATTCATAATAAGGAATTTTTGAATTAGTATTATTATGAGATTATTATTTACTTAATATTTAAAATGGTTATATTATTATTAATAAATCTGCTGTAAGTATTTAAAGATTAGTCAATACTTAAGTAATATCAAATACAAAAGTATCAATTTTATAATTTGTTATTTAAAATCCACAATTAACTCTTAATTTTCTTTCTTATAGAAATTCTTTTAGTAATTAAGGGTATTATACTGTAAATAAACCTACTTAATAAACACGAGAAATAGAATTAAATAATTCTTTGAAATTCTTAAGTATATAGAAGGATTGAGAAGATGAAACCTTCTAAAAATAATGATCTCTTAAAACTATATATTCATTATATTATTTGCTATTAATGAAATCAGATTGTAATCCAAAATAACTTTATTCATCATATCCCAAAACATTCTCAAATTATATCAAAACTAAATGATTAGTATTATTAAGACTAATTTTTGTGTAAAAACAATCAACTTTCATTGCTTCAATAGTTTAATCAATTAAATTGGAAGTAGTTTGTTTAAGAGAATTGTTAGTAATTTCATTATTTAAGAGAGACTTTCTAATTATAAGTTGTTTCTATAGATCTTTATTTTGGCTTGAAATATTAGCAGCATTAGATATTTATTTATTTTTTTATCTAAATAAATCTGAATTACGATCTATAATTTTAGGTTTTGGACTCATTGAAAAGGTTCCAAATTCTTATTTTGGATCTAAAATATATGATCTATCAATATAATTAATTGAATTATCAAGATTTCTTAATAAAACTCCTTTGTGAAGTCTACCTGGAATTCTACGTATTTCATGATTATGAGGTTTAGGTGGAGTAGTAGATGGAGTAATTATTTTATGTTTTAATTTTTAAACAAACTTATCAGTTTTTGTGGATGTACTTGTAATACTATCAAAACAATTACTTACACTAAGAATAGATTCTGCCAATTTAGTAAAAGATTATTTAATACATTTATGTCTAACAATATGAGGATGTATTTCTTTTGATTCTAAATTAAAGGTTTTTTGTTTAATAAGTGTTTGACAATCATTCTTACATATGCTCATCAAAATTTTTTTAGGAGAGTAGGAAGTATTAAGGCGATTTATGTTACCATTTGTTATTTATGACAAATAGTAATCGTTGGAATAATAATATTCAACAGGATTATGCATATAATTATTAACAAAAAATCAAATTTATTTTTATATTCTTTTAAAATAATCTTATATGATATAATAATCTAAATATATTTTCATTAATATTTCTCTTTGGTTTTTATAAAAACTGAAGTCTAATTCCAATCAAACCACCATTAAATATAATAATGTGCAAATTTATTCTATGGTTCTTTATCCTTAATTAAACAAAGCATAATAAAGACTTAAATGTTATTAACTTTTAAATCATCCATTATTTTTTTCCAATTATTTAGAGTGTTTGATTCTTAATAATATTCCTTTAATTTATCTAATTCATTTTATTTCTTATTTAAAATGAATTTTTTGAAATTTTTCAAACATTCATTCTCAAAATCATACTAAGTTTAAAAATTAAGATTTAAATGATATTATATATTACCATTACTATTACTTTTTGTTTATAATTCGTCTATTTCGCTATCATATGAAAACCATCCTTAAAAGAATTCTAAAAGTTCTTTTTCTTATATAATCAATTTATTTAAATCATCTTTTTATAGTTAATATTTTAATTGAAGATAACCCTCTATTTCTTTATCAAATTTTATAGAAATGTTTGGAGTTTAAAGTTATAAATTAATCATTTATTCAAGTATGTAGCAAAATGCCTATTAACATTATAACAAATTTGGAGCAATGACCTATTCATTCTGAATTATAGATAAATCAGAAAAATTTTTTTCAATAGATTTATAGTGACAATTTGCATTATAATTTTATAATGCATTGCCAGCTACTTCCTTCTGTGATTGTAAAGATTATTCATTTTATTCACCAAAACTTACATACTATTCACTAATTAACTTTTATTCTTATAATTTTTAATTTGCAGGGCCAGATATTGATGGTATTGATGAATTTATTTGTCTAATAGATTGATATTATTGACTTATATTATATTAGTTTAATAATTATTACTAATTCTATTCTATTTATGTATTTATACTTCTATATTTTATTCTTATGTACCATCGTAAATAGAAGGTTCATAAATTTCTTGCTTTTTAGAATTCAATATTTGAGTATCGTTTTCTTGAGATTTTACAGTATTGTACATTTATATAATTATTACAAATTATTTCTAATTTATTAGATTTTATGCCTAAATTTTAAAAATATTTAAGACATATAGATATGCTTGTCACTCCTTATGAATTTAATGTAACAAAGAGTTAAAAATCATTGACAAAACTAGGTATCCAAAATATTTAATTAAGGGGGTTTTTTTTCAATTACAATTTTAGTACTAATGATTGTTTATACAATAAGCATCTTTATTTCCTCAATTTCAAAATCTGGATCAATTTATGCAGGAACATAAACAGCCAGTGATTTTTAATATTTAGATTAAAATACTTCTCGTTTTTTATTATAGCTATCTTATGCTTAAAGTGGAGAAATCATTAATTATGATTAAGAATTTTAGACGTATATAATTAATATCAATCATAGATATTTATAATTTAGAGTTGAATATGTTAAATAAGTAAGACCATTAAATACATCCCAATATAAAAGAGAAATAAACTAGCTTAATGTTTCTAAATGTTCTTCAAATATCATTGATTAATTTAAATTCAATTCATAATCTATTTCAGATGATTAGAAACATAAATTCATATGTTTTGATGGAAGCTATAAATTATCTGGTTCATTTTTTGATTCAACATATAACTATTTAAAAGTTTCAGTTCTTAAGTGTAGTAATTCTATTAATTGTAAATCTATAGATTAAATTGAAAGTTTATTAAACAAAGGGTAATCATTTTATTAAGATTTTTTTAGAATTAATGTTAATATTTTCATTTAAGATTCTAAAATTAAATAGACTTTAAATATGACACAACCTTCTGAAGAAAAAGCTTATATAGTTTTTTGGAGATTAAATGTAGGAATAGCAAATGGTGAAGACATATTTTTATAACCAATCCTAATTGATTTGATTAATAGTAAAAATATTTTTAGTTCTTTAACAAATAATGAAGAAGCAAGAACTAGAATCTTTAGATCTTCTAAAGTTGAAAAATAAGAGAGAAGATAATATCCTATGACACTTAATACAACAGAAGAATTATGTTCTTTTTATTTAAGGACTTCTTCTGATTCTCAATATTTCTTTGCTTCAAAGAGTGAACCTTTTAGTGTATTCCTTGATGCTGTATCTTAAGCTTCTGGATTAACTGTGGCTATTTTAGGTTTCGCAAAGATACTTTATAAAATATATATAGCTCATGAAACTTATGTGAAAGTAATGAATTAGGTGTTTAAGTTTGATTTTAGAGATAATACAATAATAAAGGAAAATGATAGTTTTGAATCTAGTTTAAAATCAGATAAGAGAAAAGGTTTAGATTAATTATATTCAAATTAGTTAGATTATTCATTTTTAACATATATTCAAATTGAATTAAGTAAGATAATGGGTGATATATGTATATTGAAATATTGTTGCAAAAAAACCTATGATAAAAAAACTATTATGGCTTAAATTGCTAAATCTAAGATTATGTCAGATCTTGAATTATCTAATATTGTAAAAAGGTTATATGAAATTGATTCATTAAAACTATTTTTGTTTGATGATGCTTAATTGAAATTATTCAATAGTTTTTCTGAACCAGTAATTTATAAAAAAATAACAGATCAAAAAGATGCATTAAAGAAAATTAATAAAGATTATCATAGATCAATAATGAAAGGATCTATATTAGAAAAATATTAATTTAAAAATCAAGTATCAGGACCTATGGATTTTAGAGATGCTTTCTCTTCAAAAAGTATCTAAAATTATTAATTCTTTCAGTTCCTATTGAGATGCAATTGTCTAAAGTTTCTCGTTTCTTTAAAGCTTAAATTAAGGCATAAAATGGATAAGAACTTTTAGAAGTTTATACAAAAATATAGTAAGGAGAAAATTATAATAAAAAGATGAATCAATAATTGCTCAACTTTATTTAATACAATACCATTTTATATTAAATGGTTGATTTATCTCATAAAGTAATATCTTTAGTTTAAATTAGAAATATTCATTAAAATCTATTGAAAGAGAAGAGATTAAATTTGTAAAAGCTAGATCTCAATATTCTAAACTTCCTTAATAATCTCAAAATTTAAATGAAAATTACATGATTGATGAAGTTAAGGATTCTGTTTCAGCTAGTTCTCCAAATTCTGAATTTTCAATCTAAAAATATGGATATATAAATGCTAATGGAGGTGACATATAAATTGAATAAAATGAATTTGATATGATCTAAGAAAAAGAAGGAATTAAATCTAATTAAATAGAAAACTAAATTGAAGAGAAAGGATAAAAGATTCGTTGAATTTTATCAAATTATTTATAAAAAAGTAGTTAAATAAGACAAATTATAGTTCTCAATTTTTCTAAATTCATAAGTGTTTTTACATAAAAAAACCTTTAGGACCAATATATTATTTATTGATTAAAATAAAAATAAAAAATTTCATTTAGAATCTATTCATGGAAAATTAAAACGAAAATCCAGTAGAGACTGAAGGGGAAAGAGAAATTTCACAAAATCAATAAAATTAAGAGTCTTAATAAAATAATGAAGACAATGAAGTTATACAAAAAGATTAAGAATTAGAAGTGAAAAGTGAGTAATAGAAAGATGATAATTCATTGAAAAATGATTAATAAATAATAAATAATTTAGTAGTGAATGTAAATCAAGAAGAAAATGAATAATAATAATAACCATAAAACCCAGTATTAATTGAAAACTAGAACTAAAATATTTAGGAATATTTAGAGTAATAATTAGAAAGGTATAAAAAAATAGAAGCTTAATGTGTTTAATAAAAAGATAAAGGTATACTTAAACGTATAATGTCAACTCTTGAGGGTTAATTAGAAAAATTGAAATTTAATATTATAGAACCAATAACGAATGATGTTAGTAATTTTGGTGGGATTAGTTTAATAAAAGAACTTGAATAGACAGAAGAGTCTTTCTTTTCGAAGTCTAAAATAGAACCTCATTTAAAAGATGTTTATAAATTCTATTCTAAAATATTCTATGTAAGAGGTCCATCTGATGATTTCACAAGAATCAATCATGAATCTTAAACATTAACAGAAGGTAAATTTATGATCTTTTGTCGACAATTTGGATTAATAGATGAGAAAATCCATCATATCAAGACTTAATCAAAATATACAGAAACAAATAGAATTTTAAATGATACAATTGGAAATAAATCTAATAAAATGATTCCAATCTCTACAAGGAATCATCCATAAGAAAATATAAGAATATTGACTTTTAAAGAACTTGTATATAATTTACTTTTATATATTAGAATCTACTATTTAGGAGAGTTAATCAAAATTAGAATGAAATTACCTTTATGAATTTTGTCCTTTTATTAAAAGAACTCTCTAAACTTATGTACTAAGAAGATTAGACAAAAGCAGAAATTAAATTGTTTCGATACATGGAAGTAGATTCAACTTAATATAAAAAAAAATTGAAATCTTTGAATACCCCATTTGAATCAAAAGATGTATAAGGATTTAGAAAACCAGAAGGTTTATAATTGCAAAAATTTGTTAATTATTCAACAGATGAACTTAAATCTAAAAGAATTTTGGTAGAAGAATGGAAGAATGTAAAAAAATAAGAATTGAGAGATAAAATGATATCATAAGTGGATTAATCAAGATCTAAATCAATAATTTTTGAACCATCTTATATAAAAACAAGTAATTATAGGGAAAGAAAATTAAAGAAGATTGGTTTAGATGCAAATTCCCATTAAGTAGTTAATTGGGAAAAGTTAGATAAATTGGATCCAAGACTTTTATTACATGAAGAATTTAAACCTGAAGATCTAATAGAAGAAGATGAAGATGATGAAGATAAATATTATTTAAAAAGTTATGATTTATCTAGATAAAATAATGGGAGTGTTAAAAAGTATATATATATATATAATTATGATTTATAGGATTTCATCATTAGATTAGAGATCATCATAATCTCAATTAAAGACTGAATCTACAAAAAGATAAATCTAAAATATCTCAAAATTAGAATAAAAAATTGACAATAAATCTGCTTACATAAAACTTCCTAGATTATAGAATAAATGAATTAAATATATATTAAATTTTTTAAATTTTGCAATTAATATCAATGATTATTGAGGAATAAATTGAAGAAAATTTGATATTTAAAGTCATTAATAGAATAAAAGTGAAATATCAAAGAAAAATAGACAGGTAGATGATACTAAATAGATTAGATACATTTTGTATAAGAAGTCTAGATGGTTTTTCAATCTATTATTGATTTTATTGTATGCTAATAGGATTTATAATATTGGTGGATTTTACATTGTTACATATATATACTGTGTTTATCAATTGTAATTAATAATTGAATATTTCACTCCTCTTGGTTTACCACCAGTTAATTTTGAAGATGATGAAAATGAAGATGATTAATTCCAAAATGATTGTAAAGCTTTAAAATTGATATGAAAAGTTGTGGAATTACCAACGACGATAAGTAATAAGAATGAGTTAAATGATAAAGAATTTAGACCATTGTTGAGAACAACATCAGAATTTAAAGCTTGGTAAAAGAGTGTATTTTCAGTAATCATGTCTTATTTGTGTACATACATACCATTATGGAATATACCTGTATATTGGCCATTTTTATTTGGCTATTTCTTTGTTATCGTTGGAATGAGTATACGCAAATATATAAAGCATATGAAAAAATATGGCTATACGATTCTTGATTTTACAAAAAAAAAGTGAATTTATATATTAATATGGATAAATTGTATAATTCTTTGGCTCCAAAATTTAAAGGGATAGCAAACTCTTACAAAAACCTGGCCTCTAATACCAAATAAATTGCTTAAAATACTATAGATAAATTAAACAAATAAGCAATTTAAGGAGACATAGTAGCAATAAGCAATAGATTATATTGGATGGAATATCCATCCAATGATAAAATAGAGAAATTATCGAGTTATTTAAACACTAATCATCAGAATCATTACTATATTTGGAATGTTGGAGAAAGAGAGTTTACAACAGAATGGTTTTGCAATTAAGTAGAGTGAAAAAGTAAGTAGGTTGCCAATCATTCACATCCAGGATATCCATGTCCACCATTGATCGAGCTATTGATGATTTGCAAAAACATAATCTATTTTCTTAGTAGTGATAGGAACAATATAGCAATTGTGTGTTGCCAAGAAACAAGGGGTAGAAGTATCATGGTAATATCATCATTGTTAGCTATTATGGGTGCTGGTTATGTAAATATAATAAATTATAAAATCTTAGCCAGGAGAATGCTTATTAAGAGTATGTGAAAAAACAAACACTAAAGATTTTTAGGCTTTATTTCCATCTTAGCATTAATATATTACTTATGTTGGAAATGTGTTAAATGGTCTTAAATTAAATAGTTCTTGTTTAAGATTAATATCTATTGTAATATCTGGCATACCTAAAGTCCAAAATTGTACTATGTTTAGACCATATATTCAATTATTCAAGAATGATAAGCCTATATTCAATTCATTGACTGATGGAGAACTAAAAAATTATTAATAAGGAGATTTAAGTTGTATATTTGATCTAAAAGGAATTGAAGTAATAACATATCAATTTTTGTTAGCTATCAGATGATATTTTAGTTAGATGCAAACACTTTGAAAATAATAAAACAAGAGTAGCTTTATTTAGAGTTATGTTTAATTGTTCATTTTTATTTGATAATGTTCTTAGAGTATGGGATAGAGAATTAGATAAAAGTCCATAAATAAAAACTGAAAAAGATTTTTTTGTTGATTTTATTTTTGAAAGAGGAAATTAAAAATCATTCTAAACTGCAGATAGACCATAAACTTTTAGTAATGAAACTAAGTCTTCAAATTAATTATTATTATAAATTGTATAAGAATGTAAAGGATTAGTAGTAAAAGAGAAGCATATTATAGATGGATTAGAAGTACATCAATAATAATAAAAAACAAAAGAAGAAGTATTTAGTTTGGGAAATGAAATAGAAAAAAAAGATTATGATGATTCAGATGAAAAGATACCATAATAAAAATAATAATAATCAAATAATAAGAGTATATAAAATGAGATTTAACCATAATAATTATTTGCAGAATAAGTTAAAAATACATAATTAGAATAGTAATCATCACCAAAATAATAAGTATAATAAGAATAAAAAGAAATCATTAATAAATAATAAATTATATAAAAAGATAATGTATCTGATGAAAGTGAAGATGATGATGAATAATTAGTTGCTAAATTTGAATAAAAGATACAAACAAAAACAGGAGATAGTGATGAAGATTGTGATGATTTCTTGGATAATTTAATTAAATAAGGAGATAAACAAGAATGATAAAAAATTAGTAATTTTAATTGATAATATTATTAATATATAATTAATGTAAAAATTGCATTTCCTTCTAATAGTTACAGTGCTTAGTTGTGATATTGATTAAGCTATAAAAGAATTTAAATCTAAACAAATTAGAGATCCTATATTTCCATACACTAAAAATCCTTATGAAATTGTTGATCCTAACTATTTATTAAAAGTTTCAGATAACCTTAAAGATACAACAAGTGTTTGTGCTATTAAATATGATGACTATGAAAAATAAATGTAAATCATATCATAATTTTTTAGATACCATTTAAACCACTTTAATTCAAAAGAAGAGGCAGAATAGAATTAATTCATTGTGACTCATCAAGGAAAATGTGGTGCATGCTCTACTTTATAAGATTTGGCTGTTTATCTTAAAACTGATTTGACTAGGCCTGTGAGAAAGTGTGGTTTAATGTATGGTTTATCTTAATATCATCTTTTAAAATGTATTAAGGGATTAGGATTCACTGATACATGTGCTTAAGTTTGGTTGTACAATACTTTAAATACAAAAAAATCATGTTTTTGGCCTTGTATGTAATAAATAAATACTTAATCAAAATAGTGTGTCTTTTATTACAAATGAAGATTTTGTGAAAAATGGAAAATTAAATAAATGTTTATAATGTGATGAAGACATCTCTGGACCTATATTTAAATATGAATCTGGAAGAACTAGAAGAAATTCAGGCATTAAATCAGAAATTGATAGGCCAGATGACTAAATTTATAACATAACCCATTGTTATTATTATTGAGAACAATAATACAATTATTGTTAATAATTATCTTTATTATCATACTTCTGGAACAAATTCTCCTAATCCTACTAATTTTGCCAAATACTTTCCATATTTTGTTAAAAAAGATGATAATTTTGGTGTGTGTGATTCTATTTTAACAGCACATAAATCTTAAATAGTGAAATAAATGAATCCATTATCTGCAGCTGCCTAAATAAATGATTGTTAACTACTTCCATAATAGCATTGACTTATTTTGTACGATTTATAGGTAATTATAATTCTTCCTCTGCTAATGTCTAAAATTCCTCTCCAAAGATCATCTAATTCTTGATAACTTATGGCAATTCATCAGTTGATCTAAATCTTAAATCCATATCTAAATTCTTAAAATGTTTTAGAAATGCCAAAGGAGGAGATTCTAATGCTTCCTTATCGATTCCATCTACAAATTTTTCAATTCCCTAATAGAAGTTCTTTGTCAAAAATAAGTTCAATTCAGCCCTTATTTTATAAATATAATTTACCTAATTTATCTCAAACAAGCTGCTCCAACTCTCTCTCCTTTAGATACAGCTTCTACTAATTATTGAAAGTCATAGTTTGCATCAAATTCAAAGTTTAGATAGTTATCTTAATTCTTAATCATTTCTCTTAATCCTTAAGTTACTAAAATAAATTACCATTTTCTAAAATCACCTCTAAACTTCCTTTTAATTAACTTTCTTCATCCTCTCTAAGTTTCACAGAGAAATAAACATATGTTTCATCTGAATGGATTTTACATTCGAAAGCTTCAAAACGAGCTAATAATTTAATATAACTTTGTACGTCTATTCTTTATTTTTGTAATTGATTCAATCAAAGCCTCCTTTTTACCAGGTTAATATCTGAGAAAACAAACTAAAGCCCAATCAATATCAATATGATCTCCAAGTTAATTCTTAAGTGTATCATATTAATCCATTGCCTTTTTTTCATTAAAGTGTGCTTCAGCTCTCAATTTGATACACAAACTATTACCTAAAAGAAACTGGACCTTATTCAAAATCATCTCCAAATGCCACTCCAATTCGAGACTACTCATAATTAGATTGTTATGGATTATCTTTTTTAACTTAATTCATATTAATTATACACAAAAAATCATAACTTTTTTTATGTTAATAAACCCATTGATTTATTTAAGTATCGTTTAGGTGATAACAATAGTAAGGCTGCCTAACATGTTTCTATTGAATCTTTTTACATCTTTAATATTAGATTTCCCAAAAAACCTATAATACAAAATCCAGCCATGCCTACACTCAAAGTAAAAATTAATAAAGTTTATTTGTAAAAATTTAAAGATTGATCAAACTATTTATAGGCAGTATCAATAATTTACTTCTGAGCCTTAATTATTAATTCACTTCCATAATCTATGTAAATTAAATGTTCCTAGCTTTAATAAAATTCTAAAAGTGCATCTTATGAATTTTTCACATTTTCTTCATAAAAAAACTGTGGATATTGAGAAATTATCTTATCAACTTAAGTCAATAAAGATTTCAATCCTTATTAATAATGTGGTAGAAGCCAAGGATTTAATGTTATAGCATCAGTTGATTCACAATCAATTCCAATTCCTATCTCACAAATATTGTTTTAATTCATAATATCGAGATTGTATTTAAAATTATCATCGATAAGTGCAGAAAGAAATTCATTTGAATATTGTTCCAAAAAATCAGTTGTATCACCACTTAGCACTGATGCATAAGTTTAATAAGTTTACACTGACATAATATTATCGAATATTGAACCATTTACACTTGAAAATGCTACTAAATCCATATTATTTATTAAATTAATTAACGATGATTAAACTAATTTAAATTTAAATAGAATTTCTACATTAGATAATAGATCCTTTGATAAAATAAAAATAACTAAGAATATTATTAGAAAATATGCTAAAATAACAAACAATCCAACCATTAATATTACAAAATACTTAACCTATCTCATTTAAGATTTCTTTAATTTTTCCATTAATTTATATCTATTCTTTTTATTAGATGAAGAAACTTATCCTGAACTTATGTCAGTATGCATTTCCCTTCCAGGAGTTAAAGCATTTGTTTTATGTTCTCTAGTTATCTCAAACATTTAAGATTCTTAAACAAAATCAATAAGCATCCATTCATAAATTGATTTTTTGAATATATTTACTACAGTTTCATATATTTCAATTTCATCATTAACTTCATTTGTTTATAATTTAATAATTTCTTTGTAAAATGTTCTATGACTCTTTCTTAATTTTCCAATTAATGGAATATGAGAAAATTATAAAATCATAACCAAAAAGAATATGACAACCATATAAATAATTAAAAGAGTTTAATAAGTGTTTTCATTTGTGACTCTTTCATTAAAACAAAAATCATATGCCTTTTGAGGTAATTACCCAATACCCTAAAGATTGGCTACTGATGCTAATGTTAAAGAGGAATTATATTTGTAAATATTGATTGTTTCATTCTATTTTAATTTATAAAATTAACCAAGAGTAAATTAAATAGTTTATTAAAGTGTTGGTTTAATTTACACTTTGTCTTCTATATCATAGAAATAATCTAAGCCTACTTCCACCTTATTGATTTCAATAATTTAATTACTTTATATATCTATCAATTCTTATAATTCAGAAAAGATTTATTTTTCATAAAATTATTTTAAAATATCTATATTATTTAATTGTAATAAATCTGATAATTCCAAACGATATAAACTATGAGTAATTTGAGTATAGGACTTTTAGGTAGATATCATTAATTCAAGTAAATTATAACATCCACTTAGATCATATTGTGTTTATACAGCAACAGAAATAAGAATGATATAACTTATTATTAAAATAAATGTTGTAATCAACAAATATTTTTGAATTTTATATGAATTAGGATTTCTCATATCAGAAGTTTTTTATTAAACTATCTTATATTGAGAATCAAAAAGTTTTAAACTGTCAGAATATTTAACTTAAAATTCTTCAAAGTTTTATTATTAGGATCCTTTGCTCTCTAAAGGTATTTTAGATTCATTATCATTATAAAAATCTTGCTGCTTCTTTTTCTGATTTATTCTATTCAGGGCTTTGAATGCAATTTCTTTCTCAGGAAACTTTAAATTTGAATAGGATCCTTTAAATTAGATTTCTTCTCTACTATGTTCTGAAATAACAGAAATTTAGCTCTTCTTTTTTTAGCTTCCTTAAGTTTTTTTATCTTTCTCTAATAAAGGTTTACTCCATCTTGATCTATCACTTAATAACAAACCTTCTGACTTACCATCTTATCTTGGACTATATATTTAATCAGTTTGTAAAATCTAATTATTTTCTACAAAATAAATATCTTCATAATAATGTGATGGATGAGATGGGAAATTATAATTGATTATATCTCCTTCATGTATACTTTTTTATTCACTTATATTACCTTATATACTCATGGAATCTTCTCCCTCTGTTCTTTATTCTAATAATATCTTTTTAGATTAATAATTTTGATATGTTTATTTGATAGTCTCTCTTAATTATCTTTTATATCCTTTTTCTGTGTTTAGTAATTATTAATCATTTACAATTAATTCAATTACAAACATTTATTACTTATAATCAATATCATTTTTCTTATAACAATATTCTTCATAAAATATAGAATAAACAACAGGAATAGGATTGAAATCTTATGGTGTAAATTTCTCAATATATTTTGAATATCTATCTTAATAAATTTTTTCAGCCCTTGTTTTTAATTATTCACTATCTTCCTCACTACTAATTGTTTATTTATCAGGTATAGATGATTTTGATGAAGGTCTCCCTTAACTCTTTTACATTTCTGATTATCTAGTCTATCCAAATAATAATGCTTGATGTCTTTTTAAATGTTCATCATAAAAGAATACACATAATTTTTCATCAAAAATTGTGATTGCTTATACAATACTTTATTGATCACTATCTTAATAATCACTTCTTAATCCTCCTCTATATGCACTTCCAGATGAAAAATTATTTGATTATACTCTTTAATCATCTACAATCTTTGTAATCACTTTATCATATTATTAAACAAACAAATTTAAATCTTCAGGAACAAATAAATAAGTTTCTTTATTTTAAACAACTTAATTTCCATTTTCTAAATCAATTAAATTAGCATATCTATTTTTTGGAGGAATTTATCCATTCATTAAAAATTCTATTCCTGTAGATTCTATTTCTCTTGAAATAAATGGTAACATCATCCATATCAATACTTTATTATAAAAGTCATCAATCTACAATATTGTATTCGACCATTTTTAATCAAACACATCATAACTGATTATATATAATCTAAATACCTTTCAGATTCGATTGATGAATTTTCTGATTTTGATTTCTCTCCACTTTAACAGAAAATATCTTCATTTTCATGATAAGTTCCTCCTTTATTATTTGTTACCAATCTCTACAATCTTTCAATCATTTTATATAATCCTTTAGTAATACCCATTATATTTCCATTTACATCAAATAAAATGTGTTAAGCTCCTTTAAATGCTATATTTTTTAATTTCTTGCCTTCATCACCTAAAAACTTTGGTTATTCTTCTTCTAATGATTTTAAACATCCAATCATTGTAAAATCATCTTCTAATTCTTAACTAAAATTATGAGCCAAATAAACTTAACATCTTATCAATGTTTTATCATATAATTTTGCAAATGTTTAAAAATACTTGCCTATTCTTGCTGTAACACCTCTACGTATATAATTTTACATTATTTCATCATGAATAGGTTCTAACCAATTTGGCATTAAAGTATTTATATTGCCTTTTGTGAAATCTATGAATGAATTCATTGGATTAGGAAATTTTCCAAATCCAAAAAATTTTGGAATCAAAGGAGATATTACCTTATTTAACACTTTTCCTATATTAGGACCAAAGGCTATACATACTTTTACTGATATTGCTTCTCCTTTAAAAAAGTTTATATTAGTAATTTCAAATGAATTCATACTTTTCTCAAATTATAAAATTTCTCTCCTTTCTAAATTTATATTAACATTATTTACCTTTCTCCATTTCAAAATACTTTCTTACATTATTAAACAATAATAAATTAATTAAAGCATTAACTTTTAAAAATTAGACATTAAATGTTCTACCATTATGATAAAATATTTAATAATAAATGTTAAATTAATACATAACATCATTTCTTAATTTTTATAGTTTTTTAATTTATTCTTCAATTTAAATATAATCTGAAAATTTACCCTCTTTAAATGATTTCCAAAATTAAGATTTAAATTAACTAATCTCTGTTAATAATGGTATCATATATTATTTAACCTATTCCATTTAATAAAGATTTTAAACTATACTTCTTTCACTTTTACTCACCTATAACTTAACATTTGAAACTCTACTCTCTTTATTAATATTGTAGTCTTCATCTTTTTACATTTAAGCTTAGAGTATAAATTGTAATAATAAACACATTTATATGAAATAAAAAGAATAATCTCGTTTTTTTTAAAAAAATATTTTTAATTCTTGATAAGTTTTAGGTGCGTTATGTTTGTATTTATTAATAAATGTTAAGAATTTAAGACTGAATATTTCAAAAACTCTTAAATCTTGATAATTCTATTTGTGTTTCTCAAAACTGCCTTTAAATAAACAAGATATTAAAAGAACAGTTTAATCAAATAATAATATTTTAGATGATCCTATTCTTTTGCATTAACATTTAGATGAATTACATCTATTCATATGAAGACTGAATTTCTAAATTAATTCAATCTCTTTTGTTTTATTTTTCTATGCCAATTAACTCAGCTCAAAGAAATCTTCAATATATAACAACTCATAATATTGATTATTTGTCTTATTTATAGAAATGTAAGCATTAGCTCTTTTACTATCAAAAAGAATTTAAAACAAATATTATACAACTGGCTGCATAATTAACATGATAGTTGCCAAGCTGTAAGGACTGGCTTAACTTTAAGCCTTGATTGAAGAAAATAGAAATACTACAGAATGAGTCATCAGAGCTCTATTAAATATATAACCTTATTAAGAAAATCTAAAATTATAAGATTAATAACTTACCCAAAAGGTAATTAAAAATATGCTTCATAAATTTACATTAATAATATTAATCCATGTAAAGCCCTACTTACTATCTATGTTATTTCATCATTTTTCAAATATAAAATAGCCATAGGAATTACTAATGTCTATGCAATTATATTATTATATGAAAAATGTTTCCTTAAATGTTGTTCATTGAATTCAAAATTAACAAAATAAACATTCGAAATAGTCAGACTCAATATTGTAATAAGTAGAACAATTGTAGCCATAATTACAAGACTCATATCTGTTTAGATAAAATTCCATCCAATATAATATAATTGAGGCAAATACAGAAACCAAGTGAAATATAAAAAATAAAAGTTTATTATCATAGTTGAGATCTGAAATTATTATAATATTAATACTTGTAATATGCTTTTAGATATATTACCTACTTTCTTATTCACATTCTTAATTCTTCTATAAATTACAATAATGTATGGAATAACATTTATTAAAATGATAATTACTCCAATCAGTATGTTTATTTCATATGTCTCTATAAATAAAGGAGTTATCAAACTAATTCTTGATAAAGTATTAATTAAACGATAAATGTATTCATGATTTTCGCTTATTAAGAAATATGTTAACTACAAATAGTAGACTGTTATCTAAAAAGTTGTGAAATAAGAATTATTTAAAGATGGTGATAGGTTAGTTTAAATGATCAAACTTATGAATTCCCCTAAAAAATTCCATTTCATATTTTAAATCAATTTTTTTATTACAGAAATTATCAAAATTAAGATAAATATATTTTATTCTAATATTCTAAATCATTTAAATCAATTATTAAATACAATAAAAATTATAAAAAAACTCCTTCAGGTCATCTATATTTACCTAAACTTAAAATTCTACATAAATCTTTAATATATATATTCTTAAAATTATATATAAATTTCACTATTTTAAGAAATATTCTTATATAATTTATGAGTTTCTTGTATATATTTATATCAAATATATTTCTAATTTTTGATATCTAAACCTTAAATTATCATAAATAAAGCAAATTTATAGGTCAAATTAGTTTGAATTTCATTTTTTTAATTTATTCTATTATAAACATTAAATAAAGGACAGAATTATGATTAACCTATTTGTTTTTAACTTAAAATTTAAATCGATATTCTATAAATTTCTATAAATTTATCTATATATGATGTGTAGAAATTTTCTAATTTATAGAGCATTATTTACTTAAATTGGAAATCTAACCATAAATTAATGAAGAATTTATTTATAATTGGATGCCTATTGTAGCTCATCAATTCAGTTTCAATAGGAGTTGAAGGTGGCTCAGTCAAATGTTTCTTTTTTGATGGATTTGATGGATAAATAGTGAAAGTGCCTTATGTTGTAACAGGAATAAATGAAGAAAATGTTTTTGTGGAAGTATATATAAATATGTATTAGTTATTTGAAACAATATTAGAAAACAATATTGAATATAACAAAACCTTAGAATCTTAAGAAGGGAAAAGAGAAGGATAATTAAAACATATTGTTTAAGGAAAAAAAGAAATTTATTTATGCTTTTAATCTAATGATAGTTACTATAAAATATTTAGCTTTGATATAGATATTAGTGGAGTAGATAAGAACTTTGCTGATAAAAGTATTATAAATATTTGAATATAGATTAATTGGATGAGACTGAGGGATCATTAAAATAAGTATTATCGAAGATGCATAAAGTTTATAGAAATCAACACTTTTAAATTGATAGAGAGAATTATCATGAGAAATGTATATAATTCATTAAAAATATATTAGTGATGGAAAGTACTGAAAATTAAGTAAAATGGTGTGCTTTATGTAAAATAGTAGTATTAATGAGCGTGTGTTTAATATAAATATATATGCTAACTAATTTCTTTAAGGATAAGAGCTTTGGTCCCAGTGTTTGAGTATAACATATAACAAAAATGCTTATAGATATATAAATTACATATAATATAATACTATTATCATGTAAAGCTATCAATAAATACATTACAATGATTAAATTTTCTTAATATAATTAATTTATATTATAAATAATCCTATAGGCATATAAAGCAATATGCGATTAGAATAAATTAATATAAAAATTGAAGAAATATGAAACACTGTAAAAAATTTTATAAAATTTAACAGCTATTATAAAAATTAATCCTTTTTTTATTTAATCATAATAAAGAGAGTTTGGTTTAATTAGATTTATGCAAGTTTAAATAAAATATTTTTATTCAATTATTAATTACTTGGATAGTATTCAGAATTTATAAATGATAAATAAATTTTTATTTATGATAAAATCTTCAGATCATCTCTATTATTTAACTTAAATTCTCTATAGTCATTAATCATAACTTAACCTTCTATAATTAATAAACTAATTTAAGCTTTTCAATTTTCGTTAGATACAATTATTATTGTAAAAACTTATAATACAAAATTTAATTGTATACTCCTGATGGATTTTATGTCTTAGATTTATTGGTAAGAAAAAATACTATATGGTAAGAAAAAAAATTATAATTATTTTTATATTTAAATGTATATATATTGTCGTATTAATTTAAATTTGAAGTTGAATAAATATGAGCAAAAGTAAAATTAATATGTAAATAAGAAAAGAGAGTTTCTTGGTTTTTTGAAAGTCAACAAGAGTCATTAGATGCATAAAATAAATCTTCTTTAAAAATAAATACAGTTGAAGAACATAAGTAAGATTAAAGAATGCCATCTTAACAAATCGCTCAGCCAATGTAGGTAGTCCCTTAAATTCCACAAACAATGCCATATTCTTAAATTGATTTGGAAAGTAATAGAACTAGAAAAGTTTCATTTATTCCATTTATAGGCAGAGTTGCTGAATCAACTCCGCCAAAATTAAGTACAATTTTTGAAGTTCAGCCAAGTTCAAAAAAGCAAGAACCACAATAAAATAAGATTCCTGTTGCTTAGAAAATTTAATTACAACAGTCCATACAAAAATAACCAACTATTTAAACTTAACTCATTTAAACACCATAATAATAACCTTTTCGAACACCTAAGGCAATTCAAATGGAAGAAAACAGTGTAAAATAATCCTATAGGAAAAATGTGAAACCAATTGAAATAGATATTGTGAAGGATCTTAAATAGTTAAATTCATTGGGTGAAGTGAATGATGCAACATTGAAAAGAGTGATCACAAAAGAAGAATAAGAAATTTTACTTATCTAAGATCTATTGTCTTAAAAGATAAGTAAGTTACAATAAAAGTTAATCTAATTAAATGAAATTGAATAAAGACAACTTGACTCAAAGATGAATAATAATAGTAAACTGAATTAAATGCAAGATAAGAAAAATTCAGTTGAAAATTAATTATATGAACCAAAATAATAGGAATAAAAGGGATCTTCATTAGAAATTAGGGCTACATTGATATAATGTCTTGGATATAAAGTAACTCATATCAATTATGATAAAAAACAATATTAAATAATATTTACCTATTAATAAGCAAATGTTCAATATTCATTTTAAAATTAGAAATAGATTGACGGTAATCTAGAAATTTAGGATATATTTAATGAATTCTATAGAGAATTACAAGAGAATAGATTAGTATTATCTGGCTTGAAAATTGATTATAAATAAAAAACAGAAATAAACAAAGGAGAAATACTACAATTATCATTGAAGCATTAATTTTCAAATTCAAACAAGATGGCTAATGAGATAATATTTTCAGCAATTCATTAGATGCCTATATTGTTATTTAAAGTAGATGAATTAGAATAATAATTGCTTTTTAGTAATAAGATTTGGGGAACTTTATGGAAAGTTGATTCAGAAAAAGGTTCTATTTAAATTTTATTCAGCCATAGATGCAGAATAGATAATAAAAATTTGTTATCTAATACAAAAAAGAAAGTAATAAGATTTGAAATAAATTTAAGAACTTTCGAAATTCAATATTAATTTTATAAATATTTTGATGAAGTAATATCACCATTCAATGAAAAAGTATCAATGAGAAAAAAAAGTACTGAAGAAATCTCCTTTGGTGAAAGAATAGAGAGTATGGTGAGTGACGAATTTACAGAGGTAATTTAAGATTATTTATCACGAAAACCTAATTTATAATAACTTGTAGATTGGTTGAATATTATATAACTCATATGAAATTACAAGTGTTTTCATTAAATAAAAAATTATTATTAATGCTCAACGCATCTGAATAGGCAGCAACTTCCAATTTAAATGATAAATTGGAGGATCTTAAAAAAATAATGAAGCAATACTCAAAGTATACATCTGATTCATAAAATGAATTTGAGACACATTTTAAGAAATATGGTCCATTTAATAAATAATACTCTTAATAGATTTCATTATCAGTAAATGATCCAATTAGTTTAGGTATTTTAGTATATATATTTAAAGGACATAATTTGATGGAATTCATTCAGCTTTTTGAATTGATCTCAAAAACTACTCTTTCATAATTTTCAGAATTTTAGTAATTCTTTTCTCAAAGTATTGAATAATACAATGAGAAAATGAATATTTTCACAAAAATAATAACAGATGGTAATTTTTAACAATCTTAATAACTTGCATAACATAGATAAAATTGTAAAAAAACTAAAGATAAATATGATAAACTTTGTAAAGAAATAGAAATGACTTTAAGTTCAAGTAAGAAGAATTCAGAGGATGCTTTCACTGGATATGATCTCAATCTATCCCAAAAGAATGATTAAAAATTAAAGGAATTAGTTAAACAAGTTGAACCTGCAGAATAGCAATACAAAGATGCTTTTGATAGTTTAACTATCAAAACCAAAGAATTCAATTAAGCTATTGATGATTCACGATAGTAATTGATTCAAGCTCATTAATTAACATATTAAAGGTTTGTAGAAATCACAATGAAACTTGATTAACACAAATTATCAGCAAATTGTTGGATCAAAGGTTAGATGGATGAAAAACAAGAAAAAATAATAACCATGCCAAAATATGAATAAGAGATGGAAGATCGAATAATAACATCAAAATATGAGTAAGATAATTAGTTTAGATATATTAACATTATGAATAAAGTTATAGAAAAAAAACCTATAACAGATTAAGAATATTTGATATTTCCAGATGTTTTACATAAGCATATTGATGCTTAATTATCTTTTATAAATGATAGAGTTAAAAATTAAAAGACTCTACCAAATTATCTATTAGAAATGTCAAATCAAATGGATGCAGTTTCAAAAAACTTATAAAAATCAATAAAAACAACATTATAATTCATTCAAGTAATCAATGTTATCATTCATCTAGGATAAATCAGACAAAGATAAATCAAATTTTATAAAGCCAATACTTTAGGTCTAAGAACTATTAGTTAAGTAAAATGATTAATATTCCAAAAAGTATAACTAATAATCACAATTTATTTAACTAAAAGCTTAATGTCTAGATTAATTAATAAAGGAATAAAAAAATTAAGAAAAAAGCTTTCTAAATATGTATTAGAAGATGTTAAAAGATTTTTAAGGTCTCAAATAATAAATTTTAGAAAACGAATAAAAACCATAGATTAAAGAAAATTTACTTTAATTATTAAAGAAATAAATATAAGATAATTGTATAGCTATAAAATACTCAGTTGAATAGGTAAGAACAAATGAATTTCAAAGATCAAATCAAATAATTTAAACTTTAGAATAAATATTAGGTCATTATAGTTCATTCATTGATGAAATAATAACTTACACTAAATAATAGGAAGAAAATCTAAGTTAAATTTAGGAAAAGATTGTATAAATTGAATATGGAACAATGATTAACACTAAACTTGATTAGCCAGAAATGAAATTTTAAAAACTCTTTGAGATGACAGATGAAATCAGATCTAAAATTGAAACAGCTACATTGCTCCAACAATAAGAAGATAGTGAAAGTGATGATATAAATTTGGAAGAAGGTTCAGTTAAAGTGTCTTAAAAATTGATTGAAAAATTTAGAATTTTAGATGGGGATAAATGCATAGCCAGTTATGCATGTGCATTTGATAATAAAATTCTATTGTAAGGAAGAATGTATATTTTTTCATCAAAAGTTTGTTTTCATTCATATTTTAATGGCAAAGTATATAATTTAATATAATAAGACTCTTTTTGGAACTACTGCTTTAGGCATTCCATCAATTGACATATAAAGTATCAGAAGAATTAAAGCATATATGGTAGATGCAGCACTTGAGTTTAAAACATTAAAAGGAACTTTAGTTTTTGCAAGCTTAGCAAATCGAGATTAAACTTTGGGTAGCTTGAAATAAGTAAAAGGTTTAGAATAAGGAATAATTGAAGAAAGAATTGAAAGTGATCCAGAAAGAAATATCTAACAAGTTTATGTGGAAACATAATAATTAGTAAAACCTTAAGAAAAACAATAAGGAATTAGAAGTCCTTCTCCTAAACCTTAAAATATTTAAGCAGAAACTATAAATTTAAAAAATATTGAATCATCTAACGATAAATTACAATAAATTGATTAAAGCCCCAAAATTCTTAATTTCTAATAATAACAATAATAATAATAGTAATAATAATAACAATAATAACAATAATAACAATAATAATAACAATAATAACAATAATAATAATAATAATAATAATAATAATAATAATAATAACAATAATAATAATAGTAATAATAATAACAATAATAACAATAATAACAATAATAATAACAATAATAACAATAATAACAATAATAATAACAATAATAACAATAATAATAATAATAATAATAATAATAATAATAATAATAATAATAATAACAATAATAACAATAATAATAATAATAATAATAATAATAATAATAATAATAATAATAATAATAATAACAATAATAATAAATTGCTGAAAAAACTCAATAGGTTCAGGAGATAAGATCTTCTCCTGAATCAAATTCTAAGTAAAAATAAAATTATGCTATCAATTAACAAGGAAAAACTGAAAATTTATAATAGTAAACTCCAAAAATTAATACAGACTGTTAAGATTAATCTAATCCTGCTATACCAAATGTTTCTTAATTTGAAGTTGAGTAAACAAATAATTAATCTAATAGTCTATATAATGAAATAATGGTTTAAAATAAATCAAATAGATTCATGAATTAACCTAACATTTAAAAATTTAAAACTTAATTAAAGGTGACAGTGAAAGAATTTATTGATTTCTTTTTATTTGATACTCCTTATGAAAATTGTCTATCATTTCCTCACTACTATTAAGTTGTATTGTGTTAGGATAAAGAAATTAGCTTTTAAAAGTATCAACCTTAACCTTAAATTGGACAGATTTCAAAAAGACCAATAAACTTTATTCATCCAGTTAAAGAAAAATAAATGTTTGCTCCTGATGTAGTTCATTGTTTTGCAGAGGATGTTTTGTATTATTTTAATCAAGATGAAATTTTGATAGAAAAAGAAGTAAAATTTGCTAAAATACCTTATGCTGACAGTTTTTGTTGCAGAGTTTTTTGGCATATTTATTAAATAGAAGATGGTTGCCAAGTAAATTATGGATTTTATATTCATTTTTTTAAATCAACTGTTTTTAAAAGTAAAATTGAAAGTAGTAGTAAAAAAGAAAACACGGAGGTTTGGGAAAAGTGTTTGAAATAAGTATACGAGGAAGGGCAAAATAAAATATTATCTAAAAGAGTTTAAAATGAGAGATAGCAACCAAAAGCTGAAATTGAAGTTACGTAATAAATAGAAACTTAAGTTGAAAAAGTTAACTAAATTAAGGAAAAAGAAGAGACCAAACAGGTAATTCTTGAGTAAGAATAATAAGAATCTTAAATCTTACTTGAGAACAATGAAAATCAATAATAAAAATAATAATTGTTAATTGAAAATAAAGTTAAAGAAATCTTTGTAGAGAAATAGGAATAATCATCTGATTAAAAAGATTTGAATTTAAAACTAGATAAGCTAACTTAATTAGCTTATGCAATAATAGGTCTTTTAATTATTGATATTTTGTTCACAATTGGAAAATGAGTTTATGAATAACAAATATTATTATTATTTAATTAATAATTTTTTACAATTCAAGATGTCATACAAACCCAGACCAGAAAATAAGTTAAAACAAGATTAATTCACAAAAGAAATTAAACCAAATAATTTACCAAATAATATCCTAAATATTAGCAACAGTTAAGAAATTTATTTCAATACTAAAGGTTATTATTAGGATTTATAATTGAGGATATAGGGTTAAAAAATTCAGGTATTTCATTTTAATCATTTAGTTGGATGGCATTTTAGAGAAAAGCTTAAAAATTTTAGATGAGGAATAGCAAAAATAATAATATGAAGGAATAATTTGAATTTATATATATATATAATTATAAATTATTTAGTATTCGTTAATATTAATTTTATTTTAAAAATTAAATTAAATGTTCAAAATTTTAGATAAATATAATTTCTTATTTAAAATCATAAAGAAAAAATACTTATTGTTCTAATGATCATTATATCTATTTTGATTTTAAATTTATTGTATCAGATATCTTTTTTAATATTTATTTAAATCCTTAGCTTATGAATTTAATAAGAATATCCAAAAATTGAACAGATTTGCTTTATCATAATAATAGAATCAGATAAATATTTTTGAAAAAATTATATTTGAATCAAATTAAAAATATATTTTTAAATAAAAATCAACTTAAAATAGAAAGTAGCTTCATATCATTTAGATGAATATAAGAAAATTAAGTAGCATTAAGAATTAAAATTATAGGGAAATAAATTGTATTAAAAATATTTAGATCAAGCATTAAAAATAGAACAATATCAAATTTATTTGATTACTCTATTATATTCTTATGAAATTTCGCGTAGTTTTTTTTGAAAAAAAAATTCAACTTATATGTTATTAGATTTGATATGATGAGATACATTAGGTGTGAATATTTTATGCCAACAACGATCCTTAATATTTATACCAAACGATGGACCCATTCATTTGAGGAAAATGAAACTTTGTATAAAGGATCAAAGTATAAAAAACCATTTAGTTTTAAAGAAGATAATCTTCTAACAAAAGGTTTAAGATTTTTTTAGATATTAAAACTACATTTTTCTAAATTTACCAAATAGACATCATAAGTAATGTGTTCAAAAATTGAAGCGACGGTATAGGAGGATTATTCTATTTAAGTTAAAATTAGAGTTTGACCATTACATTTTTGAAACTAGAGGGAGATTCTTTTTTAATATAGCCTGTTTCAACTAGAGAAAAGCATCTATATAATCAGAATGAAATGAAAGAACAATATTTATCCAATAATATCACTATTACTACTTTTATTCTAAATAACAAGAAATTTCAAGAATGGAGTTTTTGAGTTATGAAATTACATTATTTATTTAAGGGTCAATATTTTTATTTTTTATCAAATAAAACTAAAAAAAAAATAATCAGACTAATTATTTTATCATTGCTATTTATTCTAAAAAAACAAAATCAAAAAGTAATGTTTTATTTTTGATTAAATTTGTTTAATTAATAATCTAAATACTAATAGAAAATGTCCTTTACTTTATTTCAGACTAACCTATGTTTAATTTATTTTTTTAATGCAATTTTTTATTTGCTAAAGAAAGAAAAACTATTCAAAATAATTTATACTGTATTATTTTATTTTATACAGTTAATTTGTTAGACTAAATGTCATGAGCATATTTATTTATTTTTTAAAGGAAAGGACTTGAAAAAATTTTCTAGTAATTAAACTAGAATTAAATCTAAAAGACTTAGATTTAATAAAAAAAGTTAGATGATAAATCTTAAAACTAAATTTACTTTAATCTCTTTAACAATTTTAGAAATAGAAAATTTGTAAGAGTGATAGGAATAATATCAAATATTATTCACCAATCTACCATTTTCAAATATACACTCTCTTTTAATACTATCCTCGATTATATAGCCTTTACCATGTTATTTTCCTTGATTCCATCCTCCAATATACACTTTTCCATTTTCCCATGTGAATTATCCTTATCCGTGCTTTTTATCATTTTCATATTCTCCTACATAATGCTTTCCGTCAGGCCAAAACATTTCTCCTTTCCCTATTAACTAATTAATAAATAAAAATATACCATTCATTTGATTATCCTTCCATTAGCCTTTATAATATTTTCCTTCTTACCAATAAAATTCTCCATTACCACTAGCCTAATTATTATTGAATTCTCCATCATATCTACTGCCATCTTCAAAAATAATCTTCCCTCTTCCATGTTTTTTTCCTTTTACATATTAACCCTATATATCTAATAATACTTAATTAAAAAACTTCATATTTTATTTATTAGGGCCATTCTTCTATTCCATCCCCATGTTAGAGGTCATCTTTCCATTATCCTGTATAGGTACTTTGATTATTCTGTTTGAAAATTCCGAAACCATTTGCTAAATCATTAGCCCACTCCCCTTCATAAATATCTCCATTTGGATGGATTATTTAACCTTTTCCATGCAATTAATCATTCTAAAACTAACCTGTATAAACTGTATTATCACTCCAAGTCTAAAGTTTAAATTTTCTGATACATAAATTCCTTATCCATGTCTCATTCCATTTAACCATTCTCCTTCATAATATCCCATATTCTTCATTTACATTTTATGGAATTTTGATAGGACAGATGCATTTTTTACTAACTCTTAATCATCTGGATTCAAGGGAATGGAATCTTAAATAAATTTTCTTTACTCACCAGAGTTACTAACAATAGTTTGCTTAGATGGGACCTTTTGAGCTGGTTTCAGTTAAATTTCTGGTTCCCCTTGAGAATTTTGATTGCAATTTTTGCATGCTGACCCCATCTTTATCTTATTATAATTATTTTTGAATATTCATTATAAGTTTTTCAGTAATTATTATTACCTAACAATTTTATATTAACAATTAAATTTATGAATTATAAAATTCATCATTCTTTTTCTTAACCTTTAAAGTCTTTCACTTTTTTAGCAAAAGCTTCTGATAACAAAGAAAGTAAACTTATTTCATAATCAATTTGTGTAACTTTTTTATTTTAAGTCTATTTTTTTAACTCTTCATTCTATTTCTTTAATTATTAGTTGTGTTCTTAAAATTATTTAATTTTATCTGTTAACAATGAAATTTATTAAGACTATTAAAGTTATGATTCAAATTTGCTTTTTTAATTCTTACTTTCTTCTTCCATTTGCATTTCATTGATTTTAGCTTGTAATTCTTTTATTTTTTCTTCCAATTTATGATTTTCTTTAATGTAGTATTCTCTTTCAAAATTTTCGTTTTTCTAATTCATAGATAACTTCATTTCTTAAGACAATTATTAATTATTGCTACTAGTTATTTTGGGCATATCCTCTTCAGCTTAGTGCAAAGTTTCAAGCAAATCTTAAAGCTCCCTAATTTTTTATCCATATTCAGTTTCCATAGTTTTTATCTACTCTTAAGTTCTTTCAAATCTAGCTTACTTTTATTGTAATTCTAATTCTAAATTTAATTTTGATTCTTTCAACCCAGATTATTATAATAATAACTCCTTAATATTTTATTTTAATGTAGCTATTTCTTTTTCATATCTTTCTTTTCCTTTTTAGTATACATCTTTGTCTAATTCTCTTCTTTCTTGTAGCTAATTAATATTTTCTAATTTTTTACGCTTTCTATTTTTTATTCTAATTTTTCATTCTCTTGTAATTTATATTTATTTTGTTAATAATCTTCCTTTAGTTATACATATTAGATTTCTTTTCTTTTTAAATCTTCAATTATTAATTCATATTGTGCCAATTTATGTTCCTACTCCAAACACTTTTAATGAATTTTCTCACTTTCCTTATATTCAAGTTAAAAGTCCATCTTTTCCTCCAAACCTTAAATTATTTATAAAATTGGTTACATTTTTCTAAATGACATTTAGATTCTGTGAGTGCCCTGATTTCCATATCTTTATTTTCTAATTAGATTAAGGCATCATCTAAGGCACTTTTTAATGCTTTTTATTTCTCTTCAGATTCATTTAGTATTTATTTTAATTCTGTATTTTAAGATTCAATTTCATCCATCTTTTATACCAGACTTTGAATATAGTTTTCCTCTTACCATTCATTTGTTTAATTATCAGACTTTTTTATATATAATTTATCATACTTCATCGAGATGATTTTTAAGGAAATGCATTAAAGTTTCCTAAACTTTCTCCTCTAACATCAAAATAGGCTCAATAAATTTTCCTCTTATATTTGAAGAAAGAATAACTTTCATAATCAATTCAAATAATGCCAAAATTTGTTGCTTATTTTATTTTACTGTAATCTCAAAAACATCTATTTCAATATAATCAGGAGGCTTGCATTGAATATTCGTCCGATATTATTAAACTTTTTAAAGCATATCAAACAAATGACCTTAAACCTTCTAAACATCAGTATCAATCTTTAAGTTTTTAGCACTCGCCAAAGAAAAGAATGTAGGATCAACTAAATTCAACAATTAACTAAATGCGCATCCTTTAATTAAAAAAATGCATCTTTACCATCAGCCAAGCTCTCAAATGACTAAATATTCAATTATTAATATTTATTAAGCCATTGAACAATAGCATTCTCTAAACTCATCTTTTAATTATAGGTTATTTTATATTATTCTTCAAAAATTCATAAAATATTATTTCTAATAAATTTTACAAAAACTGCTTTGTGTTATTTATGAATTATAATGGCTCATATGGACATAATAATATTATAAAATAAAGATTCCAATATTAGATTAAATTCTAAAAGGTTTATAAATTAGACTTGATATTGATAAGCTATTTTCTTCAAACTGAAACTTATTAATAAGTTTTAATTTGAAGAAAAAATTAAAGAATTATTTAAACCTAATAATTAGTCTGCTAAATAACTATGTAAAGGATCAATACATATTTAATATGAAATAAATCAAAGAATTAATTTTTTCATAGATGTGAGAAATGATTTTTTTAGAAATTTTTTGTTTATTTACCAAACTAAAATTTAAAATTATAATAATTTAAGGATAAAGATATTCAATTTTTAAGTAGATATGATAATAATTTATATTTATGTTAATAATTTTTTTTTTTATTATTTTGCTTTTAAGTTATAAAATAGAATTGTATAATTTAATTAATGAGTATGCCATTGTAAAAATTTCCATCAATAGAAATTATTAAAGTAGCTGGATCAGGTACATTTGGTAAATATTGTAAATATTGGCAGGATATGTCTTTGAAGCATATGATCATAATACTAAACAGAAAGTTGCTCTCAAAAGAATTGAGAAAGTTGGAAATCTTTTAAGTAGAGAATATGAAATACTATTTGAAATTAAGGAATGTGATCACATCGTTAAAATCCTTGTAATATATGTTAGTATGAATAGGATTTCTTTTATTCCAGAACTGATGCGGGTAAATTAATTCAAAATATTGTGTTTGAATATATGGAGGATAATCTTGAAAATAGGATATAAACATATGTTAAATAAGGTAAATTTTTCTCCGAGTTGACAATAAAATCATATATCTATCAGATTTTAAAAGGATTATAGTTTATTCATAAAAAAGGAATAGCTCATAGAGATTTAAAACCGTAAAAATGATTGATAATTTTTTTTAGAGAAAATATTCTTATAAATGACAAAGAAGTAGTTAAATTGTGTGATTTTGGAAGTTCAAAAATGATAAATTCTCATGGTTAAAATACACCATATATAGTGTCTCGATATTATCGTGCTCCTGAATTAATTTTATGCGTAACAAAATATGATGTGTCTATTGATATTTGGGCTTTGGGTTGCATAATGGGGGAATTAGTTGTAAAGGAAGCTCTTTTTAAAGGAAAAAGTGAAGGAGATTAATTGTTCGCAATTTTCAAAGTGATGGGAAGTTTTAGTCAAAATGAAATGGATTATTTTTCAAACAAAGTGCCCTTTGACCACAAAATATTTTTCAAAGAATTATAGAAGTATAAAAAATAGAATTTGAAAGAGAAATTCAGTTAAGTAAAGGACTTGGACAATTTTTTAGATTTACTTAAGTATGTATATATAATTTATTAAGCTAAATGTTGTAATATAATCCAGAGAAAAGAATTAATGCAAGTGATGCATTGAAGCATCCTTTTTTTAAAGATGTATGGGATTAATGATTATATATTTACAATAAATATTTACTATATATATTTAATGTGAATCATTTGTCTTAGGCCTCTCTACTAGCAACGATTTTTTCTTCTCCCATGGCTGAAAGAACTGAAATCAACAAATCCCTAAGATATTTATGGATTTTAAATTACTTGCCAGCTTCAAATTATTCTCTGATTTCTTTAACCAAATTGAAGTCATCTTCAGTTTCTGGTAATTTGAGATCTTCTTTAGTTGATCCATCCTCATTCATAAGAATGACGAATCCATCAGCTTAGATATCCATCAAAGTATATTCCTTTTTAGTAACAAAAGGAACATCAATATTATGAGAAGTAGGAGCTGAATCTTCATAGGTTTTATTTGTAAAAATATCCTTTCCAACAATAGAAGCCTAATATAATTAAATTAACAAATTACTTTAGCATGACCATGCTTTCCTGCTTTTGATGTTGATACATCAGTTATCTTGCATGGATGTCCCTTAAGCATAACATAGCCTCCTTTCTTTAATGAGCCTGCACTTTCAGTATAGGTATGAGATGATCCTGCATTTCCTTACTCAAATTGATTCTCGTCGTCAGACATTTAATGATATTTAAATTTATTTTAAATTTGGGGATTTGTGAAATATTATAAATTGCATCTAATCAGAAAATAAATTCTTTATAATTATTTATAAATAGTAATTTTTTTACAAAATTTAACTATAAATATTCTCATTATTATTAACGCAAAACTATTCGAGTCATCATCAATTCTTTCCAACTATCAAATTCTAAATTCTCAATTATTTACATTTCACTATGATGTCTTTATTCCTTATAATAAGTGTATGGTTATTTCCAATCACAATTATTTGTCATTTATATATCTTATTAGGCTCTAAGTTAGCATAATATTTATACTAATATTCTGTTATTGCTATTTGATCTTATTGAATATAATTAGAACTCTTTTGATTTATTAAATCTATCCACTAATTACGTTTGTTGTGTTATAATAAAGATCGATAAGAAATTTATTGTGATTATTGATTTAATATAGATTACTATTACTTTGCCAACTCAGATTACTATTCAGTATTTCTAATAGTAAAATCAGCTGGTGTATGTAAAGATGTACTAGGAGTCTTTTTTATATACTTTTTCATTAATCTCTTAGGAGATTTATTAGTAAGACCATTTAATACATTCTTCAAAGAATCATTTTATGAAATCATCACTAAAGTACTTTCATAAGATGATTTTAATTTTAGATTGTTTATTAGATTTTTAACATCTTTCTTTTATTTTGGACAATAAAATTGCTTTTACTATGTATCATATCTATCATATATCTAATTTATTGTTTATTTATTGAATGAAGAGGTTCTCTTCTTCTCAGCTCCTTTATTCATTAAGTTAACAATATTATTTTTAATATTAATCTCACTTTACAATTAATAACGAAATTGATCAAGAATACTAACTATTTATTATACAAAATTATTAGTAGATACATATATTTATCATATTACGTTCCACGCATTCCTTCCTTACTTATTTAAAATGTGAGAAGAGGCTCCTGAAAACATGAGCATGTCAGCTATAATATAATGAGAATATGCTATTGCCAAATGCAAGGGGGTGTTTCCATCATCCTTTTTTAGTAAAAAAATACATTCTGTATGTTAATATCTGCTCCTCTCTTTATTAGCTCTTTCACAATTTCCTTATTTCCACTTTGTGTAGCTAAAGTTAAGAATGTATCATTATTTTAGAATCTATAATCAATATACATTTCTGGTAATGAAATAAAATTTTCCATAAACTATGTAAATTCTAAATATTTAATTTACCTCTTAAAAATTGTTATCCTCTATTGCAAATTTTACTTAGTATTTTTGATCATATTTCTATCTTTTAGTTTATTCCTCTGCATGACTCCTCATTCTCAATGCATGTTGTTGCATACTTTATATCTAAAAAGATGATTTATAAATAATAATATATATACTTTTTGTTCAAAGATCTTATTTATTAAATTTTCTGATTTAGTATGATGATGCTTGAGTTTTTTTACATTGGGTAATTCTTGAAACTATTATATTTTTGGCTAATGCTTTTAATTGTCAACATCTAAAATCTTTTAGGAACTAATTTCTAATCTACTATTAGATGATTTTATGGATGATGTTTCACTTAAATCTGCGTTTGATTTACTTTTTTATATTGTTTTTGATCCTGAAATATTAACTGATTATTAAGATTAGTTAGTTGGTTTAGTTAAATATTATGTAGTAGATTGAGTAATAATATTATTATTATTATTATTATTATTATTATTATTATTATTATTATTATTTTGAGTTTATTAATTAGTCAATTAATTAGAATATTACATTGTTAATTTTGAGTTGTTTTAATCTGGTGAATTGCTAGTTTATTTTGTTCTTAAATTTGGTTAAGCATTTATCGTTTATGTTTGATTTTTTTTAAATTATGTTTTATTATGAAGATTCTTCTTTATCTGCGCAATTTATCTAATTTATAAGTCTGTTTTTACAATTTATTAATTTGATTATGGTTATTACTTTAATTATTATTTTTAATATTGTTATTGTTATTGCATTTATGATTTTTAACTTTTTGATTAATATTCTATTTCTTTTAATTTTGGTATTTCCGGTAGATTTTATAAAGTCTCTATTAAATCTTAGTGTTCTATATCAATAATCTTTTTATAATCTTAATATCTTCCAACTAAGATTCCTTCATATCTAACTTCTAATTAGAATACTATTCTTAATTTTAAAATTTCCTAATCATTATATTATTCAAGTTAGTTAAATGCTCCACTATCATTATCAGAGTAGAGGGAATTTAACATCTCATTTATTGGTTTTGCTTTTTAAGGGAATGTTAATAATTAATTTTTAGTGTTTTGATCTAATGTGCTTAAAATGCATCTAAATTCAAGTGGTTACAAAAAATTATTTCTGGCTTTCTTAATTAAAGTCAACTAACCAGTTGAAAGGGCTGATAGATAATTTAATTATAAATAATTACATTTTAAATTCTTAAAATCATCCTCTATAAATATGGTCTCATCTTTTTCTTTATCTAAATTATTAATTGATTATTTTTTATTAGCCAATAAATTTCCACTTTCTTGTTATTATTATGATCCTGGCCTAAATTTATTTAAAATTAAACTTTAAATTGGTTCTTCTAAAAGTAAATCTAAAGATAGACTTTAATCTGATTCACTAGAAGAAAATGTTTAAGTTTGATCAAAGTTGATGTCTAAGCATAATTTTGGTTAGTAAATTATGTATTTTGGAATTTCTAGGTTTTATTACAATACTTATCCAATCTATTCTAATCCAGGTACTTCTGTAACTTAAAAATTTCTAAATATCTTTAGTAATAGAAATACATATTTGTTAATTTAATTAATTGCTACTAAGAAGTAAAGTAATCTTCTATTTCTTGTAGATTCATTCCAGTAAAAGTTGTTTTCCTGGGCAATTTATGCAATTTACTTTAATAGTAAAGTCTGACATATAAATTAGACTTGAATATAATAATATATCTATTTTACTTTTGAGAATTCTTAATTAAAATCTAGATTATGATTTTCTTCAATATTGGGAACGATTTATATATTCGAGGTTTCTACTTTAATTATTTATTGTGAGACTGAATGCCTTAAATTTATATGTTTTTAAGATTAATGAAGAGATCCAGAATGTGTTAATACTCTTCTACTAGGAGATTTAGCAAGTTTAGGAGGAGATAATGCTAATTGTATTTCTTCATTAACTTAATCTAATTGAATTAAAAATTTAGGTCTTTGAAAAATTTATATTTCATTTTCTAATTTATCATTAGTAATTGTAATTATAAATTAATCTTTATTTAAATTGATACCTTATGCAACATGTTCATTAGTTCCTTATTAACCAAATTAACTTTTTTTATATTTTGATAAAAATGAAAATTTTTAGGGTTACTCAATTTCTTTGTTGTTTTCAGTTGTAGTTAATATCATTTTAATTTTTCTTTGAAATGCTTTATTAGTTGTATTTAATTTAGCTATTTATGAATTGACAATATTATTTATTTTATGAGGGTGTTTCATATTTAATAAGCTTACAAATAATTTTTTCTTATTGGTTACTTCTTTATGTTGAAATTACTTAGCCTTATATAAAATAAAATTTCCAGCCTCGAAAGCATCACTTATTTTTTGACGTTCTTCTTCATGCTTAAGTGTAAATTCAGGTGAGATTATGACATTAAAGAGTGATTTTGGCTTAAATATATTTAATAAAATACTTGTTTATTTATAAAAAGTGTAGAAACTTAAGATTAAACAGCATTTTTGAATTTGAGTCTAACAGAGAGCTTCTTCATTCTTTATTATCCTTAAGGAAAATCTTCTTCATCTAAAGAATCATCATCTTTATCTGATTCCTATTCCTAACCTTTAGATGAATGCTACTCTAATGGCTCCGTTATTTATATAATTGGAATCTATAATAATGGAGGAGTTTCTGGTAATCTAGCACTATGTTAAGAATCATTATAAATTGAAGGCAAAATACTTTTTCGAGATTCAATTTTTCTAAGTTCTCTTGCTTTTTTTTAAATAATTAAAAATGGATGTTATTCTGATTCTGTGTATGATATAATTTTCTATTGTATAAATCTTTTTTATTAAGGTTAGTTCTTTAGATCAGATGATAAACTTTTAATATGATGAACTATTGGCTGTTATTTAGAAATATGTTGAGTCTAAGTTTTTACACGTACAAAATTTTAATTTATTGGTTTACTAACACTTTAAGGAGATGTAATTGGTTTTGCTAAACTGTTTTATTTGTTCAAATTGGCTGTTTATGTTCTTGTTGATGATAAATATTCTGATGCTATACTAGGTGTTGAAGTATGAGGTCCAAAATAATTTCCAAATGCTCTATAGAATTGCTACTTAAATAAATTGAATTTCAAACCTTAGTGAAAAAGGCTTGGTCAATATAATTTTAATTCATTTTTTTATAATTAACTAGAAATAGAAATATTCATATAGAAATTGCCAGTTAATCAATATTGTTGATAAATAATCAAATAAAAATCAATATAATCAATAGAATGTAAGTAATCAAAGATTGAATTACTACATTCTATTTCAAATTTTTAATTTAAAAAAATATGATAATTGAATTTCATATTATAGTGTTACTTATTAATATGAAAGTTTAAATATTTGATATTGTAGTTTTAATAATTGAAATAATAATTAGAAAAAGATCATAGAATTCATATCTTTAATTATTTATTTTTTTTTGATATAAGAAAAGAATGGAATTAAAATGAAAAGAGATTTCTATAAATATTAGATTGAACATAATTTCTTTAATATAATTCTATATTAAGCAAAGAAATTTATTGCCAGATTAAAATTGATGTATGCTAAATAAATGTGGTAATTTTAGGTTGTTTATTCCATAATGAAATAGGAATCATCATTTAATGCCAGTTAATTTTCTCACCAAGCAGGACGGAAAGGTGACTCTTCAAGCACATAATTCATCATTGTTACTCCTGGGTTACCCATCATTCTAGCTATCTCCATTTCATGATTAAGAAGCATAACATCCATTGGTGCCGTTTCATAAAAAGGCTTTGTTAATTGAACAAACAATGTGTATTCTTATAGTTCTGATGCATAATCATTTGGCAAAAATGATAATTCTTCGTTCTACTCTAGTCTTAATAAAGGCCACTCATACCAATTTTACTTTTGCCTCTTAATGATGTTTAAGCTTATGTGCTGAGTATTGTTAAAATCAGAATCAAGATGACCATCTTCATGGTAATTTAATTAATAACTAATGTGAATCCGTTTTTATTTAGATAAATTATATCAATAAATCAAAATGGTTAACTACTACATATGTTAATATATTTACACTAAAAATATGAATATATTATTTCAAATGAAAATTATGATAAGAAATTCAATATAAAATAAGATTATAAGAAAAAATACTATAGATTAAATGAGTGAAATTCTAGATTTATTTAACATACTTACCTTATGTTGTATTGATATTATTTTTAATAATAAATATTTACTAATATTTTGAAGATATATCTATACATAATGATAAATTTATAATATTTTATATAATAAACTCTAGCTATATTCTATTAGATATTTAAGATTCTTCACTTTTAATTAAAATGCTCTTATCTCAATTATTAAATAAATTTAGTTTAATATTGTAATTAAATAATTATTAAAGATGAAAAATGTCTAATTTAGTAAATGTGTTGGCCATTATCAAATAGATTTGAGTTAATAATTAGGAAAGGGTACATTTGGAGAAGTTTGCTTAGGCAAGGATACAAAGACATAAGAGATAGTGGCAGTTAAGATTATCAATATTAAAGGAAATGAAAAGTAAAATGAGTAAATGAGAAAATTGTGTGAAAATGAAAGTTAAATAATGCAGCGTTTGCAACATCCAAATTTAGTCAAATTTCATTCATTTTAAAGAACTTAAAATAATATCTATTTCATAATGGAATTTTGTGAAGGAGGCACATTAGATTCTTATATTGCAAAGAAATGCCCTCATAAAAATTAATTGAAATATTTAGCAGAAACTGAGGCCAGAATTATTTTAAGTTAAATAGTAAATGGATATAAAGAAATGTATAAATAGAATATAGTTCATCGTGATTTAAAACCAAGCAATATACTTATGAATAAAGGTATAGCTAAAATTTCAGATTTTGGATTTAGTAAAATATTGTCTGATTTCGAAAACTAAACCTTATAAACTTTTGCAGGAACTCCTTTGTATATGTCTCCACAAATTCTTAATAATCAAACACAAAGATAATATTCTACCAAAACTGATATATGGTCATTAGGAATTATTTTCTATGAAGTTCTCTATGGATAGACACCTTGGAGAGCTTCTTCATTCTAAGAATTAGTAATTAAAATTTTAAATGTTCCTCTAAAATTTCCATCCATACCTCGAGTTTCTGATTAAATGCAATAAATTATTTAAAAAATGCTCAAGGTAGATGAGAGAGATAGAATGAGTTGGGAGGAATTATTTCAATTATAAATCTAACTAGAATAAGAATCATAAATAACTATAAACAAATATATAGTTTAGATTAATTAGGAATAAGATATGTTGAAAAGAAAGAATCTAGAGAAAAATTTAAACACTGGTATAATTTAAAATATACAACATGGAAGATAAAAATAAGAATATATGGATAAAGCATATTAATAAATAAATAATGATTCTCATAAAACTAGATCAACTGATACAACTTTATCTTAAAATAAAAATAAAAATGAAAATTCAGCTAGTCCTGTAAGAAAAGAAAGAATATTTTCTTAAAAATAATAATCAACTTCACCAATTAGAACTCTTGCAAATTTTAATCAAAATTAAATTGTTTTAGGAAAGGAATAACAAGAATAGATTATAAATAATTATATTATGAAAAAAATCTCAGATTGGATTACACATAAAAAAAATAAATCAGAATTTCTTAATAGACTTTCACAAGAATTATTTGAATAATGGTCTGCATGTATAATTATTTTTATATATTAATAGAAAAATTCCAATTAAATTAAAGTATCTATTTAGGAATTTGTTTTTTATTAACGAAATATTAAGTTCTCATTTTATATAAGATATTAACAAGATTATAAAAAAAGACTTTAAACAAGTATTTATTTAATTTATATAATTTCAGTACAACTAAAAGATTTACAGAAAAAGAATGGGCCATATTTTGTTAAAGTAAAGAATATAGTGATTCATTAAAAATAATAAAGAAAGATTATTATTTAATAACAGAATTTCTAATTGAATTAGTTAAAAGAACTTAAACAGCACTTTAAGATACAAAAATAGAAGAAATGAAATTAATTAAATCTATTGCAAATACAGAAGGAATAGAAAAAACTTAATTTGATTAAATTTTCTAAGTTGGCTTATAGTATTATTGTAAAATTGTTTTGGACTTATTACCTAAAGAACAGAATGATAGAAGCTATTTATAATTTGCTGTTCGTTTAAATGATTGTTGTAAAATACATTAAATTTTTAAATTTTAAGAAGTTGATTTCTTTAAATATGAAGATAACATCACAAATTCTTCAAACTAATAACTACTAGAGTAATTATAAAAATGAAATAATATCATATTTTATGTATAAATCTAAATAATTATTTTTTATATTAAAATAATTTATTTTTTATTTAAAAATTGTTAAATTAGATTTAAGTTCACAATTATAAAAACTATTATATATATTAAAGTGAATTAATTCAACAAATAATATAATTGTTAATAATGAAGTCTCAAAAATATTAAGATTATTTATTATACTATAAATAAAAATAAAAGTCAATCATAATAAATAGTATTTGAATAGCTATAACACTTATTCAACAAGTTATCTTTCGATTTAATCTTGTTTCATCATCTATTTATTCGATTGTAGTTTGACTTTTAGATTAGATACTTGAATTCTATCATATATAATATATTAATACATCTAGAGTATTTTAACAATTATTTCCTTAAGATCTACAGCCAATCTCATTTCCATCTAATTAACTTTTGGCTATTAAAAAAACCATGATATCATTTTCAACTATTATTTAAAAACTAAATATAAATTAATATAATACCCAAACAATTTATTTAAATAAAATTCCAATTAAGATTTCCTTTCTCTTAAATCAATTATTTCTTTTGGACTTAAAGATTTCTTTTCAGGTAGATGTGGAAGAGGGAAATCAAAACGAAGATTCTTTAATTATCTATGATAATCTCTTAGATCCTAATATCGTTAATTAAACTTCCATCTCTTTTGAGTAATTGTATCATTTACTTCAATTGTATAAAGAATACAATCATCTATTATAATATGATCATCAAATTTAAAAATATATTGTTATCTATTCATATATATTTAAATAAATACTTATTAGAATTCCCAATTTTTTTTTAAGGTAAGGAAAAGATAGAATCACCATGTTTAGCTAGGTATGATTCTTTCAGTTATTAAATCTCTTACCATTTTCTATCTACTTTTTAACCAAATTATTTTTAACATACAATATCCTTAGGAAGCATATCTTCAATCACATCCAAACATTATAATTCAGAATATGCGAATACTTAATTGAAATATTATTATAATTCTCCTCTCTTTGATAATTAAAAAATTTACTCTCTTAATAATACTTTCCTCACTTTAATTGGTGTGAAAGAATAACTTTTTTTTGGGGAAATTGAGATTTTGAATTCGTATTTTAAAAATATTAATCCAATCTAATATTTTTTGATGCATTGATTCTAATTCTGAATACCTTTTTCTAGTCTCTTTAGGTTCACCGCCTTCCATATTATACACATATATTATGTAGTAAACCTTTTTATCAATTATTTCATGAGATAAGATTTTTACTGAATATCTTTAAACTGATTGTTTCATATAATTTATTATTAATTCTTTTATCGTCATAATTCTTTGATTTCATTTATTTTCTTTTTTATATTATAAATAATAGGTAATTTACTATTAATACACTTTAATCTTTCAAATTAATTTTTTATGTCCATTATAATCATTTCAATTCAACCTTTTTTCAAAAACATAGAAACTCTAATTATAAAATATTTCTTTTTATAAAATATAAATAATTTCTATTGATATCAGAAATATTATTCTAATGTATTAACATAAAAATACATTTTCTTTTTATTTCTAATTTTGAGAATATTATTTCTTCTTTCAATATTAATTTTAATACTAATTATTAATAAATGATAAATAAATGTATTAGACTAAAATTATAATAAATAAATTTTATTAGAGTTCATATCTCTTACATATAAATAAGTAAAAATATATCTAATTAAATTTCAGCATCTATTTAAATTAAAAAATTAAGTTAAGATGAAAGTAAATATATAATATATGTACAAAATTGATCTTTAAGAAGTGATTACTTATATCTTATATAAAAATAGCCTATTATTTATAGAGTAGAATATAGAAAGTTTAGGTTAAATAGAACCTTATTATATTTCCAAGTAAAGGGTTGTCTAATTTCTTAATAAATTTTAGAGAAATTAAATAATAACTAAAATGGAAATTTATCTTACTCATTTCTGATTTATTTAAATGATTTTAAGTTCAACATCATTTATGATGGAAAAAAGATTTAAATTACTAAGATCCATGTCTTAATACTCAATTTTAATAATGGAAATTTATTAATTAAAAATTTAGATTTGAAATATAGTTTATCAATCTTATAAGCCTAATGATATCAATCAAAAAGATATTATCAAAAAGGCTTTACTAATATTATAAAATAATGATTAATATTATTATTATTTTATTTATCACCTAAAACCTCCATCTTCTACTTATTAAAGTGGTTGCATTGCTTCTTTAATCTTATTTAATACATTTAATTTCCATTTATCTAGAGGTATGATTTTATTGAATTCAAAACTGCAATTATTTTAAAATATTGTACCATTCATCTGAAAACATTTATGCATTATTATTGTCTACAGCTTTAATTAGATTAACAACAAATTTATATTATCTGGCTGAACCAAAACTAGGATCTTTATCTAAATATCTCTCAAGGGCAATACCACATCCTACTGAATCCTATATTTAATTGTATTATAATATTTTACATTGTTGCATAAATATAGTAAACATGATTTAAAGTATAGTTCTTTAGCACTTGGAGCTGTTAATTTATTTTCCATATATTTATCACCGATATCTTCAAAAATCTTAATAATAAATGTTATGAAAACCTTAATGGCTGCAATTAAATCACCTGTTGCATTTAAGGTTGATAATTCTGCAACTTTTAATCTCATTTAGTTATAATCAGATATTCTTTTGCCATCTGCTTAAAATAAATCTGCTGCTTCTTAATAGGCTTTAACTGCTAGATGGAATTCAAACTCAGATTCATAAATTTAAGCAATTTCCTTCTTATATCTTGAGGCATTATCTAATCTATTTTCATTAGCATAATGTTCTATTGCTTTTTCATATAATTGTATTGATTCTATACATAAAATTATATTAGTATACCTGCTTTATTAACATTACTTATTGCTTTGGCTGCTTCAACATAAAAATCACCAGTTTCTCCAGATTTTAGAGTTTAATCACAAGTTATACAACGTTAATATGCTTCACATGCTTTTTCCCATTTCTTGCCCAATTTATATTGTGTTGCTGCTGACTTATACAATTCAAGAGCCTTTTCTGCTCTTTCTCCTTTCGATCCAAAAATATTTCCAAAAGTTGAACCTTTCTTAATTATAAATACCTACCTTTTAATGCTTTATCTCCTTTCATCATAAATTCATCACCTTTTAATACATAATTAGAATCCATATATATTTAAATGAAATAATAATGGAATGATATTAATGAAGATGTAAATCTGATAACCATACAAAAATCAAAATTTAAACAGACCAATCCTATTTAAATCTGTATAGATATTTAATACTAATGAGATTATTAGTTCTATGATCATGAAGGATTGCTACTTAAAGACAAGATAATCTATAGAGGAATACTTCGTAATTACACTTTTGTTTTATAACGAAAAGATAAAAATGAATTCATTCTAGACTTTAATCAATATCCAATTAGTATTCATTATATTATATATTAGAATTATCCATATTATCTAATGATGTCTTTTAATTATCAGTGTTTAGTCATTAGTTTTAGTTCTAATCTCTAACTAATAGTAAATAATGGATTCTCTCACTTAATTATTACATAAATACATCAAAACCTTAATGTTTTCAACATCCTTTACCTAATTTTTACCTTTAACATTAAATACCTTTTGATATATTTGAGAAGAGAGCAGAAACCCTAGATTTATTATTGTTTAAAAATAAATCAATAGCATGTTAATTTTAAAGATTCATAACTAATAGTGAATATGGTAAATATCAATAAAATTATTTAGATCATGTTGCTCTTGTTTTAAGAAATAATAAAAATGTATTACATGTTTTTGAAGCTAATAGTGATGATGGAGTTTGTATATATACTTGGGATGCATTAATGTAGAGTAAATTTTAAGATCATGTAACACAAATTAGTTTTAGATAATTATATACTAAAAGGGATATGACATTGTTAATAAAATTATAAGATTTTGTTTATAAGAATCATGGTAAAAAATATTCAGCAAATATTATGAAACTTTGTAAAAAAAGGTCAATTACAGGAGTTGAAAAGGAAAATTACTTTTGTTCTGAATTAGTAGCTGCTTGTTATAAACATTTAGGAATTATGGAAAATGATATTTCATCTTGCCAATTTTGGCCAAGTATTTAATTATAGTTTATAAATCTAGAGGATTTTGCAGGAAATGTTAAATTAGCCAATGCTGAATTAAGCCATGAGATTATTATTTATTAATGATTTCATACTATAATACCTAATTAATATCAAATTTTAATATAAAATATTTTACATATAGATTCATAATTAGAATTCTACAAGAATTCTTATAGAGATTAAATTTTTTTTTAATAACAAATCCTAAACTATAATCTTATATAATTAAAGAGAGTAGTTTATAAGTAATTATATTATGAAACTAACTAAATAAATAATAGAGTAACTTCTATATTATTTTATTATTATTCAAAGGTTTATATACTATCAGGGATATGTAAAAGATATATTATCAATAATTAAATGGAATAAATGAGCAAGTACACACTTAAATTTAAAATAAAAGAAATTGAAGAAAAATACTAGGCATAGTCATATTAAAAGCATCTAAAGCCATTGTTTTATGGTTTGTTGATTATGGCATTGTCATTGAACATTCTTCAACTAGTCATTATTTTAGTGAAGGGTAAAATAACAATCTCGTATATTAATATGGGTTTTATTGCAATTTGTGTAGTTGGTTTATATATAATGTACAAAAAAGAAGGTTTGACAGCAAAGATTGCGACTATTACAAATGCATATTCTTTGTCTTTATAATTCAATTTTAATCCTGATAATACAGAGGATTAGGAATACTTTTTATATGGTTGTAATTTCTCATTGATTTAAGCAGTAATATACTTTGCTACTGACTTTAATTTAAGTTGTCCCTCTCTCTTAATGCATATTATTTTTAGATAGACATCAACTATTTTATTATCTAATAAAGTAGATATTTAGTGTTTAGCACTTTCTGTTGCTACTGCAATATTAACTACATTTGTTTTATACATATGTAATAGAGCATAAAGAATATAATTTTTAATGAGTTATTAATAAGATACTATTAATAATCAGTTGCATAAATTAATAAATAAACCTTTCACAAAGATATAATATAATGAAAAAAAATTGTTTATGGATGTTTAGACAACTGCAATTTAAGAATAATTCTAGAATTATAGAAATGATTTATGTTCTGGATGTAATATTAGAAGTTTTATTCGAAATTGTGTAATTAACAACATGTCTTTAGAATAAGCAGTAATAAAGGGTCAAGTTAAATATGATGAAGAATTTGAGGTAAAATTATTAAGAAAAAAGATAAAGTTACGGTTATGCTAATATAACATTGATAATAGTATAATTGTAATTTAAGAAAGTGTTTAATTAGATCCAATTGAATATAATAAGATTTCACATAATTTATAAAAATCTCTTTTAAAATAATTTAATACAATTAGAAAGACACCATTAAATTAATAATTTTAGTTTGGAACTTTATCAATTTTAATGTTAAGATAATTCAAAATCAAAACAATAAATATGAGGAAATTGATTAAAAATTTAATGTCCATTTATTTAACATCTAAAAAAGCAAAATTAAATTTTTATGGTAATCATACTAAAAAATTAAGAACTTATGGATATATAATTAAAATATTCTTAATATAAGTTTTTTCTATTTTACAAGATTTAGAATGCTAATAAAATTATTTAGAAGAAATTAATATAAAGAATTTAGAAACACATCTCTAAGTTAAAATAACTTTAATGGATTAATTTTCTTTTTATCCACTTTACTTGAGAAATTATTTTATTGAATAAACTGCTCCATATTTACTATTAAATCCATTAGGTTACAATTTGGAGTTTTAATTTAGTAAGATATTGCCTTTTAGCGATATTAATCTAGAATATTGATTTATTATTTAAATTTTAAATTAAACCTTCACTCTTATCTGTAAATTAAAATCCTTTCTTTAATTTCTTAATAAAAATCTCTATTAAAAGTATTCATGATTCTATTAGATATTTGTTCACCACAAGAAATACAATTCAATTAATTTTCTAAACACTAGTAACAGGTTACCTTATGTCCACAAGGAGTTGTAATAATAACATCTGTAGTGTTCTTAAATCATATTTATAAATTATATACAAAACATTTTTAGCATTTAGAAATTGAACTTTCATTTTGAGGTTATTGGTCTAAATGTTAATCAATGTCTAAAAGATTAACATTATTCTAATTTTAATTAAATTAAGTATTATCATTATCTTATTCAAAATTCATTAAATCTAAATTATCTAAATATTTAGATGTTGATTATTATTTTTATGGTTGAACTTATTAGATTTCATTTGATTTAATAAATTGTCCTATTATAACTTATTGATTTTAAATTTTGCCTGTCTTTAAATATGTACCTTTGCTACATTTCTTATTTTAACATTTTTATTTGAGTTGACTTTCTTTTTAATTGAAAGTTGAAACTTCTCTACAAAATTAGCAAATTTATTTAAAATAATATTTATTACACTAATTGCAATAATTTTTCATTTCATTATTGAAGTTATCAATTCTCTTTAATGATTAACAGTTAGTGCATCTAAATATTTAAATATGAAAGATACTTTAGCATTTAAACTTATTCACAACTGAGAACACAAGATAATAACTTACCATCTAAATTATCTTTAGATTCATTAACTGAATACCATGTTAGACATTATTTACAATCTAAATAGTAATTAGTGATTTTGCAAGAATAACATTTACATGAATTTTCTTTCTAGAAAAATAATTAATAAAGATACAATTCCTCTTAAATTGAGGTTTGTACATTCTCCACATGGAGACAATATTGATTCTGCTTAACAAGTGGTACATGTCCAATGTTAATTTACACCTGTCATTAAATCAAAAAACGTTGGTTATGTGAATTGGCAAAATTAGCATTTTACAATTCCAAATAGTAAACCACATTTGCATGCATATGTACGTGAATCATCAACTAAATATCAAACATTTAAAGATGTAATTATACTTAACATGACAATCAACACATTCAATCTAAGGCATTTTTTATAAATATTATATTGATATATAAATGTTAATGTAAAATTTATATATATATTTTTAATGGTATGAAATAATTTATATGAATTTGTATAAGTGTAGTGAATAATTAATATATATATATATATAATTATAATATATGAATAATTAGCCTGTTTATATGTCTGCCGAGCAAATCAACGCATTATTTTAGAGGGATTCAACTTTTGAAATGAGAGATGATAGAATTAATTCATTTTAGAATGATTTCAAAAAAAATGAAGTATGGGATTTTATGTTAGTTAAGACTTTGAAATCTGAAAGTGTTGAATGTGAAGAGAACAGACCAACAAATTAGAGCGAGAGTATGATGATGAGTAAGAATTATTTAGCTTAAGGCTTAAAGTAACTAGGGAGGAGTATCAGGGATTATAATAAGAATACGATAGACGTAAAGATATGGAAGAGAAATATAAGGAAGATATCAATAGATTAATGAGGGAACTTAAACAAAAGTGCAGTGAATTAGATTATATGAAAAGAGAACATGACATTTATTTGGAACAGAATCAAAGAAGAGAATGTATCCTTTATTAATAAATGAACAGCAACACTTTAGAATCTGAGATAGTAGATTCAAGAAGCCAACAATAGAGAGTAGAAAGCTGTTATTGAATTAGGAGAGTTGTATGAATAGAATATGTAAGTGAAACAACAATTAGAGATTGTCCAATAGAAGTATAACAATTTATAGAAGCAACATAAATTTGAAATTGATAGAAAGGATAAACAAATTGATTAATTTAAAATTCAAATAATGCAACTCAATGAGGATAATGAAAGACTTAAGGCAGAACACCCTACAGGATTTCTCAATCTCGACTCTCAAAGAGTTCCATAAGATAATACTTAAAATCAATGGGCTTAATTTAATTCGAGTGCTTATAAAAGCAGCATTTAATTTTAAAAGGATAAACCAGTTACTCAAATTTAGTTTAAGAGCAATTATGACTCCAAAGTTATTTTCGGAAAGAAGTCTCAAAATACATTAAAATATCAATAGTCGTAATAAGATTTGTAGCCTAAAGGATTATGAGTCAAAATATTATATATAAATTCTATATTTTAATTGTTCTAAACAAAAAATAACTGTATATTAAAAATAATATAGTTTATAAATTGAATTTATCTATTATTTTGACTTCAACACATGAATAATCATCATTTGATACTAAAATACAAAAAGAGATAATAGTTATTAAATTCAAATTAAAAATTTATTAATTTAAACTCATTTATCAAGTAATTTATTAATCATTTTTAAGACTTATTTATTTCTATTATACTTTTTTTTTTGTTTGATTAAAATGATATATTCAATTCATTCTACAATAATATCTTTAAATATTATTATTAAAATATGTAAATGAATTTACCATTTTCTATAATATGACTACAATAATTTATTGACTTTAAATAACATAAATTTTATAATAAGTAAAGAAGATTCTATAGAATATTCAGATTATGAATTAAAATTATGTAATTTATTATGATAATAATAATAATTTATTACTCATTATGGGTATTTGATACTGAAAGCATAAATGTCAAGAATATCACATAATTCATGAACTATACTTGTTACACAATGTAGATAGGATAAAAATGAGAATGCTAATAATAAAAAGATCATTTTGACTTCATCAAAGTAGCAAAGACCATCTGATGTTAAAAATTATGATATCAAATTCAACATTATTGATCCCAATGTAAAAGCCCAAGTGAATGAAAATTAATTGAAAGTCTATTTAATTTAATTTTTATACTTACTTCTTTAGTAATAATTGCCAATTACCATAAATTAATCATTTTTGACCATTGTAATCCAATAGTCAAAACATAAATGTGAAACCATTTTGATAAGACATTAGTTGGTGATAGATAGGTCAAACTAATAAATGTTATCATTAAAGTAATAGGTAATGAGAGACTCTTTAAAATTGTTAGAACATTCCAATTCATCTTCTTAAATACAGGATAACAAAATTATATGATAGTAACAATAGATGCACTTATTGTAATTACAAGCAACACTGTATTATATTAAATTGAAAGTGTATTTGTGATTTAAATTTGATTAAGCCAAAATTATGAAGACATGACTGCAGTTATCAAGAAAAATAATTATAGTATTGGTAATCCTTCATCAACTCCATTAATTACACCTAATTAGAACACTCCTGTATGTTATTGACAATAAACACCAAAGTAAAATCCTAAGAAACTTACACCTATTGCAGTTAACATATTAAATGGAGTAAATGTAATTTTAAAAGCATTTATATATAATAATCCAGCAATCCAAGTAGCAGTACAATCACTACCATGATCCATGAGCATTCCCAAAGCAGTTGACTATTTTGTTCTTCTAGCTTATTTTCCATCTGCATTGTCTAATGTTTGATATACAAAAATAGTCCATGCTATGTATAGACTAGCCCATTGAGGTAAATCTTAATCAAACATAGGATTCAGAATGAAAATCAGAGCAAATCCAGTTAATAAATTACAGAATCCTGTAATAGTGATAAGATTAGGAGCTACTGTTTTGGGCAATTAATCAACCTGAGATGTATTAATAGTATGTTTACCACCCATTATGCCATATCCCCAAGAATCCAATTATATAAAATTGAAAGATTCTGACCACTATATTTAAACCTTCTCAAATTTTCATAATATTATGGATTCACATATTTTTGAAATAGCATTTTAATTAATCAATTAATACCATAAAATTAAATTAAATATCAATACTTAGTCATTTTAATAAAGAAAAATCTGTATAGAAACTTAGTATTTAAATAAGAAATGTGATATTTTTATATAGTAAATATACATATCATTTAATCAATAATTTATCAATTTCTTCATAATGATTGTACATTTCCCAATAAGTAATGAATCCTTTTCCAAATAAATCAATTTCATGATAGAGACTAAATAAAAATAATTATTATTTACATTTCTGCTTATATTCTATCATTCATTTAATTGATAAAATTTTCCATATTAATATTTCCATTAAGTTTATTAAATAATTCCTTAATTGGATTTGAGTGAGATTCTTTTTCTAAACAAGTTTCTCTTAAGGTATTACCTAAATCTTCTAAATTTATCCATCCATCTTCATCAGTATCTGCCATTTTAAATAAAGAATCTAAATCTAATTATGCATTTGGAATGGCTATCTTTGCATTTTCCATAAGTTAATATAGATTTAATCTTTTAGTAAATCGATGATGAACTAAATAGGTGAATAATTCTTCAGCAGTTACACCTCTTATTTCTAAACTTTTTACAAGTTAAGAAGGTTCAGTTTTAAGAGTCGTTAAATTTTATTTTGATTACTCTGATTCAATTTATAATTATGATTCATAAACATTTTCTTATTTTATATGATAAGTAGGTTATTAAGGAGTGAGTATATTTTTCCAATCTGTAAATAAATTTTAATATTCTACATTAACCATTTATTTATAATTTAGACTAATTAATTATGGAATTATGTAGGTTTCTTTAGAAATATAATGTTTATCTTATTAAATATATTACTATATTTCTGCAGCATTATATTATAAGATACATTCACTTCTTTAATCACTTTAATTGAGAGGTGCTTATGAAACAATTGTTTAGAATTCCATTTTAACTGGAGTTAGATCTTCAAAAAATGGATCAATAACTGAATTTGCTGTATTGAATATAATTTATTGTTCTTGTGGTTTAACTTCTTATATTTCATCAAGTATCTTAAATTCTTCATTTTCTTTTAGTTCTATTTGGTTATCTATTTTCTCTTATTTCTTTTATGATTCTATTTTTTTATGTGATTAATCTTCTTTTTGTTTTTTCCTAAAATCTAGATTGGATCTACTAGGTGATTTAATAGAAGGATTTGAACTCATTGATGTATTCCATTCACATCTCTCTTTTGATTTTACTTTTCTCAATATAAGAGGAGCACCTTGTACTTTTTCAGGTGATCCTTTTTTATCTTTAAGAAACTTTCTTAATTCTTATTGTAAATCATTTAGATCATTTCTTTTTTTATATTTTGCAACCAATTCAATGAGTTTCACATTTTCATCTTTAACCATTTACCTCAATTGTAAACGATCTTCTTTCATAATTTCTACAATAATCAACAATTATTTATACTTGTACATTTCTCAATTACTTATATAGTTTCCAATTATTCATTTTTTCTTGACTTATTCGAGATTTTTAGCATGTTTAACGGATAATTAATATATAAAAAAAGCTAAATATAAAAAAATCAAACTATTCCAAATTATTCTTATTTCTTTGCTATTATTTATATCTCTCTTAATAAATTCACACTTTATATAGTTAGTTCTTCATTTTGTTAATTAATTACATCATTTAATTTATCTATTTTCTCTTTCTATAAGAAATACTTTTCTTTAATTTATTCAAACTATATAATATTTAAATATATTGTACTTAATCTTGATTTTATTGTAACTATTCCTTAAGATTTTCAATCTATTTTTAAAGATCATTCTATAACTTTATATTATTTCGTTCTTTTAATACTTTATCTTCTTCATATTCCTTAATTGATATTCTTAATTTTTAATTATCAATCTCTAAATAATTACATTAATCTTTCTATTTTGATAATTATTTTTATAAACTAAGGAATTATACTTATAATGTAGATAAATCTTATTCAATAGTATTGAGTTTATTTTAAGTAAATTCTTGTTCAAATAATAATTTATCATTTTTTCTCTTATAGTCTATTATTTATTCATCTAATTATTTAATAGTTTAATTCTGTTAAATAAATTCTGGAATCTCTACAACAATTGTATTAGTAGATCTATCCACTTTATTGAATTTATTAAATTCATTTTATTCTTCCAAAGATTTTAGTTTTTAAATACATTACTAATATTTATTCTAAAGAATTTAATATTAAAGTTTTTAATTTTAAATTTCATGATTCATTTATTCTAATTTTACTGTTTATTAATTTATTAGATATCCATTCTCTTTTGATTATTATAATTCTTACTTTTAATTTTCATTTTATTTTTCTAAATATTCATTCTCATTTTTCAATTCTAGATTATTTTATTTAAGAGACTTAATTTCATCCAATAATTATGATTTATCCTCTTAAAATTTATTGATTTAATCTTAAAGATTAGAAATTTTCAATTTAGATTAATCAAGATCTTTAAGACTTTTCTCATATAATTCTTTATTCAATTAGTTATCATAATTAGATATTTTTAATGAGTTCAATTTAGAATTTTAATTTTCTTTATCTAAACCAAATGATTCACCCAAAGATTTATGATTAAATGATTCATTGATTCTACTCTCTGTAAAATATGTTTCACCCAAATTTATAATTTAATATGAAAAGAATATTTTAGCATTTGAATCAGGACTTCTATCTAAATTTAAGGAACATTATCCTTCTTTTGCCATAGTTTCAATAATATCAAAATTAACAACTCCAGCTAATTTTGATTGACCTTAAACATTAAGTAAAACAACTAGAAATGTCTTTTTTGGAGTATTATCTCCAATATTAAATTCTAATGTAAAGCTTTCATTCACAACAAAAATATTTTTAGTTTTCTCTTTAGCTTTTGTTAAACATTTATTTTGACCACGTTTCCACATTACTTATAATGTACAAGGAAACTTGATTGATAATTCTACTTTGCTTATTTACAAAGTAACTTAATAGCAAAACCCTTTCATTTTAAATATAGAATCTGTTAATTAAAAATTATACTACTAATTTTAATATAAATTAATTAATCACTCTTTATAAATTAATATAATTTAGATGCACTAATTAATAATATGATTTGTATATTGCTTTGTGAATTGATTAATTATTATAACCATTTCTTATATAATAATAAATTATTCAAATGAATTATTGAATATCTATAGATTAAAATCATTTTTTTGTTTTCTTTTATGGCTTAGGAGATTCATCTTCACTTTCTTCTTCATCATCCTCTTCATCATCATTGAATTCAGAATCACTTCCAATACCTTCCTCTTCATCATTATCTTCCTATGATAAATAATTATTTTACATCAGAGTATTCAATCTCCTTTCCATCTTTATTTTTATTGTCTAATACTTGCAAATTAGGTAGCATTTCAAATATTTTTAAATGATATCCAGCTTGTAATTCCACTTCATTATCAGATAAATCTAATTGATATAAGGAAGATAAATTTTTTAGTATTTACAATTCCTATAATATATCTAAATTTATACTTCTAAAGATTTGATTTAGTTACCTGCTAAAGATAAGCAGATTAAATTTTTAAAATTCTCACATATATATTTTAATGCGCTTCCATCTAATTGATTACCTTCCAAAATCAACACTTCTAATGAATCCATACTAGGTAATCCTTTTAATGTCTTGAGTCCACAACTAATAATAGCTAAGTTTTGTAATTTTTAATGTTTTTTTAAATTTTCTGTAATCTCTGTTGTAAATTAATCTATTTTAATCTCTGAGATATCTAATTCTTCTAATTATCCTTATTCATCAGCTTGCTTCTTAATTAGATTTATAATTTGCTCTGCCATATTTATTAATAAAATTTGTTAAACAAAAATATCTAAAGTACATATATTAGCCAATCAAAAATCATATTTCAATTTCTATTATTGTTTCTAATATTGTATACAATTTTATCAAATTTTTGATATATTCTACCAAATCATTTATTAAACTCTTGAATTTATATTGTTTTATCCAAAAATATCTAATTTTGTANCACTCTTTATAAATTAATATAATTTAGATGCACTAATTAATAATATGATTTGTATATTGCTTTGTGAATTGATTAATTATTATAACCATTTCTTATATAATAATAAATTATTCAAATGAATTATTGAATATCTATAGATTAAAATCATTTTTTTGTTTTCTTTTATGGCTTAGGAGATTCATCTTCACTTTCTTCTTCATCATCCTCTTCATCATCATTGAATTCAGAATCACTTCCAATACCTTCCTCTTCATCATTATCTTCCTATGATAAATAATTATTTTACATCAGAGTATTCAATCTCCTTTCCATCTTTATTTTTATTGTCTAATACTTGCAAATTAGGTAGCATTTCAAATATTTTTAAATGATATCCAGCTTGTAATTCCACTTCATTATCAGATAAATCTAATTGATATAAGGAAGATAAATTTTTTAGTATTTACAATTCCTATAATATATCTAAATTTATACTTCTAAAGATTTGATTTAGTTACCTGCTAAAGATAAGCAGATTAAATTTTTAAAATTCTCACATATATATTTTAATGCGCTTCCATCTAATTGATTACCTTCCAAAATCAACACTTCTAATGAATCCATACTAGGTAATCCTTTTAATGTCTTGAGTCCACAACTAATAATAGCTAAGTTTTGTAATTTTTAATGTTTTTTTAAATTTTCTGTAATCTCTGTTGTAAATTAATCTATTTTAATCTCTGAGATATCTAATTCTTCTAATTATCCTTATTCATCAGCTTGCTTCTTAATTAGATTTATAATTTGCTCTGCCATATTTATTAATAAAATTTGTTAAACAAAAATATCTAAAGTACATATATTAGCCAATCAAAAATCATATTTCAATTTCTATTATTGTTTCTAATATTGTATACAATTTTATCAAATTTTTGATATATTCTACCAAATCATTTATTAAACTCTTGAATTTATATTGTTTTATCCAAAAATATCTAATTTTGTATAATATTATTCTTCTTTAAATATAATTATTATAACTAATCTAATATCAAAGTAATTAAAAATAAAGAATTCAAAATCTTTGTAATAGTGAACTAAGAATATTAGTTAAAAATATTTTATTTATTATTCATTATTGAAAGCAAAAATGAAATATTAAAAGAACTTATTATTCAAAATATTTTATGTAAATATTCCATATTAAGTGATTTATATTGTTTATATATATATAAAATAAATTATTTCTTGGAAAAACATCAAAAATTATTAATTCTCTACTTCTTACGACCCTTGTTAAAACTATTATTCAAACTCTAAGTTGCCTAATGATATGTTTAAGTCTAGAATATATCTAAAAAATAACTTAAATTATCACCTCTATCTGATTTTTTAGTATCCTAAAAAAGTGATAAGACATCATTCTTAAAATAAAATGGTTAATTTATTTAGTCATTTTATTATTATTAATAAGGATTAGATTAGAATAAATTTAAACTTGAAACTACATTTGAAGTTTATGGTTATTAAGAAAAAAGATTTTATATTTAGTAGTTTGACTATTACATCAATTATTCTGAATAATAATGCTATTATTACTATTATTATTACTATTAAAATAGATTATTTTATTAAGTAGACTATTGCTAATAATTTAGTTTGACTGACTCAAAATTATATGATTAATGTTAAATAATCGGAGTAATTTATGGAACCTATTAAATAATTTCCATTTATTTATTTGTAGAGAATGGTAATATTTTTTAATTTGCAAAATTGTTAACATTAAATATTGACTATAAATTTTAAGTATTTTATTTATCCTATGTTTTATTAATTATTTATTAAGATGAAGATTATTATGTTGATATTTTGAATAAATCTATTAATGGTTGATTTTAATTTTATGCTTAATATTCTTTATTTTAATTTTATGTTGAAGTTCCTTAAAAATACAGACTTATTTGATCAGAACTGATATTAGGACTTAGTATCAAAAATGGATTATATTCTTTTATTGATTTCTCATTTTTTTCTAAAATTTACTTGTTTTAATTATTTAAAAAGCTTGTTTGAAGTATATTTTTGGATATTTCTTTGTTTTACTCATTTTAAACATTGTTAAATTATTATTCTTTTTCATTTAAATGATCTTATTTATCAATTTAAGATGATATTTTTTTTTTCAACAATTAATCTTCTTATAAATAAACTTAAGAATTGATTTTCTCTTTTTACTTATCTAATTTTTATTCATTCTTTTTGTTTTATATCAATTATGTTTATTTTGAATTTTTTATTTAGATATTAGATAGATTTACATTTTCAAATTGTTCTAAATCCTATTATATCAAATTATTATGTTTTTTTAATTCAACGTCTTGTTTTACCTTTAGCATCATATCTTTATTCCCTTCAATTTAACTAAAAATTAATTTAGATTGTTCAGACTTTTAAAATAATTGATTCTCCCTTTTATTGTCATGTTATTCAGTATTATTTTGATTAATACAGTCTTATTTTTGTATAACCATACTATTGTCTTATTTAAACTCTAGTTATTTCTAATTTAATACAAGGAAAAATTACTTAATGGCAATCTTTTATATTATATTCATTTGATATTTATATATTTTGAAACCCATATTCTGAATTTTATTTTTAAATTTAAGGTTTTATATTGTTATCTAAATTTTGCATATTATACTAAATTTCTTATTAGAAATCTCCATTTTTTAAACTTAATAGTGTATCATTTGCCTCAATTTTTGTGTTTATACCAGTTGAACTTGATAATTTTTTATCCATATTTATATTATCTTGAACAAATTCTTTATTTGATGGACTATGAACAGAAGATGAAGATGTTTTTAATCTTTTTAGTAATAAATCAGACATTTAATTTTTATTATCTTCATTTTGAATAATTTCTTAATTCTCAAATATATTTATTGATGTTTTTTAATCTTTCTATTATTTGAATTAAATATTATTCTCTTTATTGATATCAAATTGTTTCAGTCTTTTATTAGAACAATTTGATAAATTTTCTGAGGAATTTTCTTTTTTTTCAACTTAGTTTTACTTAAAATTTTGTTTATTTAGGTTGAACTCTAACTATTTCTGATTTTCTATTGTTATTATTTACAAATATTACCTTCCATTTTTCTATCTTTATAAATTTTTGAATGATCTTTTTAAGACTTCTTTTGTTTTTTAGCATTTGATGTTTTGATCTAACAATGATTTGTTTTTCCACTCAAATCATTTTAAGTTTCTTTAGACAATTTTTTAGCAGTATCTAATTCCTCTTTTAGGTATTATTCAAAAGAACATATGGACTTGCGTTTTAAAGTCATATTATCTTCATTATTTGGTATAATTCTTTCTACAAGAACAAGATTCTTTTTAAATTAATTAGATAGTTCTTATTCTATATTTTAATCTTCAAAAGGTTATATCCTTTAGATTATACTTTGTGAGTTGATTCTTGGTATGAATAAATCTTAAATCTTATTTTTTATCTTATTAATGATTCCTGGTTTAAGGCATTTCTAGGAACCAAAAGGACAATAACTGGAATTATTGACTCTTGTATTTCCAAACAGAAATTTATGCATAAATAAATAAATAATATATTTAAATTATTAAGATCATCTAGATGACAAAATATTTAAGTGTTTTAATATTTAACTAATATAATGATACATAATATTTATTACTAATACAACTTTATCACCATGAATTATAATTAAAACCCTATTATTTTTTTAATAATATATTATTAAATTAAAATTTTTGAGTTAGATAACTACAATCTCGTATTAATCTTATTAATCTTTCTTAAAATACTAATTGATAATTATTTAAATTATCATATTTTTTGTTTTAAAAATATCAGTACTTTTCATTTTTTAATAATATCATTCCACTAATCATTTTAAATTATTTTAAAAATTATGATAGATTATAAAATGGTTATATTTTACAATTTATCTCATATTAAGAATATATTATAACAAAAAATTTAATAAATTGAACTTAAATATAGTAATTTGAATCCTTATCTATTCAATATCAATATATTTGTTTAAACATAATACAAGATTATATATATATTAATATTTATTTCTCAAAAAGCAAAAAATCTATATTTAGGAAATTACTTTAATTAATTAAATTTTAATGTTCACTTTCAAATAAAGATTATAAATAATTCACCTAGAATCTTTCCTGATTTGAGAAGTAATTTGTTGTCAACAATAAATATATATATACTATGATAATAATTAAGTATTAAATTATTACATTAATCAGTAAATTATCTATATATAATTTAACTAATTAAGAGATTAAAGAATGGGAAATTCTTTCAGTATTATTAAAATACTAAAATTTAATTTTGGTAATTTTCATTATAACTCAATTTATTTAATTTCTCAATTGATAAGAAAAATGTTTTCCCGTATTCCATTTATATAATAAAATTATTAATTATAATAAGTAATTCAATTAAATTTGTATTTTACTTTTTTTTAATATATATACATAAGTAACACTATATAATTCTAACTTTATAATATTAAACAGATTCAAATGAAGTTGGAATATAATGCTTATTAAAAGATTATTCTAATAGATTATTACCTATACAGGCTTAACAAAAAATTAAACTTAAATTTTTGACAAAACATCTTACTTCAGTAGAAAATTAAAGAAGTTTCAGAGTATATTGTTGTCATATTAGATTTAATGGTAATTTGTTATATAAAAAGATAAAAAATGGATTTAAAATATTGTGAATTGGAATTGATTAAGATAATATAAATTAAGTCATAATTTAACTAATTGTAAATAATTTGGGTATCAACAGTATATTTAGAATATCATGTTATTTTAAAATAATTAAGGAAATATATTCAAAAAAAAACATAAATTAATTGAGATTTGTATGGAAGATAATTTTAAAATAATTATCATAATTTTTCTTTCATTTATTTAGTTCCTCAATGCCTAATATTAGTCATTTAATGTCCAAAATATTGGCAAAGTACATGGAGTATGATGATTCTGCTCTTACATTACCTGAAAATTTAGTAAACTTACTACTTATTCATGCTTCCCTATTGAATATTTCTTACATTTACTATTAGAATTCATCTTCATGGCTTTATACATTAGTAATATTTGCTAGACCATCAGTTAGCATATAAATTTCATATTTTTATATTTTTGGAATATGCTACTTGCTTTTATAAGTATTATGTATAATAAAGACTAAATTACCAGGTAAGAATATAGTAAGTCTAATAAATTGTTTGATGAAGGTTGGATTATTAAATTTTGTAATTGAATAATTTTCAGACATTATAGGGTATGTAATAGCAGGACTTATATTAGTTATATAAATGTTTGAGATCTTGTTTATATAAGGAACATTAGACATAAATACAAAGAATTTCTAACGAACTTAGATTACATTTTTCACCATAATAACATTGATGATAAATATAATGCTCATGATATTTTATAAATTAAATTTCCAGCTTAAACACATATAAATTATTGCAATAGTAAATTCAGCAATTTAAGCTTTGGATCTAATCATATTGAAAAACTAAAGAAGTTCATTAATTCGAATAATAATGATTTCAATTTAATTGGTAACAATATATGTAGGAATAATGTAATTTATTCATTTTGAAAATTCCTTTACTCTTGTTTTGGTTCCTTTTTTCTTTAAAATCATATCATTAATAAAATTATCAGATTTAATATATACTAAAGATCCTATTATTAATGCATCAATTTTAATGTAAGAAAAAAAGTTTTATGAAAGTTTTTTAATATTAAATAAATTAAAAGATCAAAATTTTATTAGATAAATTAAAAGAAATCAATTATTAAAAAAATGCATTTATTAAATAAATTAGGATTTATAATAAAAAGTGAAAACTCAATAATTGTTGGGAGTTGCTTCAAGATTAATTTAAAATGATATTAAAAATATTAAAATATCTAATAGTTTAATTAAAATTATTTAATGGAAAATTAAATTATTATAAAATTGGAAAACTAATGAATTTAGTGAGATTTATAAATTTGTAAATAGAATGTTAAAAATAAAATAATAAATAGATGATTATTATTAAACAGAACCTAATGGTATGATATAAGCATTAGTTTGTTTTTTTTATGCAGAAATATTAAATGATTTATTAGAAGCAAATGAAATGATTATTCATGCTAAAAAATCAGCAGATGTATATCTATAAGATTATACAACAAATAAAAATATGTTTTATCTTACTACTAAATATGAGAATGGATAATTGTAAATGAATAAAATATCAAGTAATGCCCCATCTTTTATATGTAATAAAAAATTAGAAGATTTAATTCCTCTAGGAGTTCGTGAATGGCATAATAAATTAGTAGATTAATTCATAATAACTGGTAAATCAAAATTTGTAAGATAATTGAGTCAAAATTATGTAACTCATGGATAATCAATTGAAACTATAGATTTTGCTATTGATTTAGCATACTCTGATTAAGTAAACTTCATTTGTTTAATTTCACCAACTTTAGTCAAAAATGCTACTTTGATAGTTGATGAAAAATATAATATTGCCTGTTATACAAATTAAATAAAAGATATTAAATATTATAAAGCATTGTTTTCTAAAGGATCATCAATATTTAATATATTTCCTGAAATTTAAGGAATAACTTAGAGCTGCTTTTTAGAAAATATTCACATTAATACACAAAAACTAATATTTCATAATGATGAATTAGATGATATTCATTATTATTGTAATTTAGAAATAATTGTTAAATAATATTAAGATGTAATGATATACATGATTGTTAAACTAGAAAATATATAAATTATATATTCAAACAATGGTAATTCAACTAAAAAAGATACATAAACAAATTAATCTTCCTCTGCAAATGTTTTAAGTATAGCTGAAGAAAGACTTGCATTAATTAAATAAATTTCTAAAGAAGACACTCATACACAACATTAAAGTATTGAAGTAAGAGGTTTAAATGATGTCAAAAGTTTAAAAGAAGTAAAGAGTTAAAATAAACGAAAAAGTGCAAATGAAATAAAAAGTCTAAATGAAGAAGCTATTAAAAGTGCCTTAAATATTGACATTGTTTAACCATAAGTATTTACATCAAGAGGAGATCCAGAATAACATCTTTTAGTTGATAAAATGAAAACTGAAAGTAAAAAACAATCAGTTAAATCTATCACTTAAGGGGGAGAAGGAAAACCCTAATAAGTAGAATAATAGGATCCTAAAAAAGAAGAATTGTTTGATAGAGAAGATTAATCTTAAGTATCTTCTATTAGAATGCTGAGAAATTCTAAATTTTATAGAAAATATGACCTTTATAATAAATTTAATAAGCATATGCCTTTAAAACGATAACATTAATTGTTAGTCATACTATTTGTATTATGTTTAGTTTTTTAAGGATTATTCATTATAATTGTAATATTTTTAATACTATATATTTTAGCAATTAACAAGTTTAAATTTAGTGGCATTTGCTGTTGATATTAATTTATTAGAGATTAAAAACCTTTTCTTTTAACCATTGGATATGTTTTTGGTAACAAGATGGAATTTATGGACTTACAATTTTCAAAGAACTAATGGTATCATATCTCAAGAAGAGTATAATTCAGTTTCTAAATTTGCTACTTCTAATTTAGGACTAGGATTTGATTCTCTAAATTCAAACTTAAAATTAGTACTTAATCGTTAAGAACTTCAAGGATTATTATAAACTAAATATATAGAAGCTTATTCTTATCTTGATACATATAAATCAGAATAATATAATATGACACTAAGGACAGCAATATCTGTTTTGTTAAATTTCTAATATATATTAAAAATGAATTACATATATGAAAAAACGGTTAAAGCTGATAGTCCTTAGATTTTTTATAGTTTTAAAAATTATCCTATAATGAGAGATATTATGACATAATTAAATTCTGATATCATGATACAGACAATTTCTAGAGGATAAAATTTTGAAAATGAAATGGAAACATTATTTTTATTTTAGTAGATATTTTTGATTCTTATGGTAATGTTAATAATTTATGCTAAAATCTACATAAATAAAAAACTTATTCTATTTTTACATTTAAGTTAATATTCTGATAATGATGCAATATAATAAGAGATTTAAAAGTTTAAATAACTTCTTGATAAATTACAATCTGATAATTCTTATAAATTCAATTATTCTCTTAAAATAGCAGAAAAGGAATATTAATTTTTTGAATAAAAAGTAGAAAAAGAAACTAGAAATACAAAAAATTTAAGAAAGAAAAGAATTCCTCCTTATAGATTTATTTTAGTATTAATTGTGTTTTATTCAATAATAACACTAAATAGTATAATAAATTATTTGGAATTTTAAAAATATTTAAAAAAATATCCTGAAACTGCTTATTATAAAAAATAATTGGCTGATCTTGGTGGAGATATACCATTGATGTTTGCTTAAAGGGAAGTATTATATGGAAGAAAAAATTATATGTATTTAGATGCTGCTTATTTCGATAGAATGTGGTATTATATTATGGAATCACTTAATAATACAAAATTATTTACTTCATAAGATCCAAATTTTGATAAGTAATTTGAAATAATAATATTTAAGAATGCTTGTTACAAGTAGTTTCAATGACTTTTATGCTGAAATCTAATTAAGTGATTTGTGTCAATATTTACCAGGAGATATAAAAGTTAGAGGAGCTTAATTATGTCCAACCATAATGAATTAAAATATGAGGCATGGCCTAAAAGCAATGTTAATATATATACAAAATTTAATTGAAACTGATGTAGCAATAAATAATTTTACTTACAGAGCAGTACCAACTTAAAATGAATTAGAAGGTGCATTTATGATATCAGAAGTAATTAATGTAATGAATTCTTATTTTTATAATGATCTAATTGATGTAACAACAAAATTAGTGGATCAATAATAAGTAATAAGTGATTATATTAAATTAGGTTTTTAATATTTGTTACTTAGTTATACTTTTTATAGTCTTATTGATAATTGTAACTGAAGTGAAAAACAAGATATATGAAAACAGTAAGATTATAATTCATTTTGTGTATATAATACCTTCGCAAACATTATTTACTGATGATACATTTGAAAGAACACTAAGAACTTTGATAAATATTTGATAATATTTCTATTCAAAATTTATTGTAACTTTTTTTAAACATTAAATAATTAAAATATCATATCAATTTTTATATTCTTATAAAATGATTCAATATTAATTAAGGATTAGACTAATTTGAAATGAGTTCTAAAAAGTTCAAATTAATATTCATGAAAATTATTAGAAAATATTATTAAATGTTCTTAAATGATAGATATAAATTAAGAAATTAAAAATATCATATTATTTAAAAGGAATTTAAGGTTTGACATAATTATATTATTGGTAGTGATTACATAATATCAATATTCTTAATCTGGTGGTTATAATTCATATTTCTAGAAACCTGGAAATAACAAATCATCTAAGTCATCATCTAATTAAGATGGTTATTCTTATTTTTTTTTTTATACAACAGGAGGTTATATAACATAGGGTTATGGTTATTTATTTTGAATAGTAGTAGTCAATAATGGTTATGATTTTCTATCAGTTGAGAGTTTTTGAATCTATTATTATTGATTTTGTATATCTTTTGTTCTTTAATGTAATTCCTGAATGTAATCTTTTTATCTTGTTTTCTTCCTATCACTCATAATATCAATATTTTAGTCTTAGTCAGATTTCTATTTTTGATCTAAAAAGAATTCCTTTTTAAATTCATTATAATTTATTCGACTACAATGAACTCTAAGAATATTTAAATTATTACTTTGACATTCTATCTAAACAACCTTTTAAATCATATTATTCAAATTATCCTCCTAATTCATTCATGTAGACTACTAAATCTTGTAAAGTAATGTATCCCTTCATACCAATATCTAACTATTTGAATAGGGCTAGTAGAATATCTTTGGTTCCTATAACTTCTCTAATAAAATTGAGGTTTCTCTCTAATTGTAATTGTAGATTCATGATTTCACATATCCATTCTCTTTGAGCTACTGATAGAAACTAAGGAATATTCTATTTTAATGGATGATGCATATAATGCATGGCTCCAAATTGCATAAATTGTTATTAATCATCTGGACCTAAGAGCATATATTTAAATTCAGCTGAAGAGATTTAATTATCATCATTGCCACCATAACGTAGAAACATTTATGTTAATTCAATTGAATTTAGAATGATGTCTAATTTCTACAATCCTAACTGAAATTCATTATAGTCTATTGTTCTATTCTTTTTAGAATCAAAGAAATCAAAAAGTAATTTTACATTAAATCTCTAATCTTATTTCAACATCCTTTGTAATTTCCAAACTTTCTTATCAATAATAGAGCATTCAGCAATATATTTTGCAAAAGCCACTTCTTCAAAATTTTAAGTAGATCTTGGTAAATTTTTAATGAATTATAATACATATTCTTAATATCCATCATCATATCCTTAAATAAATGAGTCAATACATACTTTCATGAGGCATAAATGGAATATTACTTGGATCGTTAGGATCAAAATATAATTATGGTTATCCCATTTTAACTGGATAGGGAGGATATTCATTATATGCTATAATTTAATTAATAATCATACTATAATTTAGAGGTTGTACATCATTCAAATATGTTCTATTATGTAGTTAACTTTAGTAAGGATCATAATATTAGTAATCAGTGTAATCATCTTGAGTTTCAGTCAAAAATCCACTGTATCTGTATTATTTTTCATTATACTATCCTTGAGGATATGGTTGTTAATATGGGTCAGGATTATGATAATTCATAATATGAATAATTATAAATTATAAAAAGTCTTATTCAAGAAAGTCAATAAAGGTGTAATAGTTGAAGAACATTTACTTGTTAAATCATTGATAGATAAACAATGTTATGTCTTAAAAAGAACAGATATTAGTAAAATTAATGCAGAAAGATTGAAGGAAATTGAAAATCATCTCAAACAATTAATCAATCTCAATCATCCAAGCTTAACTAAAATTAAGGAATACTTCATTGAATCATAATATCTTGTTCAAGTTTTAGAATATTGTGGAGGTAGTGAATCTTAATAATTTAGAATAAATATTAAATGAAAGACTAAATAAATAAGTCTCTGTTAATTTAGTATGCCAATATTTGCTTTAATTACTATTTGCATTAAATTACTTAGAAATGCAATAGATTAATGTATCATTAGATTTAGACACAATCTTTTTGAATTCTTTTGGATCACTCAGAATATAATTTGATTTACTTTCCCATAAAAATTGGAAAGAAGAAGTCAAATATTTATAATAAGTCTTAAAAAAAACTAATTTGGATTGGGAATCATAAAAATCACATGAATTATCTTAAATTCTTAAATCACTTATGTAACCTAATCCACCAAGTGTTTAATAAATGATTAATCATCCTTATTTATTAAAAGCCATGTTTGATTTTTGTAAATAATAAGATTTAGAAGCTTAAGCATAATAAAATTAAGAAAAATTAATTAAAGAGTAAACCAATAATAAAAGAGTTGGAAGAGCATCCACTTCAGTTAATTAAAATAGATAAAAAATAACATAGCAATCACCTGTTTAAAGGAAAAATTCAAAAGATAGACCATAAACCAATTAATAACATAAAAAGAAGCCTGAATAATAATAGATTAAATAATAACCTAATAAAAATTAAATACCTCCAAGACCTCTTAGATAAAGAAATAACTCTTAAGATACTGTTACTAGTGAATCTATTCTAAATTAAGATTTATTGATGACTAAAGGTAAAGAAGAATTATAAGAATTATTAAAACTCTATAAAGATTAGCTTAAAGAAAGTAGTAAATAGTATAACCCTTGGTTAAATATGTCTGAGATTAAAGAAATAACTGAATACGATACAACTACTAATCTAAATCAATAATAATCATGAAATATATAGAAGAATATAATATCATTCATTTTAATATTCCTAAAATATTATCAAAACTTAATTATTATTATTTTATGAATTATAATAAAATGTTAATTCAACTAAAACATTAATTAATAGAGATAAAATAATAGTCTTTTGAGTATTCATATTTAAACAAAGAAGTCAGTCCTTAAAATTTTTTGATTATTCTATTCAATCATTTAAGATAATTTTCTTTAGTAATAAATATATATATGTATAATTTTATATAAAAACTAAAATAAATAGTATACTAGATATGATTTAATATTCATGATATATTATCTATATGTTATTTATATATACACCCTCTATAGAATTTTGATGCATTAATTATATTATAAGATCTTTATAATATAATTAATACATTATTATAAAATAAAGGATGTGTGTTATATTCTTAGATATAATTAGAATTTATTAATAACTAAAGAAGTCATATAAAAAAGAGTTCATTAGTCAATCAATCATCATCATGATGATTATTATTCTGTTAGTTTTATATATTGCCTTTTTGTGTAACTGGTTATCGTTGTGGAGAGAATATTGATAATAATGCATATGCAGTAAATAGTAAGAACATTATGAATACTAATCCTTATGTTGTGGATGTGTTTGATGATGTAGGATTGTGATTTACTATTGAAATATTAAAAAATAAATTACTTATGCTGCCATTTTCATTTAATTATCCATTGAGATTGGCTAATGATTGATATATTTGATTTGCATGATTAACAATTAATTCACATAAATCGTTGTTCATTTCAAAAAATAATAATTAATAAAATTCCAGAAATCTAAATAATTTTTATAGTATAAAATGTGCAATTAAATTTATTAAATTATATCGTTTTTAATTAAATATCAAGCATTTGTTATAATATTATTTAATATCAAATACACACTCAATATAAGTAACATCACAGAGAAACATAATTTTTTCTAGAAATCGATTTAATCTTTTTTTTCTAATTTAGGTGGATTTATTAATCTAGTTTATTGAGGAGATTGTTAATCTACTTTCTCATCTTAAATAACAACAATCTTTTCTTTTCTCAAGTTTTGATGTAAGATTTGTGTGAGTTTAGCTGAATAATTACCATCTATCATTAATGATATTCATCTACCTGTTTCTATTTATGATACTGCTTATATTAATGTTTGCAATTTTGCGAATATTGTCTCATCATCCTCTTTAGATAAGCAAATAAATTTTAGATCTTTATCACATATGGCATACATATAAACATCATCTTTCAGAATTTTTTGATTTTCTTAGACATTCTTAACATCAAGTATTCTCTTCTTAATGATATTACTATAATCCTCCTCAGAATCAGAAAATTCTGCCAAAATAAGTGATCCTCTAACAATTATAGTATGTAATATCATTAATTTAATAAAATCTTTAATGGAAGAGAAAGTGTATATATCAGAAGAAGGAATGAGATAATTATTGAAGGAATTCGATACTAAAGACCCATTAAAAAATGTCTTATGGACAACTAATTATAGAATGGAATTGCCTATAAGAGTTAGAAAGTCAGGTCCAGGAAGTGAAATACCAATTACTCTTCCAGAATAATTTAAAAATGATTGTACTTAATTTGCAAAGAAGCCAGCCTTGAGTGTGAAAAGGAATAATAAATGGTAATGATGTGTTGAATTAAATAGGATTACTAGAACATATGAGGAATATTATAATGAATCAATGTAATTTGCAAAGGCTTTAATTGCTTATGGAATAACAGAAATGAGTGCAGTTAACATCATAGGTTTTAATGCTCCTGAATGGCACATATCATTTATGGGTAGCATTCATGCTCATAATTTACCTGTTGGAATTTATACTACGTAAGAGATAAAATTAATACGTATTTAGAAATAATCCAGATGCATGTTTTTATGTATCAGATCATTCTGAATGTGAATTAGTAGTAGCTGATACTAAAGAATAATTACGCAAATATTTGAAAATTTGGGATAAATTGCCTCGTTTGAAAGGAATTGTATTATATAATGATGATATTCCAACATCTGAAATACCTGAATAAAGAAGATCATAAGTATTTAAATGGAAAGATTTTATTGAAATGGGTAAAAAAGCAGATTTGATGGGTTCAATAATTGAAAGAGTATCAAAATTAAGACCTGGAAATTGTGTAACATTAATTTATACATCAGGAACAACAGGAAATCCAAAGGGAGTAATGTTATCACATGATAATTATGTGTTTACAATTACTTAATAAAAGAGGAAATATGTAATGTAAGGTGATGGAGAAATGAGATTAGTAAGTTATTTACCATTATCTCATGTTGTGGCATAATTAATAGATATTATTGGTTTTGCTAGATGGGGAGCACATTTGTTCTTTGCAAATCCAGATGCTCTATAAGGATCTCTTATTAATACTCTTAAAGAGGTCAGACCTACTTTATTCTTTAGTGTACCAAGAGTTTGGGAAAAGATTTATGATTAAATGTAATAAATAGCTAAATCAAATGGAGCTATAAAAACAAAGATAGCTAATTGGGCAAAATCAATTGGTAAAGAAGGTACTTTTGCATAAACTCATGGTCTTAAACCTCCTCTTTGTTTTGGATTAGCAGATAAATTAGTATACTCAAATGTTAAAAAAGCATTAGGATTAGATTAAGCTTAATATATGATATTTGGTGCAGCACCCTTATCTCCTATTATTAGAGAATATTTCTTAACTTTAAATATGTATTTAATTAATGGATATGGTATGAGTGAATGTGGAGGTGTTTAAAATATGGCAGATCCTTTTCACTTTGATAAATTTGATGAATTATTTATTAATAGTACTGGTAAACCTATGGAAGGAACTGAATTAAGAATAGATAATCCAGATAAAGATGGGAATGGAGAAATCTGTTATAGAGGCAGACATATATTTATGGGTTATTTTAAGGATGAAGAATCCACAAGAAATACAATTGATAGCAATAGATGGTTACATTCAGGAGATGTTGGTAAAATTGATAAGAATGGTAATTTAATGATAACAGGAAGAATTAAAGAATTGATAATTACAGCAGGAGGTGAGAATGTAGCACCAGTTTTAATAGAAGATGAAGTAAAAAAGAATATTAAGATTGTTTCAAATTGTATGGTTATTGGAGATAAGAAAAAATATTTATCTATCTTATTAACATTAAAACATTAATTAACACCTGATGGATAGTAATATTTATATTTTAATATTATCTAGACCTACTGATAAACTAAATGAAGATGTCATTGCTATATTTAAGAGTCTTGGTTCATCAGCCACTACAATTGAAGAAGCAAAGAATGATAAAGCTATTACTAATTATATATAGTAATTGATTGATGAAACTAATACTAAGTAATCAATTATTTTTATAATTTAAGAGTTATTTCTAAAGCTCAATATATTAGAAAATGGACTTTAATTCCTGGTGACTTTAGTGTTGATGGTGGAGAATTAACACCAACTTTAAAATTGAAAAGAAGAGTAGTAGAATAGAAATGGCTTGCTGAAATTGAGAAAATGTACTAAGATGCCAAATTATGAAATTATTAATAAAATATAAATAAAAGTTAAATGGATCAACCCAAAATTATAGTTGCAGTCAGAAAGCGTCCATTATCTAAGAAAGAAAATAAAGAAGGTTAGAAGGATATAGTTGAAGTTCAGGGTAATACTGTTATTGTTCGAGAACCAAGGTATGATTAGTATAATCCTATTAGAATGAAAGTTGATTTAACTAAATTCATAGAAGAATTCAATTTCAACTTTGATGCTGCCTTTGACCAATAATACACAAATGAGGATTTGTATTAGTAACTTGTAAAACCTATGGTACAAGCAGCAATAAATGGTACTAAAATTACTTGTTTTGCTTATGGTTAAACTGGATCTGGTAAAACGTACACAATGTTGGGAGATTAAAATGTGGTAGGAATATATACGTTAGCAGCATATGATTTATTTTAAATGATACCAAATTCCATTGTGATGAGTGTCTCATTCTATGAAATTTATTGTTCTAAATTATTCGATTTGTTGAATGATCGTGTACAATTAATAGCTCGAGAGGATGCAAAAGGTTAAGTCAATATAACAGGTTTATCAGAGACAAAAGTTCATAGTGTTTAGGAGTTTTAAAAAACTGTTGAAATGGGGATCAAAAGTAGAGTTACAGGATAGAATAGTGTTAATTAAGATTCATCTAGATCTCATGCAATTTTATAGATAAATTTGAGATAATAAAATAAAATCATTGGCAAATTGTCATTTATTGATTTAGCAGGTAGTGAAAGAGGTGCTGATGTTGTTGAATATCATAAACAAACTAGAATAGATGGAGCTGAAATTAATAAGTCATTATTGGCTTTGAAAGAGTGCATTAGAGCTCTTGATCTTAATAAAAATCATACACCTTTTAGAGGATCCAAATTAACTTAAGTTCTTAAGGATTCATTTACTGGAAATTGTAGAACTCTCATGATTGGTACTATATCTCCTTGTCATAAAGATGCAGAACATAGTCTAAACACTCTAAGATATGCAGATAGAGTAATTTTGATATCTAGCTATTAATGTAGGTTAAGGAATTGAAAGCTCCCTAAGCATCAAATGGTGTTGACTAATTAACAAGAGAATTAATGTTACCTAGATAATATATAATGAATAATTATTTATTTGAAAGTCCTTAGGCTGTTAAATCTAGTTCACCTCCTAAATTATTTGATCATGATAATGGAGATTTTTATGAAGATGAAGTTTAAATGAAACCAAGTCGTAATAGTAATCTTAAAGATAAACATGATGAACTCATTTAATAAATATTAGATGAAGAAAGAGCTCTTAAAAAGGCTCATAGAGATCATATTGATGATTTAGTTGAATTGGTTAATGATGAAATGAAAATGTTATAAACTGTAGATCAACCAAATTCAGATATTGAAGAGTATGTTGATGGTCTTGATCATGTTTTAATATTGAAAATTGAAAAGATCATGAGGTAGATTAATCATTTAATTATTATTATTTAGATTACGCAAGAAATTACAATAATTCAAATAGCATTTGATGGATGAATAAGATTTAGCCCATTAATGTCAGACTCATTTCTATCAGAAACCACACTAAAACTGATTATATAATTATATTTATAATAAATTATATGGAAAATAACTAAGAACCAGAACCTCCAAGTCATTTCTAAATTTGGTAGTCTATTTTTTCTATTTATAGGCTAACATTTATTGAAATGGTAGCTGTGTTAGTTTGCCTTGCAAGTAACATGGTCAAATTACATAGTATGAAAAATAAAAATCTGAAATTTTGGTTTCTGATGAGTGTGAGTGCGTCGAGTGCCTTCAGGGGTATGAGTCTCCTTCTAATAATGGAATAGCCATAAGGCATATGGTTAGACTTTCTATACACAGCACCAATCCTAATTTGGATCCAATCTTACATCATATTTATTGGACATCTAGCCATTTGCATGAGTGTTCTTGCTAACAAGGATACTAATATCATTCAGTACTCCATATACTATAGTCCTGTTTGTCTAGGTAAGTTGTTTATAGACACTTAGTCTTATCTTATGTTTACTTTTTACTCAAAGATGGATTCTTGGAAAGAGTATTAATTCTTTAATTTTTACTCTATGCCGCACTTATTATTGGATGTTTATACTTTAGCAATAAGTTATTTTCTGATGTACTAAAACCTAACTATAGCAGCTAGAAGATGATGATTAGATCGTACCTTTCCTTACATAAGTCAACAAATTGATATAAACTATATCAATAAGTTTGGCACTCAGATTGCTTATTTTTTTTCTAATTTTTGCCAATTACATATAATTGAATATAGATTTGATTCTTATAGTATTTTTCCTATTTCATACATATTAGGAAGTATTTATGGGTGAATTAGTACCATATTGTGCTTTGACATTCTTCAAAATACCACCTCCAAGACATGATAATGATTCCAGAGCAGGAACCTAAATGGAATTACAAAATTTAGAAGGACCACTTTTGAAATGACAAACATTATAATTTATAGTGATTTTACAATATTCATATTTTTTAATCTTTATCCTCTAGATGTAAATATTGAAATTCAATAATTGATTAAAATCTTATTTAAATTTAATAATTCTAAAATTATATTAATCTATATTTTTAGAATTATAAAAGATTAAAACAATTTGACAAATATTATTCTTTGATTTTTTGATTTACTTATTGATCTTTAAATATATTTTACATCTTATATAATTATAAGATCAATTAAGAATTTAGAAATTTAAATTTGAGATTTATACAAATTAACGATATAATAATATTATTTGAAATCAAATATTATATACATCTACATAAACAACTCCAAAAAAAGAATTAATCAAATGGATAAACGAAATCTTTAAATTAATCAATTAATTTATTATCGAATAAGATATCTAATTACATAATTGGAATCCCTTAACACAGGTAGCAAATTTTGTTAGATATTTGATTATATATCCAAATTCAATAATAGAAAATAACATCATTTGGAAAGCTAATAAAGAAAATGATTACATAAATATTTCAAAACCTTCTCAATATGCTTTTGCTAAATTAAACTTTTAAAAATAATTAGATGTAATCTATTTTAACAACACCTAAAAGAAAAACTTAACAAAAACAAATAATGAAAATCTCACATCTTCTATTCATTCCTTTTTTAGTTTAAATGACCACTTATAAAAACTTTCTGTTGGTATAAGCACAAATACATAATTTACAAAAATACCAAAATTAAATTACAGAAATTATTTAGAATACAGAATATGATGAAACAATAAAAATTTAAAAAATAAAGACATTATTCATTTGAATTAATATTATTTATATTGTAATATATTAATTTATATTTTATAATGAAAATAATATTTTCTGCATTCTATATTCATTTTATAAACATATGTTTAGATTAATCAATAAAAAGAAGTATAGTTAATAATTAATCATTGGGATGCAAGCTCATAAAGTATTTATGGATATATTCTAGATTTTTTATGTCTACTTGTTTAATAACATTAACAGATAGCAAATCCTAAGTTAAATATATAGAGAATATCAACAATCAGATAATCAATATATGATCTATTGACATAGTAAATGTATTCTTATTAAAAATAGGTAAAACATCCATCTTTTCTTATATTAATAAAATATATACGGTATTCCATTATTAATGTTTGAGAATAAGTAAACAGGATGCTATTTACACCATCCTGAACAACTGTATTTTTCTTCTAAAGTTGCAATTTGATTATAAGACACACCATCTACTTTAATTGATTTATTGCAATCAGGATATTTGATGATGTCACTAATTTATTTATTGGTAGTATAAGAAATTCGATTGTTCTCTAAATAATCAGGATCCCAATCTTAAATTTTCTCAATATAACAAAGACAATTTTGTTTACAAAACTGTGTTTCCGCCCATAAAATTTATTCTTTAGTTTTTTGAGCAGAAGGCAAAGATGAAGAAATGCAATCATCAAAATTTTTATTCATTAATTAATCTTGTAAGATTGTTAAACATATTGTAACATAGATTGTTAATACTCCTATAAAGATAATAAAACAGGAATAGACAAATATAATGCAAAAGTTAGGACAATATGAACTTAATAATCCTGATGCCCCAACTATAATTATAGCTAAACCAACTGAAAATGTAAATACTACTCCCTAAAAAGTTAATAAATATATTTCTTACATCTTTGCCATTATTGATGTCATCATTTAGTGTAACAAATACTTGAGAAATAAGTACAATTCCAAATATAATGAAACAAAAACAATTTATTCGAATGAATAATTGTATGAATTTCAGTGGCAAACACATAAATGATAAATATATATATATATAAATATTATACATATTTATTAATATTTATTAATATTTGATAAGAAATAAAATATCCATAATCCATATAATTGCAAAATATTTATTTAAATCATTGTTTATGTTTCTTAGCATGATTCTCAACTAAATCATAAGCTTATTAAACTGTTTTAATTTCAGAAATCCTAAGTAAATTTATATAATAATTCTTACCTTTTACCCTTTCTGACAGCATAAGCAGCATCATATTATTCTTTATATTCTCTAGTTTAAATGAGTAATTATTCAGTTAAACTAAGATCTCTATTGATAATAGTTAATCTTTTTTCCAAAAGAACCTTAAATAATAATCATTCGAATAATACTTTATCATTAGTTCTTTTTTTTATTAATTAGGAAGTGATTTCGAAATCTTTAGAAAATCTTTCTCTCAATTCAGCAATTTCTTATAGAACAGTTTAGAATGTAATCTAAATTTAATTAAGAATTTTTACTTGACTTTATGTTTCTTATTCATCCTCTTATTACATTAAAGCAATAACAGCATTTCTAATATGATCCAATTTATCAATAATTCTTTTAACAGTTGGAACATCAAATTTAGTTGTTAAAGCAACCATAATAGCAATAGGATGATTATGTCCTAATTCTCTTTTGATCTTTTCAACAATTTCAAATTATTCAGTTTGCAATAATGATTTTCCTTCTTAATCAAAAACAGCAACTTATAATTTAGGAATTATTTCATTCAATGCTGCTAAAACTTTACTATTATTTTCTTATCTAGCTTAATAAGATGCAGCTTCTTAAGCTCTAGTTTATCTTAATTATTCTTCTTTTCCATTAAGAATATTTAATTATTCAGTGAGTGCATCTAATTATTATTATAAACCAACTAGGATTTAATTCAATTCACTTAATTAATTATTTTTATCTTATCTCTCCTTAGTAAGATTTCTTAATACAATAATCAACCATTCAATATCTAATCCTAGTGTTGTTGTTCTCTAATATTATTTCTAAAATTTACATGAGCATATTCAAGATCATCATTAAGTTAGTCTCTCTTCATTTATTCTAATAAATCTCCAACTAATGAAACTACTTCAGAAACTTTTCCTCCTTAACTGAGTTCCAAATCGAGTAAGAATGTAAACTCAGTGTGTTCTGTTTTTATTGCTTTAATTTCCTTAAGTAAAATTGGTACTCCAGATTCCAATTCTACTGCAGTGATTCCAAAAATCATCAATCCTAATATGAGGACAGCTTTCATTATTTTATTAATAATCGATAAAAACGGAATTTAATCATATAAATAATAAGAAAAAAATTGTCACTTCACTTCTCCTAAAACCTTTTCACATAATGGACATTGATGTACTTATTTTTTACAACAATTTATACAAAATGGTATTAAACAACAACTAATAATTAAAACAATCATTCAAATAATACCCACAAAATAACCCAAAAGCACACATTGTTAAACATAAACTAAAAGAAAGACATCCAGGAATATAAGTTAACTTTGTTTAAATCATACCTGCACACTCAGGACATCTGACATTCAAAGAATAAGGAGGAAGATTCTCTTTATCAAGTTCTCCTAATCAATAAATATTAAACCATACCAAAGCTTCTTTATTATAATGAACTTGGATAATGAGTATTGGGAATTGCAGGGATATATTATGGAACATTACCTTAAGGAACCCAATTCACTTAATTACCCTACCATTAATTTGCATGTATTGGCTATCCTATTTATATTGCTTAAATATTTTCATCAGGAGGAGGATAACTTAGTAATTTGAATTCTTACTTGTAATTGTTAACAGGTTTATCAAGATCAGGATATTAAATCATAAAATATATTAAAATTTATCAAATAAACAAGTTTTTTTATTGTTTATTTATAATTATTGTTATAATTAATATACTTAATAGACTAATCTAATCATTAACAAATAATTAATTACTGACAAGAATATAAGTAAATGATTCATAGTTTAAGTCAATTATAAATAAAATATAATATTGACTTAATTATTTAACACAATGGAATTTCCTGTTTATAAATATTTTGCTACTAATTATTGATTAATGAATTTGCTATTCATTTAAAAAAAATTAAGAATCATATTTGATTTAATCGAAAGAATAATTATGATCATATTTTATATAAAATGAAAGTCTAAAATTAAAAAGCTCTAATTGTATTGATATTAACTCAAAATTTTAAAAATTAAAAGAAACTTTACAAATTAAATAAATATTCAAAGTTGAATACTTTTGATACAAAATTCATTTTATATAATAGAATTGTTTTTATATCAAAATCCATCTATCATTAATTATAAATTTATTTGTTTCAATGATCTAGTATATTTGCATAAATTTACATAATTGATATTAGATAAGGAAAAGCTTATAGATAAGTGTAATTTTAAATTGATATTAATATATTTAATTACTCATCTTCTATAAGGGGCTAAACTACTTCTTCTAACTTCTTCAACTTCTTTTTCTTTCTCTTATACTCTTGCTCTAAGGCTTTCAATTTCTGCTGATTACATCTAAATTTAGAATTATAGAATTACCACAAAGTGGAAAAAGAGATCTTATATTTTTCTAGTTTAAGCTCCACCATCTGCATATTATAGTCTCCACTATTTAAGTTCAGCCTCATTAAGATCTATGATTCCTTATAATCTATCGATTTCATTAGACAAAACTCTAATCTAAAGACATATTATAATTTATTTACATTTTCTTCATATTATTTTAACTAAATGATTTATTATTCTTATTAATAACATTTCTTTTTCAATTAATCAATTTCATCTTATCTATTCATTAATAGTTAATTTAATCTTTCAATTTCTGTTGATAACATAGCACATCTATTCTCTAATTCAATATATTTAGTTTTATATAACTCTAAAGAATTATATTTTTATTTTAATTCATCATATTATCTTTAAAGTAAATTATATTATGATTCTAATATTTCTTTTTCTTTTCTTAATTCATCTGATTCTGAAAATGCTTTTCTTAATTATTAATTAACTCTTTCTAATTCTTGATTACTAATTTAAATTTTATTTTCATATCTTTAAATTTGAGTTCTATAATCTTCAATTTCTCCATTTCTCAATCTTAATTATTCATTTAATCTTTAATTTTCAGTTGTCAAACTCATAATCTTCTATTCTAAAATTAAACAATTTTCTTAAAACATTTTTAAACTTGCTAATTAATTTTCTAATCCTAATCTTTTACTCTTTTCTTCATCTTGTAATTTTTATAATAGACTATTTCTATCTAAAGCCTTATATAATTAATCATCCTTAATTTTTAATTAACTTTGATAATGTGATATTTGATTAGTCAATTATTCATTTTCATCAAAAATCTCAGCTTATACTTATGTTAATCTATCAATTTCAGAACAATGTAAAATAATTCTTATTAATGATTATTTCCATTTATCTTCAACTATTCTATTAGTTTAACTCAATTCAGAGTAAGCTTATTCTAATCTTCTATATTTAGACATCCATTCTTCAGCCTCTGTAGATTTCAATCCCATACTTTATTTCAATTTTTATATATCATTCATCATCTATCTTCTTTATTCATCAAATTCTTATGATTTCTATTAAAATAACATTTTCTATCTTTCCAATTCTTATGAAATCATAGCAATAGTATTTTCATATTCTACCAATTTTTTATTCTTCATTAATGATTCTTATAAATCATATTCTATATTAGTATATTTTCTTTTCCATTCTTCAATCTATTTTTACAAAGATTAATTAATTAATTCTTAATTATTAATTTCTTTTTGTAATTAATTTTAATTTATTTATAAATTTTATAATTCTAATTATTTCTATCTCAATTATTCTTACATTCTATCAATTTCTTAAGTTAAACAATTTAATTTATTTTTAATATCATTATATTATGTTGATTTATTTTTAAATTCTTATTCATAATGTTAAGATTTTTATTTCCATTCTTCTAATTCGTGAATCTTTTATCTTAAAATATTATTTAGTCTTTCAATTTCAGAAGTTAATAATTCAATTCTATTAATTAAATCTAAATTTCCTTATTCTAAATTATGATTTGATTATTATAATTAATAATTTTTCATCTTTTAATCTTCCAAATTATTACTCAATTATTAAAACATATCAACTTAATCTTTTAATTACATTTATAATTAATCTAATTTATTTAATTTCTATTTCATTTCTTTACATTGATTATCTGAATCAAAATATTTCTATCTCCATTCTTCTCCTTATTTTATCTTTTCTCTCAATACTTAATTGAGTCTATCTATTTCCCCTTACAAAAGAGTTATTTTGTTTTACATTTAATCTATAATTTAGTCTTAATCCTTATATTTAATTAATTCATTTTAAGTCATTACATATGCTTAATTTAGTTAATCATAATCTTTTTATTTTTTATCAAATTAATTTTATAATTATCTTAATTCAGATCTCCATTTTTCAGATTCTTAAACCATATTATTATAACGTGCTTTATTCATTTCTAATTCTTCTAATTTTTATTTCAATAAATTATTTAATCTCTCAGTTTCACAAACTAACATACCTATTTTATTTTCTAACTAAACTATTTTTTCTTCCTATTACTTATATTATTAAAATTCAGTTTCATATTAATTCAATTCTACTTAATAATACTCTACTGCCTATTATTTACTCAATAATTATTCTCTAAGTTTTTATAATTCATTTTCCTAGAGATATTTAATCACTCATATTACATTCATCTATTTCTAAGTAAATAATTGATTTCTTAAATCATCTATTTCTTTTTATTATTTTGAATTTCCAACCAAAAGTTATTGTTTCAATTACTCATTTTCATTTCTGTATTTTTCTTCATTATTAAAAAATCTGATTTTCCAATTCTCAATCTCTTCAGTATACTAAGAAGTAGTAATCTCGACCTCTTATCTTAAAGTATTAATATATTTTTAATACCTATACATACTCTCTTAATATTGCATCTACATAAGTCTAGCTTATAAATCTTCTATTTATTTTTCATAACTATTTCTATCAAGTAATTTGTCATCCATCTCCTTTATTCTATATTTAAGTTTATCATTTTCAGCCACAAATCTTTCAACCTCACAAGCCATCAAAAAACAAACAATATCAAGATTTTTGCCTAATTATTATCTGGCTGGAGGAGGATTATTAATTTAAGAAGAATAGATATTATTTCCAGACCTAGTTTTTCATAAACACAATTAATTACATTGATCTTTTCATTTGTGACACTCCTAAATTTTGTGTCACTGAAGTGCATTGTCTAACTGTACTTGTTATTACCTTTGATGAAGATTGTGATGTAAAATATTCTTTATTTTAAGTGACTGGTTCTAATGGAGATCGACTATATGTATTCATTTTAAATTCAAATAATTATTAATAAAGATCGTTAATTTATACAATACAATAAAAACTAATCAATCTTATTACTTAACTATTCCAACATATTATATCTAAATTAATATATACTTTCTTTCTTATATATATAATATTAGAATTTATTTTTAAATATAAATTCATCATAATTTGTTTACAGAATAACAAATATCCTTATACTACTTTAATTTTGATAAATATGATAAATTCAATTAGTATTTGAATTATCAATAAATATAATAAATTCTTTGTGCCAAATTAGGATAATTTATAAACTTTCTTTAATATTTTTAATTGGTTGTTATAAATTAAATGCTCAAACCTAAAACAAGCAACCCAAACAGTATTAAATTCTTTAATTTAGACAAGATTACTGGATGCAAGGTTGAAGGTCAAATAAAACAGAGAATGACCATAAATGAAACTAAATTACAAGGAATTACAGAATCAAATTAATAAGATATTTTCATGGCCAGCAAATTAAATCCTAGTCAAATAGTTACACCTAACAAAATTAAGAAAAAGAAGAAGAAAAAATCTAAGAAATCTTCATAAAAATCAAAAACTGAAATACAAAAAAGTGGTTTTAAAACAAAAAAGTCTATTTCATAAGTTATTCCATGGGGTGTTAATTAGCAAAGACTACGTAATTACATAATAGCTGAATAACAAAAATATTTTAATGCGATGTAACGTCGAAATACAAGAACAACTGTTGACCTTAAAGAAAGGAGATAATAAATTGGCACATCATTTTTAAACCAATAAGCAGAAAAGAATATTAAGTCTATGATTAAAAGTAATATGATTTATTAAGCTAGAGAAAAAATCTTTTCATGATGAGAATCAATCTAATAAAAAATAAAAAATATCAACTGCTTTACAATAATAATATAAAAAGTTAGTAAATAAACCTAAAAATTTGAACATTGTACATAATCGATTGAAAATGAGTTAGATACATTATCCTAGTCCTGCTTAAAACATATAAAAAAGGAATAGAAGTCTCTCATAAGGTTAGCATAATAAACCAATTTAAAATAATAGAATAAGAACAGGTTCTCTTCATGAAAAAACTGGTACCTTATTTGAAGCATCTAATTTATAATTGAAATTCAATAAAGGTTAGAAACAAAAAAGAATAGTTTTATAATATTAAAATATTGATGAGAATTTACTAAATAATAATAAATTAGTATGTAATTCATCAAAAAATTAATCAAAACCTCATTCATCTCTATATAAATTTATGAGTAATTCAAGCAATAATAATATTCCTAATGATAGTGATGGAGAATAAAATATTTAAGATTTGGATGATAGTTTTTATAGTTAAAAAAATATTCTAGATACTTATTCTGATAAAGAAGAAGCTTAATAAATTGAAGAAAAAAACATATTTTAATGTTCTTATCCTGAAAATTATAATGAAGAGTATTATATAAAAAAAGAAAATTGTAAGAAGATTACTTTACCTTAGAATAATTAGTCTGTTGAAAATTAGGCTGCATTGATCATTTAAAAAATATGGAAAGGATATAAAGTACGAAAGATGATTTTTGAATCTAAATTCTAATAAAAAATAGACATTAATAAAACTAAGGATGGATTAAATTTATAAAGTTTAACCAAATCTCAAATTAATAAATTAATTAAATTTGGATTTCTCAAGAAAGGTTCAATAGATAATTCTTAACTTATAGATGAATCTAGCTTTTTAAGTCACTCTAGGCCCAATTCTTAAATAGATAATTAAAAAGAAATAAAAAAAAATATTGAAACAAATTAATATTAAAGATTTATAGAAAACTTTTAAGATGATATTGATTGCAAACCAAATTAATTTAATTAATTGAATTAAGTTTCAAATAAATTTAAAAATATGTAGTTACAAATAATATCTGAGCATACTCCTGAAAAAATTAAGAAATCATATTAAAATTCTCAAGATGAATCTATTGGGAATTAAAAATCAAGAAAAATTAGTAAATTATCAATAGATGTTGAAGAGTAAGAGGAGGAGAATAAGGTTGATATTGGAGAAATTAGATGTGCTTTTGGTTCAGAATCATTATTAAAGAGTCTTTCATAAGAAGGTGAATAATCATTTTAATAAGATAAAGGATTGTTTGAATAAACATCATTTTAAGACTTTGTTATGAATAAGTTTAAAGAACTTATGTAGAGAGACAAGATGGATTAATTAATTGCTTTAAGAGAAGAAGCAGTTTAATAAAGACAATAATAATCTTTAAAGTAAATTGATAAAGCTTTTTAAAATAATTAAATATCCCCTAGAACATTTGAAGTTTAATAAAGGAAAATAGAGAAATGGGTTAATAAATAAAAAACAGATTTAGAGTAAAAAAAGAGGGAAATTCTTAAGGGATAATAAAGTGTATTTGATGCTATTGTAAAAACTTAAAGAGATTTATAATTTGTAAAATAAATGATGTCCTCATAAAATTCATAAACATATATAAAAATAGTTGATACATTAAGTTAAGAATCTGTAAACTTTTCTGAAAATTCTTTAAAGAATTCAATAATAGATATTTAAATATCAAATTCTCAAATGTAGTAATCTTTATAAGATGATAAAAATAAGGCATATGATGATGTAGTTACAATATAGAGAAAAAGTAATAATATATTAGAAGAGTAAGAATTAATTTGTCCTGAACCATTTAATCTAAAAAAATTGGCCTAATCTTAATTTGTAAGAAATGTTGAACAATTAAAAGAACCTTAAAAGATATCAGAGAAATGTGCTGATTCTTATTCTATTTTGATTTCAAATATGTTAATATAAGAGGAAGTAAATACTTTTTATACAGAAATGCAAAGATATGGAATAGATTTATATGAAATAATCAGCAAGTCTTAATTAAATACAAAGAATTAAATTGTTTAGCCAAAAGAGCAAAAGATTTAGGGATTGAAAACAAATGTTGCTTAAATTAAATAATATCTCAAATATTTGGAAGAGTATTTAATAGGTAAAATAATTAATGATATATAATTTTAGATAATGTAATGATTTAAATCTAAAGAGTTATCAATTTACCATTGGGTCCATCATCAAAATTAATGCTAAAGTTTCTTTAACCAATTCGAGATTCAGCAGAGTCAGATTTTGATTCAAATGGAAATTAGCATTAAATAATTCTAAGTGTAGAGTTATTTGGTAAATTTGAAAGATATTTAATGGAATAAAGAATTATTAACCATCAAAATAAACTAATAATTGAATTAGAACATATTCATAATAAAGCAATCTTTGATTCTTTAACTGAAGCACTTGATTATTTTAGACCATATGGTCTAATTGGATAACCATTTTTATGGAAATCTGATCCAACTAGATTAAGAGCAAGGGAAAATTAATTGACTGATATTCCTGAAATTATTAGGAAAGCTTCAGAAAAAGTCATAGATTGGAGTCATTATATGACAGGGATATTGGTTGATAAAGAAGATTCGCCATTTCCAAAATCTATGTAATTAGATTAAGAAACCATAGCATAAATAAGAGAAGATAGACTCTATAGAATGTTAACATTAGATGTATAATTTAAATTTGAGAATTGTAGATTATAGATAATGAAGATAAATGGACAAATTATGATGAAGAGACTACAGAAATTTCAATAGATTTATCAGATCTATTATTTGATTATCTTATTGAAGAAGTAGCATATGAGATGTTTAAGAAATGATATTTTTGTTGAATATATTAAATTCAGTTGTTTTAATTTATTCATGTCTAATGTTTAATTACTTAGAAAAGATTACTTCTTATTTATTTAACATCAATTTCATTTTATGTTCTAAATATTAAATAAATAATATTACTGCAATATCTAATTCAAATTGATAAATATTAAACTTTAATTTAATAATATAGTATCAAAGATACCTGAATTATTTTATAAATCTGCCAAAAAAGATAGGTCTTATCCTTTTTCCATATAATCTAAGACCCATTCCTCTTATAATTCAGTAAAAATAATCTTATCTAATTCTTCTTCTGTATATGAATCCACTGCATTATGATATGCAAATTTTACTTCACAAGGAAGAATTTCTATTTAATCTTTTAATTTATTAATAACATCAAACATCTTTGTCTAAATTTCAATTAATTGTCTTTATTTTTAATCCTATTATTAATATGGAGAAGAAAATTGAGAATTTGACATTTTAGTCTTTTTGTAACCTTAATATAATAATACAGCTTTGGCTATATTGGAATGATTTTATTCTAATTAAAACCATTTTAATATTCTCTCTGTATTATCTTAATCAAATTAAAGTAAATTTATTGGCTTATCTCCTCCTAAAACATCTATTTTTTCCATCACTTTCTTATTTGAAATTTTAAATGAACTTATTATTACTTTAATTAATTCATTCTTTATTTAAGCCCAATGTTAATATTTTCTTGGATATTAATTAAGATAATAGAATAAATGACTAAATCTATTTATAGCAATAAAGTCTTCAAAATTTGAAATATCAATAGTTCTTGAATATTCAATTTATTCTTCTTTCTACATTTGGAATATGAGTTTAATTAAATTCTTTATATTTAAGAATAAATACTTTTCTAAATTAATCATATTATTTAAATAAATTTAATATCCATTTAAATCCTTATACTTAAACTTATTTAATATCTTGTAATTTATCACTTTGTATTAATTCAATTCTTTTTTCACTTTCTATAATTACTTCTATTAATTACTATAAAGAACTATTGTTATTCTTCTAATCTATTTCATTAAAATCCTCAACAATCATTTATAAATTTCCAGTATGTAAATATTACATAGATTCTAATAAACATATAACATCTTTTTCAAATATTATATCCTATTATAATTATAACCTAATATGTTCAACATCTATAGAAACCTTCTTTCTTTATAATCTTATAGCTGTTTATTCCAATTAATGTGATAAACTAAAGAATTTTTCAATGTTTATTTTTTTCAAATTTTAACTCTCAATATCACTTAATTATAATTATTAAGGTAAATTAACAATTATTTCTTGTATTTTTAAATCTATAATTTATCGTTATTTTTAATAGTTTTCTTTAAATGTCAAATATTAAACATGTGTATCAATATCTTGAATATTTAAATATGGTTCTACTTTTGGATTTAAAGAATCTATAAATTTAAGCTCTGTCTCTATTTTTCTAATAAATTTCTCTTTAAATTCACTTAAACTAGGGTGTTATTATTATATTGTGTTTAATTTTACTAGTAATTTTTTAAGTGTACATTTAGATTATTAGACTTCTTAGTATAGATTAATAAGATGTTGCCATTAATCCTTGGATATGGATTATTATAGATTATTGAATATTTAATCAAAAAAGTCCTAAAAATTGTTATTTTTATATTTTTTAAATTAATCTATCAAAGGAATTATGAATTGCACTGCTGTTTTCTATGAATTTATTTAATTTTGAATGTTATCGATATATAAACAAGATTTCTAATATATCTTATTCTTCATTGCAAAAAAATATTTACTCTAATTAACATGTATAAATTTAATTTCATCCTTTTAGTATTTAAATTAATAATAGTTATCTTTGTAATTTTAAGGTTATTAATTTAAATAAAAAATTAGATATTAATAATAATCAAAGCTATCAAAATATTCTTATAATAAATCTTTATGAATAGCAATTTTATCAATTGAAGCTAATGATAGCCTATAATCTTAAATAATTAACTAATAATTTGATAAACATATTTAGATATCTCTTGAAACCCCTTTAAAATATATTGAAGATACTCTTTATAAATTAATCATTTTTTGTTAAAACTCTTATTCTAATTATGGAAATGATTTAATTAATTGTAATAATTTTGAACAAATAGATTTATATTGCTAATGATTTTGATTGATATTTCCCAATCTAAATTTTAGTGAATACTATTTACCTTCTTTTTTCAGAGAGAATTTATTCATACTCTTTGGCAATTAATTCTATATCTGAGAAATGTTTTAAGGAAACTGATGTAAATTCAGCTTCACTTACTATTTCTGATTCATCAAAAGGTTTATGCAATCTTTCATAGGCTGCCACTGAAATAACTGACATAAAATTAAATGCTTCATTAAATATATCTCTTAATTCATCAGCTTTTGATTCAAATTGATTAAATTCATATTTGATTTCTCTTTAAAATTTTGAATAAGATGTACATTAATCATACTAAATTAATTTAGATTGTATATTTTTAAGTTATTAAGTAACATTTAATTTTTATTATTTTATTTTACTATGCTTTTCAATAATAGTATGCACTGTTCTTCCTTCCATTTTAATACGATCTCTTATATTTTCTGCATCAATTTCTAATTATTAGTAATATTAAGGCTCTACATTTGATGTCATTAATCTTGAAGATTATAGATTAGATTAATTCATTGGTACTGTTGATCTAAATAATGTGAAAATATTTTCTAAATTCTCTAATTAAACATCTTTCAATAAACTTTGTTTTGCAGGATCTTCTTAAGATATTTAATCATTTCTAATTTCGCTTTTTATTTAACCTTCAATTCTAGAAGAAGGCTTTTATTACTCAATTTCAATTGGTGCAATATAAGAAAGTTCAGGATCAATATTCAATGAATTAACACTTAAATCAGGTTGTTTTTAAGTTGGTAATTGTAAATGATTTTGAACTTAATTTGGTTGAGTGTTATCAAATATTCTTTTTCTTTAAGTTGATGAAACATTATTAATGTTACTTGTAGTAACATAGATGTTTGACATATTTAATAATAAATTATGAATAAAATTAATTATAAAAATTCATCAAATTCATTGTATTTATTTGAATATTAAACAATAAATCAAGAATTGTAAAAGGATATATTAAAGATTAAAAATATATCTTTGAATGATATAATATTTTATGAAATCTATCTGATATTTATATTTAGAAGATGAGGATTTACAATATTATTATATTTATAAAGAATCATTATACAAATAAGGGAATCTCAATTTAGAATTCATTTATAATAACCAAACATTTATACTAAAAATGAAACATATAAATTAAAAAATTAAAATCTTTATTCATTAATTAAAATAAATAATGAGAGAAAAGTGGAGAAAAAAGAGAATGCGAAGACTCAAGAGAAAAAGACGTAAGGCACGTAAGTGATATAAGAATGTGATAAATATATAAATATTTAATCGAACATTTTTTTAATTCAATTTTTATCAATTCTTTGACTATAATTATCTAATAAATAGGTAAGTTATAAGCAATTTTATGATTTATTGAATATATGATATATAATATGAATAATAAAAATTGTTCAATGAAGTTTTGATAAATGCAGTTAATTAATTATTATTTAATTTTAATGGAGCAAGAAGCCTATTAATAAGTACAAAACTACATTTTATGTAAATTATAATCAATTTAACAAGAGCGTACATTGGGTTAAGGAACTTTTGGAAAGGTGAAATTAGGTTATCATACAATAACAGATGAATATGTAAAAGTTATTTTATATTTATTAGGTTGCCATTAAAGTTCTTGAGAAGAACCGAATAGAGAATTAATTTGATTTAATGAGAGTCTAGAGAGAAATAATGATTTTGAGAAAAGTCAATCATCCAAATGTAATAAAATTATATGAAGTAATAACTTGATTGATTTAAGATTTTAGAATCAGAATAGTCAGTTTATTTAGTTATGGAATATGTGAGAGGGGGAGAGTTGTATGATTACATAATAAAGAAAAAATAGTAATGTGAATCCTAATTGAATTAGCCTACCTGAACATGTTGCAGTACGCTTTTTCTAGTAGATTATTTTTGCAATAGAATACTTGCATAGTAACAATATTACACATCGAGATTTGAAACCAGAGAATCTATTATTAGATGAAAATAAATAATTGAAAATTGCTGACTTTGGATTGAGTTTTATTTCTATTACAAAGGGAGAACTATTGAAAACAGCTTGTGGTTCTCCTTGTTATGCAGCTCCAGAAATGTTAGGTATATACATTATTTAAATAAAAAGTTGGTAAATAATATGAAGGTTTAAAAAGTGATATTTGGAGTTGTGGAATAATCTTATTTGCAATGCTTTGTGGTTATTTGCCATTTGAACATGAAAACACAAAAGAATTATATTAATTAATTAAAACTAGTGATTTTGAAAAACCTACTCATTTATCACCTAATGCAATAGATATATTAACAAAGATACTTGTTAAGGATCCAGATAAAAGATTAAATTTTGATTAAATTAAATAACATCCTTTTTTTTTAATGTAACCTCCTTTATAAAGAAAGAATTTAAACTTAGATGATTAAATTATAATATAGAAAATGATAGAAATGGGTTATTCTCAAAATTAAATTTCTTTTTAATTACATGCAAATAAACATAATACTTTAACTACAATTTATTTTTTATTACAAAAAAAACAAAATTAACCATATAGAAAGAATTTCTTTCAGAATATTCAAAATATTGCTAATTTAAAGTTGGATATAAATTAAAAAAGATAAACTATTGTTAAATTTTAACCTTCATAATAAGGATCTCCAAATTTTGATAAATATGAATTTAGATAATAAAAATTGAGATCAAGAATAGATAATTCTCCTTATTTATAAACTTAGAATTCATAAAAGTTTAAGAAAATTAATTTATCTGTATAATCAAAACGAGTTAGTGTTTAAATTGATAATACACGTTAAAAGACATATTCAGTTTAAGAGAAATATAATGATTATCCATAATTAGTAAATAATGGTTTATTAGATTCTAAGTATATTTATAAATATATCTATATATAAGGATTTAAAGTAGAAAGAATTCTAAATTATAAGGAAATATAAAGTTATAACCAAAAAAAGAGATAGAATAGGGATTAAAAACAGAAGTTAATGATGATGTAACTAATTATTTTAAAGGTAATTTGACATAAGTAAGACAAAGAAATAAAACATAACCAAATAAAAATGAAGAGACTTTAAAATTTTTTGATAAAAATTCTAAATTAAAAGCATCCAATTAAGTATTATTAATTGTTAATTAGATTGTATCGAAAACACCATAAAATAATCCATTTGTTCAAGTTGATTTGAGTAGAACTAAATAGTTACAATAATAGTTAATTGAAAGCAAATATTCTGCATTAAAAAAAAAAAGAATTGAATTCAAAGTTTAAAGATTATTGGGAAATCAATTTTGATTAAATTGTAACATTAACAAAATTAAAAGAGTGATAATAATAGCATTCTTGAAGAATGTAAGAATAATTAATTATTTTATTTAATAATGTAAAATCTCATTACTTTCCATATTCTTTTTAGGTCATTAGATTATAAAAATCATCAAATGTAACAAATCCATCATCATCTAAATCAGCCTATATTATAATAAATTAATTATTTATACTTTCTTAAACATATGTTATATTTCTTCATCTGTCATTTCCTCTCCTAAATCTTAAGCTACTCTTTTAAGTTCATCCCAAGTGATTCTACCTAATATATATATTAAATTATTAACCTTCTTTATTCCAATCATATAAATTGAATACTTTTTGTATTTATTCTCGTGTATCTTTATCACTAACTTTAGCTGTAGCTAAATGTAAAAATTCTTCAAAATCAATTCCTCCTGAATTATCAGTATCTAATTCACCCAAAACTTAATAAATAAATTTATTGTGATATGTTTTAATTCCAGATGCTTCAAATGCTTCTCTTAATTCTTATGGATCAATTGATCCTGATCCATCATTATCAAATATATCAAAAGCTTACTTAAAATTATTATTTTATAATACTTTAACTTCTAAAACTTCCTCTTTTGTTAAATGTGGAGGTTTAGCATAATCTTCAGCATTGAATACTTTTTATTTAGGAGGTTGAGGTGGTTATGGATTTCGTTATTATTAATTAACTTTAGCTGTTTAAGGAGAAGGTTATGTTTATTTATTTTGTTATTTTTACATTTATCAAATAGATATTAATTAAAATAAAAAGTATATTATTTTCATTTTACAATATTTACTAATTCATCATCTTAATCTATATATTGACAAGAATTTAATATTTATAATTCATTATTACTTTCTAAAAGTGAAATAAAAAAAAGTTCTTAGTATTCTTATTTCAAATGTTAAAGCTAAAATTATAATAATAAAATATACTATTTGCCATAAATCTAATAATTCAAGTGCATTACGAATACATAAACAAATAACAATAGATGGATCAATAAGTGAATTATGTATTAATTAAATATTTTAACAAGTGTAAGATGCTTGACTTTTTGAAAGATCCTCAAAATTCTAAGCATTTTAAACAAAATGTGGATCCAAGTAGATTAAATAATCTTATATTCTTCCTACAATATAAAGAGCTCTTTTTGAAACACCTCCAATTATTCCTTGAAAATAAGGTAAAGTCATTAATTAATTCATGACTTCCAAATAATCCTTATTAGTATTATGGAGACCTATACGAGCAGGAAGGAAGACACATATGCCTTTATAATCTTATGAATTAAATTGATTATTATTTTTAGCACGTTCTTTCAACCAAATTTCATTACCTTAATTATAATTAAACATTTATTGAATAGCATCTTATAGAATAAAAGCACATTCATAATTGATATAGATTTACATATTTAAGGAGTCTTTTTATTAAAATTCAATTTACATTAGGAATATTTAAATAAATAGTCTAAGGTTTAAAGTATTTCATCAGGTTTATACCAATCTCCAGGTTATTTTTTAAGTTCAACTTTTGCAAAATGAACAATTTTTTAAATAGAGAATGGAGCATGATAATATTCAATTTGGTTCTTGTTAGTTTATTAAATAAAATCAGTCAACTCATTATCATCATCATCAATGAAATGTCTAATTAAAACTATCAATTATTCTGGTTTATTAAAAGAATGATAATATCTTATAATTTAAGCCAAAGCCATTTAAGCAACTCTTATCATACATCCCCAACCAGTATCTGAAGTTAATGATGTGACTTAAAAATAAAAGTAATATAAACTTTAAAATTTTGGAATATTTTTCCTATATGAAAACCATATAATTTTAGTAAAAATCTACTTCAATTTTTCTATTCTTTACTTATATTTTTATTAAATTATTTTACTTCAATGTCTATATCATTTGATATTGTATCATTCAAAATATAAATGATTTTATCCTATTATCTTAACTATTTATCTATGTCATAAACATATTAAGTTAGATTAAATTTGGCATTATACCATCTGTTTAACAAGGATCCACATAAGTTTTACATATATTTATTAAATGTTATCTTATAATACTGATTTCTATATATTATAAATAATATATGGCTAATCAATTTATTGAATATACATCATAAGAATTTTTGCAATTGCATTCTTATCTCTTAAATACAAATAATAATACATTAGAATTAGAGAAAACAGTAATATATTATTAAATATTTCAGTTCAAAGAAATAGAAAGAGCATGTACTATATTTTCAGCATCTTTAAAAAAAATTGCAGATAAACTCCATGAATTTGTAATTAAAGGCACTGGTGATGATGATAATATTGAATGTGTTTACTAATATTTGAGTAACTTTTTACTTTAAAATTCTCAATAGTGGTAATAAACAAGTGAAAATTTGAAAAGCGAAGTTTATTTATTTTATAATTAATGACTTAGGTTCTTGAACCATATCAACTAATCATGAGCAATTATAGAAATATAAACTTAAAATTATCTTCAGAAATGAAAGAATATGTTGCAAATATATAATCATTAAATAAGCAAATCTCAGATTAATAAGAAGAATATATACGATTAATGCAAAATGCAGATAAATGTTAATTAGTTATGGAAAGAACAGTTGGAGAGATAGCAAAAGGAAATAAAGGTAAAGAAGAATTAGTAAAAGCATCAGAAAAATAAATCAAATTAAAAGAAATTGCAGTAGAAGCATAAGAAGATTATAAAAAAATTATAGAGAAAGGAAATAAGAAACTCACAGATTTTGATTTAAAAATAAAAGATTGGTATTAATAAATATATTTAAATGATGAAAACAGGTAAATATATTATAATTAAAATTAGAATCAAGTTTTCTAAATAGATAATGTTGTCATTAATGAAAAAGTTAACAAATGAAACTGTATATTCTATATACTAAGATAAATTAAATTAATTAGAATTACGAGTCACATAAAAATAACCTTAAGATTTACAAAATTAAATTTAAAGATTGCTAAAAAAAAGTGGAAGTAATTTTTATACTTATTGTAAGCTGATACAGTTTAATTTTCATTATTTGATTAAATTAATTATGATTAAATTAAAAGAGGAGAATAGAAAAAATCATTGCAATTTATAGGAAGTGAATGGACTTTGATTGGAGAATAATTGAATGAAGAATAAGCTACAAAAATTATTTAATTTATTAATGATCTTATGGAAAATCAAGAAACATCAGATGACAGTGCCAATAATTCAAGAAATAGATCATATTCTACTTCTTCAACAAAATCTAATTAATTTTTATCACATGAGTATTTAGGAGTTAAATAATTAATGACAAAATAATCAGGAAGATCATTCTTAATTAATTTATTATAAAAAGAAATTGAAAAGAGAAAAATCAAATAATTAAATCTATAAGAAGATTCTTTTAATGAAGTTAGTTCAATTTTTAAACATGTATTCTTAATATTAGATGCTGATTTTGATGTAGAAGAATTCTATATCTTTTTATAATTATCATATAAAATTGTAAAAGGAGAAAACTCTCATTTGATTTCTAGTTTTTCTAAATTAGATATTTGGTAAAATAAATAGAAATGGAGATCCTTATATGAACATATTAAATCAACTAAATTTTAGTAAAAACAAGTTCTAGATTAATAATTTAATTTAGTTAAAAAAGGATATGGATTAATTAGTAAAGGATTAAAAAAAATAACTGGAGCTGTATAAGTATAATAATATTCAGAAAAAGAAAAATATTAATAATAAAAATATATTGTTTTATATGAGATTGCCACATTCCTTAGTGAATTGAATGTCTCTCCTTAATTAGGAACAGATGTAATTTTAGAGCTTGCATTTCATTCTGATATTAAATTAGAAAAAGTATAATTAGAAAAATTATTATAAATTATGGAAGAAAAAAATGCAATTACATTTAATTAAAAATATACTTCAGGATTGGGTATGAAATAAAGAAAAGAAGATAAGTATAGAAGATTTGGTTTAAATAACCCTTAAACAAAATTAATTTATGCTATCAGATTATCAATTAAATATTTGTCATATAAAGATAGACCCTAATAATTATTATTAGTATCAAAAGCCTTTAAATTCCATTTAAGATTTGCTATTGAAAAATATTACATTATTCACAATAGTTTACCATAAATGGAACAAAATCAATATTATAGAGCATAAAATTTAAAAGTCTATTTAAGAACTGCTTAAAATAATATGGATTATGCATTAAAAAAATCAGAAGCATAATAAGAGATATAATAATACGAAGAAATTATCACTATGGATGTTTAAAGGTCTTTACAATTACATTTTGAAAAGGTTCCTTCAAGTAAATTATAATCATTCCTCAGAACATATGCATTTCATAATAAAGAAGTTGGATATTGTTAAGGAATGAATTATATTGTAGGATATCTATATTTAACATTTGAAGATGAAGAAGTCACATATATAGTATTCGATTATATAATGAATAATTATTTTTCATAATATTTTGAGAATGAATTTGAAATGCTGGTATTTATTAGATAAATTATTTTTATTAGAAAAAAGTATTCTATTAATATGAGAGATTATTATTCTTATTTTTACCTAATTTATATCATCATTTTAAAAAAGTAAATATGATTAATTTATGAAAGTAAAAAGTTGATGCATCTTATTATTTAACTGCTTGGGTTATTACTGTTTTCAGTCAAGTATATTAATTTACATTACAATCAGCATTATTAAATATTATATGGGATATATTCATTATTTAATAATGGAAAGGTAATAATAGAATATAATATTTTAAGGATTTTATAAATGTGTTTTATTTTTATTGTATTTTTACTAAAAAGAATTATTATAATTAGAATTTGATTAAATACTTCATTTTTTGAGTGAAATAATAAAAAATGAATTATTTAGTCTTAAAACAGAATAATAAGTTTAAGAATATATTTGTACTAAGTTAAAAATTCCATAAAAAGCACTAAAAGAAATTATTACTAATTAATTTAATGTTACAAATAGTTTATTATAATAATTGGAATAAGAATTTAATTGCTTTTCAACAAATTTGGATTCATAATTAAAATAATTTAAATATAAATGAAATATATTTAGATTCATTAAGTTATCCATTTTTATTTATTATAATATTTGCATGATTATTATAGATTCCAAATATTATTATTATTTAGGCTATTTTCATCTAAACCAATATCATCATCATCATTATCCTTGATAGCTTAAACTAATTTGCTAGGAGATTTTTCAATTATTTCATATGTAATTCCTCTAATATTGGATGAATTGGCAGATTGATTGAGATTCTATCTTAAATGAGATCCTTTAGATTTTAAATTACTAATATGCAATTCTAAAAGTATTGTTAATTCCGAAAAAGTAATCCTGCGAATAGGATCTTTCTCAAGCATTCTTTATACCATTCTTTAAGCTGAAGACGAGATATTTTTCCATTCATCTAATTACAATCTTATTTAACATTACTTATTTCTTTCTAATAAAACTTTTCTAATAAAATATTAAAATCTACCTTCATAATTTGTACTTCTAAATGGAAAATTTCCACAGAGTAAAATATAAAATAAAATTCCTAAACTAAATATTTCACAATTCTCTGTGTATGGAGCCAAATCAAATAATTCTGGTGCAATATATCCTGGTGTTCCTTATTTATTTATAAGTTAATTTTTATTTATTTTTTCAGCAAATCCAAAATCAATAATTTTAACTTAAATAGGATTAAATTAATATATTAGAATATTATCTAATTTTATATCTCTATGTACATAACCACATCTATATATATATAAATTATAAATAATACCTATGTATTTCTTTTAATCCTAATATAATTTAATGACAAATCTCACTTGACATCAATTCATGAATTTCATTTTATTTAATTAAATTTGATAATGTTCCTCCTTAAATATATTCTAAAATTAAAATTATAACATCTTCTAATTAAATAACTTCAAAGAGTTCTACAATAAATTCAGATTTTGCAATTTTTAGAATTTAACATTCAGATGTCACAAAATCCTTAATATTAATATAAATATACTCTCATTTATTTTGCAGAAATCTTTTATTATAAAGATTAAGAATAAATTTTAGCAGCAAATTTTTTATTTCTTTATTCTTCTGGCATTAATTAAGAGACTAGAAATACAGAACTAAAAGCTCCTTGATCAATTGGCTCTATAATTTTATAAAAACCTTCAAAATTTTAAGAAACACAAAATTGTGCTAATTTTTTATACCAATTTATTGTGCATGCTCTATACTTAAAATAAATAAATAATTATACTGATTTTCTGGATTCCAAATATATATAAAACAATTCTAATATTTTTAAATTCTAATTGCAACAATTTTTTATTAAAGATGATCTTCTTCATTTGTTAATTCAATTTTCTTTATTAATATTTTAAGATTTAATTGTATTTTTCCTTTTATTTTAGAATCCTAATATATTAATATTCCAGATTTCATTAATAAATAAGTATATTACTTTGGCACAGATTTATTTTTTCCAATTCTAAATAGATTATCTTTTATGATGAATTAGTTTGTATCTAATTTCTAATCATTCTTTTTATCCCAGAATATATTATTACGTGATTAATCACATTTAAATATAGGCCAATCTGTATTGTCTATTTTTTCAATTTAGACAATATTTTTAGTTTTTATCATAATAAATAATTTAATGAGAGTACGTTTGTAATCAGAATTAGTAAAAGATCAAATTATGCCTGCTTTAGAGACTTTAAGAAAATCTACTAAATTTTTCTCTCCTTTCACTTAAAAATAATTGATATTATTTTAGGAGTACTTCAGATTTTTAAGTTTCAAAGAGAAAACATAAATTACAAGAAGAGGAGAGCCAGTAGATTTTTTAGGATTTATATTGAAAGGATAAGTACATGGATTTGTTGAAAATCAACATAAAATAACATTGACAGAAGGAGATTGTTTAGGTCATATGGCATGTATAAAATTGGCAGGGTATCAAATAAATTTTTATATTTCAGATGTGAAGTATAATAAATTGATTACTTTGCAAAAGAAGAAGGATATATAGCAATAATAAGATTAGATGATTTAAGAATTTTATAGAAACGTGATTCAGAGTTTTCTACTTTCCTTTATAAATAAATTTCACTTTTTACATTGAATTCAGTTTCATAACAATATTTAGGTTAAGAATATTAGAGTTTACCTGAATAGACAATAGTAGAAACAACAACTAAAAAAATAATGTTTATGTTAGATTAATTAGGAGTAAAACCAGATCCTGAACCAAATAAAAAAAAGAAAGATAAATTAATAGTAGAAGAACCAAGAAATTTAAGATATTTTTGGAATTAATTAGATTAAAGAGATAAACGTGCATTTGTATAAAATTGTACTTTAATTGAAACAAAAACTTAAGAACTTTTAATTAGATCTCATTAAGCATCAAATGTATTTTATATTGTTTTAGATGGAGAATTAATTGAATTTTAATAAAATTAACCATCTATTATCTTTAAATAAGGAGATACAATTGGATTAAAACAATTTCTTATTAATGCAAATTAAGAGAATAATATTATTTCTAGAATGAAATGTTTATTATTAAGAATAACAAAATCAAATTTGGATGATATTGCAACTGTTTCAGGTTAAAGTGCTTGTTCAATTATAACTATGTTAACTAGATTTGAAGCATAAAAACTTAAAGAATCATTTGAAAAATAATTCAAAGATGAATAATAAGGATTATAAAGAAAAGTAGTAGCATTAGTAGATGAATTATCTTATGCATATAAAGCTGTTAGTAAAAAAGATTAATAAAGTCCATCTTAATTGATGAATAATTTTTTTGAAATTGATGTAAACAAAATGAAATAAGATGATAAAAGTGCAGCATCATAATTAGAAAAATAAATAATTGCTCCATTATACTTATTAGATGTATACAAAGATCTAGTTGCAAAAAGATACTATTAACCAAATGAAGTTAAGGATAGAAAGGATCCTATGTTTGAAAGTGGGTTAAGTATATTTATAAGAGATAAACTAAGTGAGTAAAGAACATAAGCCTAAAAGAAGAAGGAGGAACTTAAAAAGGCTCGTAAATAAGGAAAAACTATTAAGGAAGATGATGATGATATAGAAATACATATGGATCCAAATTAATTGGTTTTGGAAGAACTTAATAATGATTATTATAAGATTGTAGATGAAAGAGATAAATTTTAAGAATATACATATTTATTGGAATAACAGATAAAGTAAATGAAGGATGAATTTAAAGAGATGAAAGAAGAGCATTAAAGAATGTAAACATAAATTAGAAAAAATGAAATGCATAAAGAATTATTATCCTTAGATTTAGCTTCATAATTATTGTAACCAACAGATAGAACAACTAAAAAGAAACATACCTTATATGATAATGTAAATTATATATATTATTAGTATCCAATAGTATTTAGTACAAGTTTAAGAAAATAAAAAATTTAAAAAAACTGTTTAAGTTGCAGAGAAAGTTTTAACAATGAGTTAATTGCATAAATTACAATTTTGATCTTTTAACAATTATTATATCTATACTCATAAATATATTTTCTATATTTCTATAAAAGAATTATTTGATTTTAATAATTATATTAATTTTTAATTTTTTTTAATTTATGTAATAAAGTGAATCATTTAACTCTGATAAATACAATGATTAAGAATTAATTCACCTTTAAAATACTTAAGAAGTAGATTAGGAATCACATAATAAATTTAAATTTAATTTAATGAAATTGTAAAAAATATATTAGGAATGCAAATGTCCATCATGTTAATTATTATTTGAAGAACCTATAACAATTGTTTGTGGTCATACTTTTTGTAGGGAATGTATTGTTCGATCAGTTAATCTTAAACCCTAATGTCCAGAATGCTTGTATTTTTTATATATAATTAATAAATTAGATATCCTATTACAAATATCATTAATAAAATTCAAGAAAACTTTTTAGTTAAATCTGTTGTTAAAGAAATTAATGAATTATTTATTGAATAAAATAAAAAAAAAGTTAAACCTAGACTTTTTGATTAAATTATTGCAAAACAATTTTAAGAAAATAGTATTAAATAATATTTGATTTTTGAAACTAAATCTCTAATTATACCTTATACCAATTAAAATGTACATCTTAATATAAATTAATTCAAAGATTTAAATGAAGATTAAATATATAAAATCTTAAAAAGAGATTCATTAATATTGTTAACAAATCCAAATAAAAATCATTCAATTTAAGAAGTAAAATTTTTGTAATTAATTCTCTCAGACTGCTACTCTAGTTATTGTTATTAAGGTTGTAATAAATTCTAAATTAATTGATTTAAGTGTTCAAGTTAAGGAACAAATGAAAGTTTTATAAATTAAACCTGAAACATTTAGAATTGAAAAAGAGATCCCATTAAATGTTGCTAAGGTTTAAGAAATTAATGAAGAACCTATTTTTTTCACTTTATAAACTGATTAATAGATCAAATATTTAATAGATACTATAAGATAATAATTGGCTTCTCATTTACCTTAACTTATTGACTCATATACTGCTAAATATTTTGAAGAATTTTTTCATAGACTTCAATTATTTGAAATTCTTAGGAGTAATATTTTAAGGAATGAGAAAGCCTTAAAACATATTAGTTTTGTTATCCCTTGTATTTTACATTTAACAGATTAAGAGAGGACTAGAATTTTCAATGCCAATAATAGTATAGAGAGATTGATTTAAATCTCTTAAGTATTGTAAAGATTTTAAAATATAACAAATCCATTAATGGTTTTCAAAATTCCAGGGGATAAAGAAAGAATTAATAATAAAACTGAATTAATAATCATTGTGCTATTATTATTTTTTGCATTTTATTACAGAGTCATTGGAATCTGAGAAATTATTGTATGTTTAATTATAATAATAAATAAAATGAATAATTAATTTGAGATTATAAAAAAGGTTTGGGCATCAAAGAAAATTTGGTCCTTTTTCAAATATTAAAGTCTTTTGAACCAAAGATTGAAAGAACTAATAAAAGAATAAGATCCTAAAATTCAAAGTGTTATTCAATTAAAAGAGAATAAAGAATAAATTGAAATATCTAATAAGTAATTTACAAACGTATGCACTAAAGCTTTAGAAAATTAAGCAAGCCTTATGAAACCATTAATATTGCTCAATAATAGAAACTTAATTAACAATTAGAAGTATATACTAGATATTTTATAAATAATTTATTATTCTACAAATGATGAAGAATCTAATTATATAGTAGAAACTTTAAAGAATCCAAACAAATTTAAAGAATAGAAATAAGTAATATTATGATTTAATTTATTAGTTATATAAAATACTAGAATTGATTTTCATAATTCTTCAAAATTAAATATCAGAAACAACTAAATATTAAATTTTAATAAGTTTAGATTCCATATTAAAATCATTTATGAAATGTTCATAAAATAATCCTTAAATATTATAAAACTTAAGATAGTATTAAAAATACAATAGAATTATATAATGCACAACATCTTATTAAGGAATAGATTAATTTATAAAAGCTATAACATCTTTTGATTGTAAATTAAAATCAAATTTGACACCAGAAATAATAGAAACTATTTTGAATAATGTATTACAACAATTAGATTGTGTAATTTGTTACAATGCAATGAATGATCCTGTATCTATGAAATGTGGACATAGTTTTTGTAAAGCATGTATGACATAGGATTAAAATAATTCTAAGAAATGTCCAATTTGTAGGTATTATTAATGAAATATTTAGAATGGAGTAGGTAGATGAGATTTATTTAAGTGAAAACAATAAATTCTTAACAAAGTTGATTTAACTAAGATTAAATTTTGAGAATTAGTAAAATTTAAAGTAAGATGATGATACCTAAAATTATTATAATATTTATATAAAACCATAAAGTAGAGAGGTATATGAAAAGAAAATTGTATTAAGAACAAAGTAATCACTCAAATATTTAATTGAAGAAGAAGTTGAAATAGATACAATTAAATTTAGATCACTTAATATAGTTTAGTTTTAACAATTATTATAGTAAAATCTAATTTTTATTCTTGTTGATAAAAATGAAAATGCTTATTTAGTGAAAAATGTATTGACACATATAAGCAAGAGCAAGACAAGAATTAAAGTTGAATATTAAGATAAAATACAAATTGTACATTAATATTTCTCAAATATTTTCCTTAATATTGAAAATGTAGAATATATTTTTGAATCCTTATTTGCAACAGCAATTACATTAGAAGATCAACATATAGATCTTACTAATATTGAAATATAAAATTAATTGTCTAATTCAATTAATAATATAAAAGAATTCTTTAATTAGGCTCTTCTAAATTAGTAGTAAGATTAAACATATTAAACTATTCATTCATTTTTAGCATAAGTAGGATTTTGGAGTCTATAAAATTCAGATATAATTAATAATTATGATTAAATGAAAAAATATTCATATCTAATACCAAATATATTAAGAATACCAGAAAAAGAGAGAGTGTAAATTTAACAAATCAATAATTTAATAATAAGGTTGCAGATGATTGAAAAAAGTCTTTTGAGATTCAAATAATGCTCAAATATATTAATGATATTTATTATTCAAAGATAGAATTAAGATTCAAAGAGAAATATCATAATTTCTATTTTAGTATTTTTATTTTTGTCATTTGCCCTATAGTTGTGATTTATCATAAATTTATATCAAATATCAATTATAATTATTCAATTATGAATCAATAATACCTACAAGTTCCTTTATCTTAAAGTAGACAATCAATAACTTATGATAAGTATTAAACTACATCAGGAATAGTAGTAAGTACTGATAAGTAAATTAATAATATATATATTTTAGACGAATAAGTGACAATATTTAAAACGGAAGAAAGAGTACTCTTTTTGAAGATAAGTAATCTACTAATTGAATATATAGACGATATGAAGAATTACTTTAAGATAATCATAAATTGAAAGAGGTGATTGAACAATTGGATAAGGATAATTAGTAATTAAAATAGATGTCAGGGGAGAGCTATAATCTTAAATAGAAATATATGATTACATAAGCAGAATTAGAAGCTGCATAATAGGAGTTAGCTAAATTGAGATCTCAACTCTTGATGAGAAATTCTTAAGATGCTGAATAATCAACTCTCATGATTAGATACAAACAAGATATATCTACAATGACTTAGTAATAGATCAAATATTAACAAGGTAAAATCTTATTTAATAATAAAGAAATATCATAGTTAAATGCTCTGTTACAACAATAGAAGAAATAAGTTGAAGAATTCTTGAGATTAAAAACTAAATATGAATAAGAAATCCAAACATATAGAAGTAGGACATAAAATTTAGAAATAGAAATTAAATAAGTGAAAGAATAAAGGAACTCTATAACTTAAAATGAAATTATTAGATTGACTTAAGAAATTGCGAGATATCAATCTGAAGTTTAGATACGATCATCAGATAAAGAATTATATGAAAGAACTATACAAACATTAAATTAGAAAATGAAGGAGATGGATAATGATATTCAAATATTGATTGAAGCACATAATTAAAATTAAATGAAACTTGAATCTGCTATGGCTGAATCAAAGAGTAATATGTAATATCAAATTGATTAACTAAAATAAGAAATGAGTTTCTATTAAACTTAATGTCGATAATGGTAGGAAAAATGTTAAATTGTTGAAATACAAAAAGAAGAAAGTGAAAGAAGAATTATTTAGATGGAAATTAGAATAAATGAAACTAAAAAATAAATTGAATAATAATAAAATGATAAAATATAAAGAGATAGCTATTAAATTCATAATATTCAAAATGAATTAGAGGGTTGGAAATAAAGATATATTTCATTAGAAATCAAGATGAAAGATTATGACAGTTATAGAATGAAAATAATTGAATAAGAGGAATAAATTAATTATTATAGAAATGATAATGAATAAATAAAAGAAGAAGTAGAAATCTTGATTGCAGAAATTAAATAATTAAAGGAATTAAATAATGGATATCGTTTAAGTATTACTTAATTGGAAAATTAAACAAGAAATAGTATTGAAAGTGATAGATATAAAACTTAAATTAGAACTTTAGAAAACACAATAAATTAATTAAATTAATAGATAAATGCATATAAAATTGAAACCAAAGAACTTGAATAATAAGTAATATATCATTAGAATAAGAACACAAATGTAGATTATTTGGTTAGAGAAAAAGATGAATCAATTTAAAAGTTATAATATAAATTGAATAATATGGAAAAAGAACTTCGAATTATATTTGAGGAATAATTAAAAATAGAAAAATAAGATTGGGATAGATAAAAATAATAATAAATAGATGATCAATTAAAAAAGATAAACAAAAAATATGAATCTGAAATATCCACTCTAAGGTAACATTTTTAGTCATTAGAAATAGAGAACCAATCATTAACAAATCAGTATGAAAGATTAAAAAAAGAAGGAGGGATCAATTTCTAAAGATAATCGGAAAAAGAAAAAAATAGAATAATTGAACTAGAAAGATAAATAATTTAATTAGAAAATTAATTATTTTTGTAGAAGAAAGAATTCTCATTTAAAATTGAGGAAGTTAATTAATAATCCAATTTAAAAGAATATTATGAAGTTTAACTTAAGTAGGTTAATGAAAAATTATTAGAATAATAAAATTAAGTTAAATAATTGAATGATTAATTGTTAATCGAATAAAAAAGTATTTTAAATTTATAAAACAAATACTCTAAAGATATTATAGATATTAAATAATAATAAGAAAAGAAAATTGAAATCTAATAAACTAATTAATATTAATTTGAATTAGATAATTATCAAAGAGACTTAGAAAAAATGAGAAGAGATTATAGAATGATTTAATAATAATATTAAGAAATGGAAATTCAAGTAAAATTGTGGAAAGATAAGTTCTATGATGAATAATAAAAGCATCAAGAAATTAGATAATAGTTGGTAGAAATTAGATCTAAATTTGAATCACACACAATTATTGATATGAAATCAAATTATGATAAATAAAGAATTTAAGAGCTAGAAATGGAAATAATTTAACTATAAAAAGAGATTAAAATTAGAGAAGAAAAGTATCAAGAATAAATTACAACATACACTATATAAATTTAGAAATAAGATGAAACAAAGAGAATCAAGCAATTAGAATATGAAATTGAATCTTTAAAAATTAAATGTAGAGATTTAGATAGATAATTATAGGATAAGACATTTGAATTTGAGAAATTACTTTAAAGAAAGTAGGAATTTAAACTTGAAACTATTGAAGTATCTTCATCATCTGATAAATATAAGATTTAAGAATTAGAATAGTAAATACAACTCTTAAAATTATAGATTTAATAATTAAGCAATTCAAAGTAAGATGTTATAAGGGAAACTATTAGAGAAACAGTACAAATTAGAAGTTAGGAAGACATCAAACTGATTGCTTAACTAGAGGAAGAACTATAATTATGGAAAACTAAATATTATGAATTAGATAGAAGAAAAAATTAAGTAGTAATTGAAACTATTAGAGAGGTTTAATCTCTTGAAAGTGATAGATAAAAGATATACTAATTAGAATGTTAGCTTTAATAATTAACATAAAAAAAATAAGAAGTAATAAGGGAGTATGTAACAGAGACAATTGAGATTCCTTTAGAGTCTGATAAAATAAAAATAAGACAATTAGAAATTCAATTAAGTAATATTCAAAGGGACTATTAATTGTTAAGTTAAAAAAAATAAGAAACTATTAAGGAAATAATTACAGTTGAAGTTTCATCCTAAGCTGATAAAAATCACATTTAATAATTAGAGACACAGTTAAATTAATTAAAATCAGAATTATAGGTTTTAAGACTCAAAAAATAAGAAGTAATAAAAGAAACATTGATAGAAAAAGTTGAAGTTTCAATGGAGTCAGATAAATAGAGAATTAATTAATTATAAGATTAACTTGAAAGATTATAAAGAGATTATTAAATTTTAAATAAAAAAAAATAAGAAGTAATAAAAGAAACAATTACAGTAGAAGTTTCATCTTAAGCTGATAAATTGAAAATTCAATAATAAGAATCTTAATTATAATAATTAAGAACTGACTTATAAATTTTAAATTAAAAAAAATAAGAAGTAATAAGAGAAGTAATTACTGAAAGAGTGGAAGTTGCCTTAGAAGCTGACAAATATAGAATTAGACAACTAGAAAGTCAATTAGAGAGTGTAAATAAGTCATATGAGGCTCTAAGTAAAAAGAAGTAAGAAATAATTACAGAGACAATCACAATTGAAGTACCTTCTTAAGCTGATAAGTTCAAAATTTAATAACTTGAAACATAAATTTAATAATTAAGATAGGAATTTTAGATTCTTACTTTGAAGAAATAAGAAGTAATAAGAGAAGTGGTGACTGAGAGAATTGAAGTTCCTTCTTAAGCAGATAAATTAAGAATTTAATAATTAGAATAACAATTAAATAATATTAAATTAGAATTATAGATAGTATCATAAAAGAAATAAGAAGTAATTAAAGAAGTGGTGACTGAGAGAATTGAAGTTCCTTCTTAAGCAGATAAATTAAGAATTTAATAATTAGAATAACAATTAAATAATATTAAATTAGAATTATAGATAGTATCATAAAAGAAATAAGAAGTAATTAAAGAAGTGGTGACTGAGAGAATTGAAGTTCCTTCTTAAGCAGATAAATTAAGAATTTAATAATTAGAATAACAATTAAATAATATTAAATTAGAATTATAGATAGTATCATAAAAGAAATAAGAAGTAATTAAAGAAGTGGTGACTGAGAGAATTGAAGTTCCTTCTTAAGCAGATAAATTAAGAATTTAATAATTAGAATAACAATTAAATAATATTAAATTAGAATTATAGATAGTATCATAAAAGAAATAAGAAGTAATTAAAGAAGTGGTGACTGAGAGAATTGAAGTTCCTTCTTAAGCAGATAAATTAAGAATTTAATAATTAGAATAACAATTAAATAATATTAAATTAGAATTATAGATAGTATCATAAAAGAAATAAGAAGTAATTAAAGAAGTGGTGACTGAGAGAATTGAAGTTCCTTCTTAAGCAGATAAATTAAGAATTTAATAATTAGAATAACAATTAAATAATATTAAATTAGAATTATAGATAGTATCATAAAAGAAATAAGAAGTAATTAAAGAAGTGGTGACTGAGAGAATTGAAGTTCCTTCTTAAGCAGATAAATTAAGAATTTAATAATTAGAATAACAATTAAATAATATTAAATTAGAATTATAGATAGTATCATAAAAGAAATAAGAAGTAATTAAAGAAGTGGTGACTGAGAGAATTGAAGTTCCTTCTTAAGCAGATAAATTAAGAATTTAATAATTAGAATAACAATTAAATAATATTAAATTAGAATTATAGATAGTATCATAAAAGAAATAAGAAGTAATTAAAGAAGTGGTGACTGAGAGAATTGAAGTTCCTTCTTAAGCAGATAAATTAAGAATTTAATAATTAGAATAACAATTAAATAATATTAAATTAGAATTATAGATAGTATCATAAAAGAAATAAGAAGTAATTAAAGAAGTGGTGACTGAGAGAATTGAAGTTCCTTCTTAAGCAGATAAATTAAGAATTTAATAATTAGAATAACAATTAAATAATATTAAATTAGAATTATAGATAGTATCATAAAAGAAATAAGAAGTAATTAAAGAAGTGGTGACTGAGAGAATTGAAGTTCCTTCTTAAGCAGATAAATTAAGAATTTAATAATTAGAATAACAATTAAATAATATTAAATTAGAATTATAGATAGTATCATAAAAGAAATAAGAAGTAATTAAAGAAGTGGTGACTGAGAGAATTGAAGTTCCTTCTTAAGCAGATAAATTAAGAATTTAATAATTAGAATAACAATTAAATAATATTAAATTAGAATTATAGATAGTATCATAAAAGAAATAAGAAGTAATTAAAGAAGTGGTGACTGAGAGAATTGAAGTTCCTTCTTAAGCAGATAAATTAAGAATTTAATAATTAGAATAACAATTAAATAATATTAAATTAGAATTATAGATAGTATCATAAAAGAAATAAGAAGTAATTAAAGAAGTGGTGACTGAGAGAATTGAAGTTCCTTCTTAAGCAGATAAATTAAGAATTTAATAATTAGAATAACAATTAAATAATATTAAATTAGAATTATAGATAGTATCATAAAAGAAATAAGAAGTAATTAAAGAAGTGGTGACTGAGAGAATTGAAGTTCCTTCTTAAGCAGATAAATTAAGAATTTAATAATTAGAATAACAATTAAATAATATTAAATTAGAATTATAGATAGTATCATAAAAGAAATAAGAAGTAATTAAAGAAGTGGTGACTGAGAGAATTGAAGTTCCTTCTTAAGCAGATAAATTAAGAATTTAATAATTAGAATAACAATTAAATAATATTAAATTAGAATTATAGATAGTATCATAAAAGAAATAAGAAGTAATTAAAGAAGTGGTGACTGAGAGAATTGAAGTTCCTTCTTAAGCAGATAAATTAAGAATTTAATAATTAGAATAACAATTAAATAATATTAAATTAGAATTATAGATAGTATCATAAAAGAAATAAGAAGTAATTAAAGAAGTGGTGACTGAGAGAATTGAAGTTCCTTCTTAAGCAGATAAATTAAGAATTTAATAATTAGAATAACAATTAAATAATATTAAATTAGAATTATAGATAGTATCATAAAAGAAATAAGAAGTAATTAAAGAAGTGGTGACTGAGAGAATTGAAGTTCCTTCTTAAGCAGATAAATTAAGAATTTAATAATTAGAATAACAATTAAATAATATTAAATTAGAATTATAGATAGTATCATAAAAGAAATAAGAAGTAATTAAAGAAGTGGTGACTGAGAGAATTGAAGTTCCTTCTTAAGCAGATAAATTAAGAATTTAATAATTAGAATAACAATTAAATAATATTAAATTAGAATTATAGATAGTATCATAAAAGAAATAAGAAGTAATTAAAGAAGTGGTGACTGAGAGAATTGAAGTTCCTTCTTAAGCAGATAAATTAAGAATTTAATAATTAGAATAACAATTAAATAATATTAAATTAGAATTATAGATAGTATCATAAAAGAAATAAGAAGTAATTAAAGAAGTGGTGACTGAGAGAATTGAAGTTCCTTCTTAAGCAGATAAATTAAGAATTTAATAATTAGAATAACAATTAAATAATATTAAATTAGAATTATAGATAGTATCATAAAAGAAATAAGAAGTAATTAAAGAAGTGGTGACTGAGAGAATTGAAGTTCCTTCTTAAGCAGATAAATTAAGAATTTAATAATTAGAATAACAATTAAATAATATTAAATTAGAATTATAGATAGTATCATAAAAGAAATAAGAAGTAATTAAAGAAGTGGTGACTGAGAGAATTGAAGTTCCTTCTTAAGCAGATAAATTAAGAATTTAATAATTAGAATAACAATTAAATAATATTAAATTAGAATTATAGATAGTATCATAAAAGAAATAAGAAGTAATTAAAGAAGTGGTGACTGAGAGAATTGAAGTTCCTTCTTAAGCAGATAAATTAAGAATTTAATAATTAGAATAACAATTAAATAATATTAAATTAGAATTATAGATAGTATCATAAAAGAAATAAGAAGTAATTAAAGAAGTAGTGACTGAAAAAGTGGAAGTTAGTAGAGAGTCTGACAGAAAAAGAATCTTAGAATTAGAGCGTGATATATATAAATTGTAATAAGACTACATAGCTTTAAATAAAATAAAATCTGAAATAATAAAGGAGACTGTAACCGTTGAGGTTCCATCGTCTATGGATAAGTTTAGGATCTAATAATTGGAGGCTTAATTATAATAAATAAAGAGTGAATTATCAATGGTATTAGCTAAAAAGTAAGAAGTTATTAGAGAGACAGTAACAGAAAGAATAGAAGTGTCTTCGGAGTAGGATAAAATGAGAATTAGGTAATTAGAATAGTAATTAAATTATTTGTAATAAGATTATTTCGCATTGAATTAAAAAAAATAAGAAAAAATAAAAGAGACAATAACTGTTGAAATACCATCTGAGTCTGATAAATATAAAATAAGGTAACTTGAATCTCAATTGCTATCATTTTAAGAAGAATTAGATGCAATTTAATTAGAATACTAGAATTAAAATTAGGAGATTGATAGACTTTAAACTATTAATTTTGAATACTAAGATCAAATAAGAGTTTTGTAATCAAAGTTAGAAGACAACTAAAAGCAAAGATCAATTTTAATTTAATTTGAAAGAAAAGAGTAAGAGTTTTTGGAATAGATTTCAATTTTAGAGAATGAAAAAGGAAGAGAAATAAAGGAACTAAAAAAATAGATTGAATATATATAATAGGAGAATTAATAAATAAATGATATGATGAGAATTAAGGCTGAAGAAAGTGAATAGTGGAAAAGAAATTATTTAACTATTTAAAATCAAATGACCTCAGGAGAAACTGAATCATTAAAAATATAATTGAAATCTTTAGAGTAAAGTAGAGAAATGACGAAATTAGAACTAGATAAAGTAAACAAAATGTACTTTTTAATTTAAAATGAATAAACTTAATATAAGTAAAAATGTAATGAGCTAGAATTAAGAATTAAATAAATTAGTAGAGAAAATTAGGAATATTAAGAAAGATTTTAATAAATGGATTTTGAAAAATTTAGTAGATTAGAATAAGAGAATAGACGAAAAACAGAAACTATTTAATAGTTAGAATCATAATTAAGGAATCAAGTATTTATGAAAGATTTTTAAATTTAATTATCTAATAAAGATAAATAGATTTATGAATTATAAGAAAGTATTTCAGAATTATAAACTACAATTAGAACTCAAAGAATAGAAAATTAGACAATTTTTGAATAAACTAATAGACAATAATTAACTTTAAGAGAAACATAAAAGTAATTTAATATTTATTTTAAAGCAATCAAAAGATCGTAGAGTTAGAAACAAAAATATAGAGTCTTAATTTGGAAATCTAGAGACAGATGAAGATGAAGGATTAGATTTAGATTAAGCATGATATATTAATTGAAAGAGTAATTGATATTTATTATTTAGGCCACTGAGTATGAATCAGAAATTAATTTGTTAAGGGAGGAATTATAGAATAGAAGATATAATTCTATTAATAATGGACCTATAGTATCTAAAACATTTGAAATTCATAAAATAGGAGAAGTTGTAAATAATGGCACAGGATTAGTTTCAGGATTTAATATAGAAGATACATAAAGAATAAAATCAATAGTGAGTACACAATAATTTAAATCTGAAATATAAAATACTATATCAAATGTATAAGAATAATAGTATTCTATGAAATCAAATTCATCAGTTTAACCATTTAATCCTTTAAGAAGTGATGTATAGATAATATTTATTCATAGATAATTAAATCAAAGGCTTAATTAAATAGAATTGACGAAAAATTATATAAATGAATTTTATATTATATACAATAATTTTTTAATAATCATTTCCAAAAACTTTATCCCTTAATTCCAATCTTTACATTTCCATTATCTTCTAATATAAATTAAGATACTCCACAATAATCAATCCAATTATGATTTTTTACTTTTTCAATCATTAAACTTAATTCAACTACTCCTTAATGTGTGACACATATATTTATTGTATTAGTTTTATTTGGAAGCTTGTCCATTTGACTCTTAAGTTCTACCATAAATGCCTTAATTCTATTAAAACATAAATTATCATTCTCTGGGAATACAGGTTAAGGTAAATTAGGATTTTTAATAAATCTTTCTTTTATAATTTAAACACCATTTTAATACTCTTTTGTTAGAATTGGATGTTATTCAGTTCTCAAATGTAATTTATCAAGTATATTAGAAGAAAAATCATATGTATACATTAATTCTCCAATTTCATCTTAAATATATAACTTTGAATTATTAGGGATTTCCCTCATTAAATTAATGGAAGTTTAAATGCATCTTAGAAATGGTGAGGTCATAAAATTCTAGTTTAAATAACATCAAATACTATTTATAAGTCCTTTACTTGAATTTATTTTTCATTGGCATACTCTTAAATTAATTTATTTAAATGTGCTCCTGTCATTCTTGCTTATTTATCACCTATATTTGTAAGATGAGGATCAAATGATTTTTAAATTCTTTTCCTCTCTCCATTATCATTTGTTTAATCAGCTCTTTCTCCATGTCGAACAAAAAATATCATAATTAAATATTTTAATAATCATTTCCATAATGTTTTTGCTTTAAGAGTCAATTTAGGATTTTACCAATTTTCAGGAAAACAAATTGTTGTAACAGAACAATAATCAATATTCTTACATTTACCATCAAAATGATCTAATACAATCTCTTAGACTCCTAGATGAGTGGCACATATATATATATAATTAGCTTTATTTTAAAAGAGATTGACATAATTTTAAGTCTCAATTATAAATGAACCTATTCTAGCTCTACAGTATGTTTAATCTTCAGGATATTTTTATTCAATCTTTATTCCTTTTATATAATTTTATTTCCATATTTCAACACCATATTGTTTATTAAAATATCCTTATATCTTTTTATCATAATTAATTTAAAAGTGCTCTTTGACAGGTTCTTATTTATATAAATGAGGTAATAAAAGATCACTTAATTAATTTTAAATGTATATCTTTTTATTTTCTGTAGGTAAATATTACATAACAATTGCTAGAGTTTCTATACATCTCATATAATGGGATGACATGAATACAAATATTAAATCTTTAGTATTTAATTTTTGAGAGCTGATATGTTCATTTATAATCTATTTTAATGCCAAACCAGTTTATTTAGCTTAATTTTATCCTTTCTCAGATAAATTGACATCGGGATCCTATCCTAAAAAGTAATCTGTTTGATCTTTAGGTTCCCCTTCACTAATAAATACAAACATATTTTAATTATAATAAAATTCTCAAAAATTTTCATCTTCGATTTTAACATCTTTTGGAGCCTTATAATAGTAGTATTACTATTGTATTTGAGATTTATCTTTTTTCAAAGAATTTAATTCTTAATCATAGACACTCAAACCAACTAACTAATTTTTTGTTACTATTTTACTTTTAATCCATTATAATCAGATACAGATCGACCTTTGTCATAACCATTTTTATTTTTGATATCTGAGATTAATTTCTATGGATTAGGTATATCTAATAGTTCCCTACTTGGTATTTATTCTAATAGATCTTATTTTAATTATAATCTTTCCTATTCTTCTTTTTGTATAATTTTCTTTATAATAAACAATAATGAATTACTTAAGGTCTATATTGAGATCTTAGTCTTTGATGCCAAGTTATAACTGGATTTTTGGATTCCTCTGGTTTCAATTCTTCAAACATATCTAATGAGTCTAACCTAGATCTATATTCTAGTTATTTAATATATGAAAATACAAGCCTATCTTTCAATTAAGGTACTTTAATTATTTTTCATTCTAGAACTAATTTTTGTTGATAATTCATTCCATATTTACAATTGTTTTTCATGTTTATTTAGTGCTCTTTCATGTTGATTTTTCAATATCTTTTCAGTTACTGAAATTTTTTAAAGTTAATTTTATGCATTTTTTTCATTATTCTTAATTATTTTCTATATTTTTTCCATAGTTTATAATAATTCATATTTATCAAGTACTTCAAAGTTAGCATCTCCAGTTTTTTGTATTAATTGTTATTAATTTGTAATATTTTTTTTGCTTCTATAAGATGAGTTTAGACTTGATGGTTCATTAGTATTGGCTAAAAATATATTCATAATATATTACTTCTTTTAATCTTCTTTATCATACTAGATAACTTTACAGGTTAACTAAAACGAAGAGGCTTTTCAAGGCCATTAGCCTATTTATTGTAAATATCCACTTTGCCAACTATTGATCTAGACAAGATTTCATTAGTTGAATTCTTTTGACTAAAATCAAATATTTGATAATCAGGACTCTAAGCTAATTGATGACTGCTCTTTTACTTTGAAAAATGTTACTAGAATGTAAGTCTTAATCAGCAAAAGGCCAACTCATTTAACTTTATTCTCCAACAACTTTTCTTAGAAATAAAGTATGCTTCCTTTTCATTCTTTTTGTTAATAATATTTTATATTATCAAAAATAAAATCAATATAAAAATAATAGATATTTTTACTTAGACTTTCATAATTCTTAGTGTTAAATTTAAGACTCCAATTTCTATTTATTTAAATTTGATAAGTTACAATTATTTAATTTTAGTATATTTAAATCATTATATACACTTTTAAAATCAATAAATCTTTTTCTACTCAAAATTGATATTAAAAGATATATATTTTTAAAGGTTCTTATGTAATTATGTATTTCTTAATAAGTTTTAAAATAGAAATGAAATTCAGAAAATATAATATGAGGGTCAAGAAATCAAATGTAGTAATTATTCACTTATTAAAATCTTTTTTTAAAATATAAATAAATGGTTAGCAGATTAAGAAAATGCAGAAAGATGAGAGGACATGTCTGCCATGGTTATGGTAGAGTTGGTAAGCATAGAAAACATCCAAGTGGTAGAGGTGTTTCAGGAGGTTTAACACATCATAGAATCAACTTCAATAAATATCATCCAGGATATTTCTAAAAAGTACCTATAATACTTATAAATAGACTGGAATGAGACATTTCCATTTAAAAAAGAATACACTTCATAAACCAGTTGTAAATATTGACAAATTATGGTCTCTTGTTACAGACGAAACTAGAGAAAAATATTCCAAATCAAAAGATAAGGCTGCAGTCATTGATGTTACAAAGGCAGGCTATTTCAAGGTTTTGGGTAAAGGAAGATTACCAAATCAACCAGTTGTTGTCAAGGCTAAATTCTTTAGCAAAACTGCAGAGAGAAGAATCAAGGCTGTTGGTGGTGCATGTATACTTGTTGCCTGATACATTATATACATTAAAACACACATTTGTCAATGTCATTAAAATTATGTTATGGGTACATCTATTCTTTTTTTTATTTTTTTAATTTAAATTCTTTTATTTAAGAAAATGGATTCTGCTGCTATTATGTAAAAAATGGCTGTCATTTTTGATGATCCTGAATAAAAGTTACTTAATGAAATTTCTGAAATCAATAAGAATAGATATTAGATTCAAATGCAAAAATTAAATGAACTAAAAGAAATATAAGAGGATTCAGATATTGAAATTCAAAAATAGAAAAAATTAATTGAATAATTAGAAAAATCATTAATCATTGAATCAAACAAGTCTAAGTAATATGATGAAATCTTAAAATAATATGAAAGTGAAGGCAAATCTTTATCTGATGAAAGTAAAAAATACATTATTCAAATAACACAACTAAGTGAGAAAGTTGAAAATATTAAGAAATAATATTTATAGGCATAAGAAAAATAAGATACCATGGAGAGAGAATAATAATAATAATTAAAAGATTTAGAGAATTGGAGCAAGAATTCAAAGAATTTATAAAATGAATTATAAAAGAAAGATTAAAAATAAATTAAATTGCTTGAAGAATTAACATAAGTTAAAATATAATAATAGGAAGTTAAATAAATAGAATCAAATGATGATTTATAAAAATAATTAGATAAACTATTAGCAGATAATAAAAGACTATTAAAATAAAGATAAGAAGTTGTAGCTGTTTTCAAAAAATAAGCTAAAATCATAGAAATCTTAAAAAAATAAAAACTTCATTTATAGACATCAACATCTCTTGATTTAACAGAATAAGATTTTGCTAAGATTGTTGATTTTAATTTATGATTTTAATATTTATACTATTCTTATTAACAACGATATAAGATGGAATTATTTACTAAATATTTTTAATATTTATGTTAAAATTGAATATCATCTTCCAGACCAGGATGCTACTTATTTCTTGAAAATAATAATGACTTATTCAATTATGGCATTTTCTTCATCTCTCTTAGCTTTAGCTTCAGCATAATCAGCTCTTTTAGATTCTAAATCTGCTTAAGCTTAATCAAGAGCATCTTAAGATTCTTGTAAAATAATCTTAGATTTAGCTTATTAAGCAAGAGCTGCTTAAATTTACTAGAATTTATTATTTATTAAATATTACAGTAGCTAATCTATCAGCATAAACTTATTTTCTTTCATATTCAACTTTCAATGTAGTAACTTCTGCTTCACTCAATGAAACCCATCCTGCTAATTCCCATGAGGCATTAATTTCATTGGTTTCAAGAGCTTCAAGGGAAGCTGCTAAATTAGCTTCAAGTCCTTCTAATACAGATAATACTCTTTCAGCTAAAGTTGCTCCTCTACTAACTGATCCATCTTCTTAATTGTTAGCTAATTAAAGGAATGAATTAATTTCATGTTCATTAAATGTATTACTATATGATTTAAGTTTATCAGCAACACTTTTTACTTGAACTAACTCAAAAGAATCTCCATTAATAATATATCCTGCAACATCTTATTTGAGTAATCTTACAACTTCAAGAGCTTCTCTATTTTATTTGATTGATCTAACAAAAAGTTAATTGCTTAAGCATTGTTAATCAAGCAAAACTTAAATTTTTCTATTAATTTCATCTTATCTTTGTTCATTCCATGCAAGATAATTTTTAGTATCTGATAACTCTTATTCAAATTAGGCTCTGTTTTCAATTGATTATTGGAATAACTTTTGATTCAAGGTCTTTATTTTAGTAAATTGTTCAATTGTTCTGAATATAATTATTAATGTATTACTAAGCACCAACCCATTCATCAGTTTCATTCTTTTAATCAGCTGCAAATTAAGCATCTTTATTTGATTGTATCAGATCATTCAACAAACCAAAAACTGTATCAATAGCATCCATAGCCTTTGTACCTGTTTACAAAAAGGCCATGATTTAATCATGAGTAGAAGTGGCTGAGGCTAATGTTACTAATAATACTAGAGCAAGACTCAATTTCATTAATATTATCAATAATTTAATGCTCTTAAATAAGGAATATAAGCGTAACCTACCCGTTTCCAGACAATTAAAAAAAAACGGGTATTAATATAAAAAATATAAAAAATAAACTTATCAACCCTCTATAATAATACATTTTAATAAATGTTGGCCAATCTTATTGATATTTAGATTAAAATAAAAAGGTTTAATAAAATTCCTTAATTGATGTTTCATTCCTATTGTGATTTCAATTCATTTCCTTTATTATTTAGAAAATGACAAATATGAATGCTATCTTTAACTAAGTATAGATATATCCTAATATATAATGTCAAAAAATAAAAATATTCTATTAAAAATTATAGAAATCTTAGATATCCATAATATTTTAGTAAAATAGAATCAAATTTGGAGTTAAATGTTTTTATTAATGAATGAAGGTATATATGCAAAATTTTAAATGAAGATTTAATATAAATAAATGAATGGTTTTAATTCATATGATTGATGCTTAAAGTAATTTGATTATTGTAATAATTTTAAAATTGATTAATTGTTATATAAAAAAAATGATTAAGAATTCAAATAAATAATGTTTTACTAAATTAATTTTCAAATCTTAAAAGTAGATTTAAGTATTTTAAATTATTAGTTTATACAATATAGATATGTACTTTTTATTATAATTAAAGTTATTTAGTAAATTACAAATTTTTGGATAAAAAGGATTGTTAATTTATATTAAATAATAATGAATAAGTATGAAATAATGGGAGTTGTGGGTGAAGGTGCTTATGGCATAGTATTAAAATGCAGAAATAAGGAGACAAATGAATGTGGTTAGTTATTTTGTTGTATTTGTTACAGTGGCTATCAAAAAGTTTAAAGAAACAGAGGATGATGAAGCAGTGAAGAAAAGTATTTAAAGAGAGGTGAAGATGTTGCGAATGTTGAAGCATCCAAATATTATTTAACTTAAGGAAGCATTTAAAAAGAAAGGCAAAATATTTCTTGTTTTTCAATTCGTTGACAGAAACTTATTAGAATTATTAGAGGAGAGGAAAACACTAGATGTATGCTTATAGCACTTAGAATTAGTAAAATAGCATTAAAAGAGTGATACTTTAATTGGTTCTTGCAGTGCATACTTGTCATTCTGTTGGTATTGCACATCGAGATATTAAACCTGAGAATTTACTTATAGACAATGAACTTAATTTAAAGTTATGTGATTTCGGTTTTGCAAGAGTAATATCGATATAATCATTAGACAATATAAAGTTAAGAATAATTGACTGATTATGTAGCTACAAGATGGTATAGATCCCCTGAGTTGCTGATATCTAATAATTATGGAAAACAAGTAGATATTTGGGCAATTGGTTGTATTATGGGAGAATTGATAGATGGTCAACCATTATTTCCAGGTGAAAATGAGATGGATTAATTATATCTAATATAGAAAATAATTGGTCCATTAACTTAGGATTAGATGGAGAAATTTCAAAAGAATTAAAGATATATAGGAATGAAGTTTCCTGAAATTGTAAAATCAGAAACTATTGAGAAAAGATATTCTGGTAAAATGTGTAATAAAGGTTTGAATTTCTTAAAGGAATGTTTGATAATGGATCCAAATAAGAGAATGACATCTTTAGATTGTTTAGAGCATCCTTATTTATCAGATGTATGGAATAAAGAAAGTGATGTTAGACCTAAAAATAATTTTTAGAGAAGGATTAGTTGTGAAAGAGATGATTCTAAACATAGTATCATTAATCAATATGATTTTGGTGAATAGAAAACAAAAAAAATTCAAGAGAAGGCTATTCCATAAACAATATAGAATTAATCATTTGTATAAAGATAAGTTTATAATTACAATATTGGAGATGAGACTACTGAAGGTAACAAAGAAGGGGATGATACTAAATCATAAATGCATAAAACATTTAATTAATCATTCAAAATTAAATTTAATGATACTCTCCCTTAAAGTAGATTAGGATCTGAATAAGATAAAAGAATTAATAAAGTTATAGGTTTACCAGGTTTAAAGGAAGATTCTAAACAATAACAGAATATTCATAATAAATCACCAAATAAGAGAACTTCCATCTAATAACCATCATTTTATGTTTAAGTATTTATTTTATTATATATACATAGGGATAATATAATTTATAACCTTAAAAACTTAATCTAGTTTATAATGCTAATACTTATAATTATTCAATTAAGAAATCATACATCTCAAAAAAATGAATAATTAATTTATTTATTAATGCTAATTATTTTATATTTATTCTCCTTGGCAATTTGTTATGATGATCCTATTCACACATCTATAATCTATGGCGATAGTGATTAAGGTTATTATTATGTGAATATATTTGTTGGAGAACATAAATAAAAATAATCATTAATTCTTGATACAGCAAGTTCAATCACAACTTTTCCATGTGTAGATTGTAAAAGTTGTGGTACCCACATTGATTCATTCTATAATTACAAAGTAAAACAAATCATATTTATTAATAGAATTCTTAAACTCATAAATAAGTTAAATGTGATTAAATAATAGGTGAAAAATAATGTGATAAATGTTTAAACAATAGGTGCTCTTTTTAAATTAGCTATGCTGAAGGATCAAGGCTTGCTGGCTATTTTTTATAGGATTGGTTAATTATGGGAGATGAGTTTGAAAATTTAAACTAATCAGATGAAATAGTTAAATTAGAATAGGTCTTAAGTGTCATTGGGTGTACTACTTTAGAAACAAATTTATTTTTTACTTAAAAAGCTAATGGAATCATGGGGTTATCACCAAAAACAAATACAGAATTCTCCTTTCCAAATTATATTGATGATCTCTATGAAAAAGAAAAAGGTAAAGAATTTTAGAAAATGTTTTCAATATGTATTGGAAGGAAAGATGGCTATATGACAATAGGGTAGTACGATTTTAATAGACACCAAAATAATAGTTAGTATTATAAAGTGAAATACAACCACGAGACAGATGTTTATAAAATAAATGTCAATAGTATCAAAGTAAAATGATCTTCAAAAAATAGATAGATTGATAATAAAATAATCGCTGATCACAACTTAATAAATTTAGGATAAGGAGCTTTTATTGATTCAGGATCGACTTTGGCTTATGGTTCACCAAAATTAAGTGAAAAATTGACTCAATAATTTAATTGTTAAAATGAGAATTGTCCAGATTTGCAATATTTAGAGGGATTAAATTGTTATCAATATATTCCAGAAAAACATGAAAATTTCTCTAATTTTGCATCATATTTTCCTACATATCAGTTTGAATTAGACAATAATTTTACATTCAACTGGAAACCAATTAATTATCTTATATTGGCTGTTAATACTAGTGATAGATATTGTTTTCCTCTTGCAGTAATACCTGGTGGTAATTTAATTATCTAAAACAGCATCTAGGATGATTCTTGGATAAGTATGGATGAGAAATTGGGATATTGGATTTAATAAATAAACTCAAGAGATATTATTTGTTGAAAATAATTGTTCAAATTATAAAGTCAATCATTAATTTACAGAAGAAGATATCATACTCTTAGAATAATAATCACTTAAGAAAAATAATGGTAGAAGAGTTTATAAAGATTTAAATCTAAAAGAAAGTAATAATTTTTTAGATTATAATTAGAATATAATACTTTTTCAGAAACCTTATATGCTTTTGTGATGATAGTGTTAATTATCTTTTTATATTATTTATTCTCCTTTCTACTAAAGTTAAAGAAAAAATATGGAAAATATTAAACTATTTAAGAAATAAGTAGTTAGGAATGAAAATAATTACATATATTTTAATTAAAATGTTCGTTAATAATTCTTGTCTGCCAAATAGTATGAATTGTATAATAGCACCATTAAATGGAGTTGGAGGTGTATATTTAGGAAATCTAGATGCTGCTTAAAATTCAGAGCTTTTATCAAAATATTAAATAGGTGCAGTGCTTTCTGTGATAGATTAATCAATTTAGATAAGAGGGGCATAGAAATTGGTAAATTCTATATAATAACTAAATTAGTGGATAATGGCTGATGATTGTGAAGATTTCCCTTTAAATAAATATTTTGATCAAGCTATTAAATTTATAGATAATCATTCTCTTAAAACAAATATATTGATTCATTGTTATGCTGGAATTTCAAGATCTGCTGCAATTTGTGCTGCATATATGATGCAAAAATATAAATGGAATTTGAATTAAACTCTTAGACATATTTAATAAAGAAGAAGATTTATAAATCCAAATCCAGGTTTCATTAAATAACTACAGGATTATGAATAAAAAATTAAACCAAAATAATAAAGGAAGAATGGTTCAGTTGAAATGAATATTAATGAAAAATCTAGACATAGTTCTGTTGGTTATGATGGAAACATTATCAACTAAAATGGAATTAATTCAATTAATAAATAAATATTAAGTCAAACAATGTAGCAAAATCAAAGAGATAGACTAAGTGACTTTAATATTAAATTAAATTCATATATGCATTAATGGAAATTAAGAGAAAGAGCTCATTGAATTTACATTTTATACTAATTTTATTTAATGATATATCTTAATATATTAAATTAATCTGATAATAAATTAGTATTATTAATACTAATTGTATCTGATTATTTCATAAATACATATAATTACAATTTGTTAATACAAGACCATTCATATGATTATAAAAATTATTTGTATTTATTTCATAATTGTTGATTTACCAGTTTGAATTAAAAGTAATGATATATTGAGGATTTATAACTTCCTTTAGAATTTAACAAATTTTATTTAAGTGAAGCTTAATTATTTCATTAAAATTAAATGGTCTTACTTTTTATAAAATATTCAACGAAACAATAATTTATATTTAGTATAAAATTAATTATCATTTAAAAGATTGCTCAATTTCTAAGTTCTATATTAACACTTAAATGTTTTCAATTAAGAATCTCTCCATCTTTTTAGATTTTAATTACACTATTGAGTTCTCCTAGATTGTAAAGGTTGAGATCAGTAATGTTTTTATAATTTCCTTTAAGAATATTGAAAACTTGTTCTGATTTTCACCTCTCAATATAAATCTAATGTCACCATAATAAGATAAACTAATAACTAATTCTTATAATGACATGGATGATTTGAAGTCCATCAAAATAGCGATGGCTACAGCACTTTACAAATTAGATAAGAATGCTCTTCAATATCTTAAATTTAAAAATTTTTACATAGTGACTATTTATTTCTACATTCTAAAAGATCTTTGATTAATTCATTAATTGACAAAAACCCATACTTTTAATTTAAATCTTAATATTAAACAGATGGATGAAATGGATAAGGAATATTTCAACATACAATCTTTATTTGAATTAGCTAGCTAAATAATAGTTTAAAACATTATAATGTTAAGGAAGTACAAATACTATTGAGTTGATTTCAATATTCTGAAGATGCCACTCTTCCATAAATTTATTTTTAGTATAATCTTAATTGAATTATGATTGAATAGCCAATCCATATTTATATCACAAGTCACTTAAAGGTAAAGTTTGGATAAATTATTTCAATAATATTACTGGAAATTATTGCATATTTATGATTAATACTAATAGTCAAATAATAATAATTAAATGAATAACATTTATATATATATTATGTTTGTCAAACTCCTTATATAAAATTATCGAGCATAAACCATGAATTCTCTCTTTAATCTTATGGGACCATCTATTATATATATATATATTTTATTACATGTCCAGCACCTCTGATAACTTGGAATCTGAAATAATTGTATTCTACAATCCATCCTGCTAATTGATCTTTTAATGTTCCTGGATGAGTATTCAAATAAGGAGTCCAACCTTTGATTTCCTTGACTCCTGGTATCTATTTGATACTTTCATAGGTCTCAACCATACTAACAGCTAAATCTTGATCACCAGAATATAGGAGTATTTTAATTCCTGCTTAAAATAATTCAGGTAAAATTAAATAACTTCCCTCTGATTTAGTATATTAAAGATAAACTGGATCACTACATCCTGTCCAGACAGTATCCATATCTACATGAAGTGCCTATTTATATTCATCAGTGTTTAATTTATTAGCTAAAGGTCCAAAATCAATACAAGGAGCACTACTATCATCATCATCTTCACTTAATTTTAACCAAGGAGTATATGAAAATCTATGTTTGGATTATCTTTCAACTTTGTATTATTTCCATGTACTGTCACCCCAACAATATGAATAAACTCCATAAGGATTTATCAATGCAATAGCATCATCTAATGATTTCTTAGCTTGTCTACAACTTGCTGAATTTGGTTATAAAGCACAATTGTGATTCAAAATAAACTAATTAGTATAATCAATAAATGATCTTCTAGCCAAAAACTTTAATGAAGTTTAACTTCTAAATTTCTCATTATTTATCAATACACCATTTCCAATTAATACTCCTTTGAATTAAATCTTTTCCTTTGCATCTATTGTTTTTTCTCCTTCTAATAATGCTTTGGCTGTATAAGGAATATACATTCCTAACATTTACTAACTTTGATACCTGCATATGATTCTCCAGCAATATAGAAATCTCTACCTCTATAATATGTGAATGTATCGAACCATTATCTGATGGCCTCATAATTGAATCTGCCAGTCTTCTCATCTGTGAATTTATAGTTTTTATCAGGGGCTGGCTAAGAGAATCCAACTCCGAATGGAGATTCCAATATTAATAAATGAGCATTCACATTCCAAGACCATGGATTCTATTTGTATTCAGTTTCTCCATTATCAATCACAAATGGACCGATTTCTTACATTAAACCCAACAATGATGAACATCCTGGACCACCATTAAGCCAAAGTATTACTGGTTATGTTGCTACTTCTGCATCCTCTGTTTGACTCTCTACAAATACGTAATGCAAATTTCTAATGTAAAAATCTATATGAACCTCTTAACTCCATCGTCATCAATCTCAATCAATCCTGACCAAGTCTTGAATCTATACACAGGCCAATCTGGCCATTTAAATTCATCTGCCACAAAGTCTATGCATGTGATTGAAAGCAGTAACGTAGCAAGAATCACACATTTCATCATTAATTTCTAATAATTTATTGAATTATGTATAATGCACAATTCCTATTTAAATAACAGGTACAAATTTTGAATGCATATTGATTATTGTACCCAATAATGTTCTACATAGATTATTTTATAATCAAAATACTCATAAGATATTTATACTATTTCTTGATAAAATCATATTATATATTACACTAAATCAATAGTTTGTGTTTATTAAACAAACACTAAAGTTATTATAAACCATTCATAATTAAAATTAGAAAATTCATATTTGTTAATAGTAAATTACATTATTATAAATTAATATACAATACTTTCCATAAGTTATTCATTTTTGACATCAATCTTTATTGAATTGCTCTTCTACATTAAAATATTGGAATTATCTTATTTTTATGAATTTAAGATTATAAAATTATTGATATATCATAATAATTATTGTCTTATCATTGAAATGTATTTTATGCATTCATTAAATTTATATAAATAAGGATTAACAATATATCTTATAGTAATTAATTTATAATTAAATTAAAAGTTATTGTTGTTATATAAATTAGAGAGTGAATTAAGATTCAATTGAACTTAAATAATTTTATCAGCATTATTTTAATACTATTTTCTATTGTTTTTTAGAATATAATAATTGATAAATTCATTTTCAATCTCTAGAAAATAATTAAAAATGAATAAAATAAAATTAATTTAATATGTAGTAAATTAGTAAAGAGAAAGAGAATCAAATCTAATAAGCTATGGATTTAGAAAAAGATGTCTTAGGCACATTAGCCAAAGTTAGATAATATGAAGCATCAATAAATACACTGAAAAGAAACATACAAAAATGTAACATTACTTTAAAAGAATTGAGTAGTATTGATCAATAGAAGACATTTCAACCTATTGGAAGATGGTATCAGATTTTATAAATGTTCATAGTTTTATTTTGAAACCAAAAGCTGATATTGTGAACGAAGTCAATGAAAATATCAAATCTCATGAAAGAGAAATTGATGAATATGAAAAAGTTAGATAACATTTAGTTACAAAAGGAAAAGAGAAAGAGACTTAATTGTAAGAAGCAATGAAATCATTAAAAATTTGAAATTATAACATATATTATGTTTTAAGATAATATAAGGAATCAGTTTTATAAATAATTTTTTTTTTGTTATTTCTAACTCTTTTAGCATATGTTTTATAGAAATACTAAATAGATTTCATAGATTTAAAGTTTATAACTTATGATTATGTTAAAGTATAAAATATAGAATGAATTTTTAATCTTTTAATTATTTTAGATTATTTCTTATGAGATGCCTGATAATCAATTTAATAATAGATAAAGTTCAAATTTTTATNACTAAAGTTATTATAAACCATTCATAATTAAAATTAGAAAATTCATATTTGTTAATAGTAAATTACATTATTATAAATTAATATACAATACTTTCCATAAGTTATTCATTTTTGACATCAATCTTTATTGAATTGCTCTTCTACATTAAAATATTGGAATTATCTTATTTTTATGAATTTAAGATTATAAAATTATTGATATATCATAATAATTATTGTCTTATCATTGAAATGTATTTTATGCATTCATTAAATTTATATAAATAAGGATTAACAATATATCTTATAGTAATTAATTTATAATTAAATTAAAAGTTATTGTTGTTATATAAATTAGAGAGTGAATTAAGATTCAATTGAACTTAAATAATTTTATCAGCATTATTTTAATACTATTTTCTATTGTTTTTTAGAATATAATAATTGATAAATTCATTTTCAATCTCTAGAAAATAATTAAAAATGAATAAAATAAAATTAATTTAATATGTAGTAAATTAGTAAAGAGAAAGAGAATCAAATCTAATAAGCTATGGATTTAGAAAAAGATGTCTTAGGCACATTAGCCAAAGTTAGATAATATGAAGCATCAATAAATACACTGAAAAGAAACATACAAAAATGTAACATTACTTTAAAAGAATTGAGTAGTATTGATCAATAGAAGACATTTCAACCTATTGGAAGATGGTATCAGATTTTATAAATGTTCATAGTTTTATTTTGAAACCAAAAGCTGATATTGTGAACGAAGTCAATGAAAATATCAAATCTCATGAAAGAGAAATTGATGAATATGAAAAAGTTAGATAACATTTAGTTACAAAAGGAAAAGAGAAAGAGACTTAATTGTAAGAAGCAATGAAATCATTAAAAATTTGAAATTATAACATATATTATGTTTTAAGATAATATAAGGAATCAGTTTTATAAATAATTTTTTTTTTGTTATTTCTAACTCTTTTAGCATATGTTTTATAGAAATACTAAATAGATTTCATAGATTTAAAGTTTATAACTTATGATTATGTTAAAGTATAAAATATAGAATGAATTTTTAATCTTTTAATTATTTTAGATTATTTCTTATGAGATGCCTGATAATCAATTTAATAATAGATAAAGTTCAAATTTTTATGATATAAACTAATTAGATTCTCTTATTATAATCTAATTATCATAATTATAACAATTATATAAAAATATTATAAACTGATTCAACTAAAATTTATTTGCAATCTTAATAATTTAATATATAATTGATTTAGAGTTCAAAGAATATTTGATTCATTGATAAAGAGTTGCAATAATTTAAAAATAAATAGTTTTTATAAATAAATTATTTATTCAAGAAGATTTTGAAATTATTAATAATAAATTTATATATAATACAGATTAAAATATAATTTTATTTCAAAAGGATATCAAAATAAAAGAAATCTTTACTAACATTTAATATTCTTATGATTACAAAAGAAGAATAAACTAATAAAAATTCAAATGTTTTGGTTGCAATATCTCAAATATTTTTAAGAAATTATTCATTTTACAATTTAGTTTAGCACAACAAGAGTATTTTTTATGTTTCATCTTTATATTTAATGAACTTTTTATACAATCGATTTATATTAATAAGTAAAAATATAAGATATCTGAAAAATAATTAATATAAATAAATTTAGATAATATAAGATAGTTTTAAAGAAATAATTTAGATTGACTTTGATAAAATTATAAAAAACAAAAATTTAAAAGGAGTTCTAGAAGTAATTGGATAGAAATAATGAATATATAATTAATATTATCAAAATTTTAAGTTCAGTATAAAGTGGGTTTCTACATTTCTTTATGGTACTAGATAAATAAAAATTATACAAAAAAGTCTGCAGTTTTTCTGGGAATAAGATTTCCATCTTTTCTAACTTATAATACACTTGTTTTATTTTGCATCAAAGATTTAAGATTGTTGTATAATTATACTGCTTCTTCAATCTGGGCTTCGACACATTTATTCTTTGAAAAACTTATTTAACTATTGTATGATTCTTTATGCTAATGAAACTAATTTAAATGAAAAGTTTACATAGGAAGCACTATTGTTTTTAGTTGAATTGCATTCCAAAGGGATCGAATTAAATTATACCTTCAATATAGATTTAACAGGAGTACTAGATTTCTTTTCATATGTAGGAGTGTCTTATTTAGATTAACTTCTATTAATTTAAATAATAGGTTTTGGTATTTTTCTTTCACTTTAAACATTCTTATTGGAAATTTCTTTATTTTCAGATTCTATAGTATTTATCTTATTGATTGATTAATTGATTTTCTTTTCAGATGCACTTCTCAACTATAAAAAATTAGAATGTGTTTTTGAAGGTTAAGGTAATTTTTTTAGACTTGAACTTCTTATAACTCCTTTAAAACATTCAGCTTTTTTAGTATAAGAGGCATCAGAAATACGCGATTCTTTACTTGAAGGTCTTTATCTTAATTCATAGTATGGTTTTGATTATTAATGCTATAATGAACTAGGTCTTGAATTTGGTTTAGTAAGAGATTCTTTAAGAATTTTTGACTGTTAAGATATTTGGGATTTATTTAAAGATTTTTCATTTTTAAACTCTTTGGTTTCTCTTGTTAATCTTTAAATTTCAAGATCCAAATTACCAATATCTCTAAGTAGCATTTTTTTGATGCTTGGCTTTTATGGTTTATCAATTAAAGGAGATTATTCAGGAGGAATTGGATTCACAGGTTATTAAACTTCATATTCAATCTCCTATTCTGGAGGAGGAGTTGGATTTTTTAAAGGTGATTCTTCTTTATGAAATTCTAATTTTGTGGATAGCTTTTTAGATGGTTTAGATAATTGTTTTTTATTAGGATTAAAGACAATGAATTCTTATTGGTTAGACTAATGTTATTATGATTTGGATTGCTTTTTATTTTTTTAACTATTTGCATTTTGGTATTGTTCTTACAAATTACCTAATAATTATTATTTTCTTAAGTAAATTTGGATGTGTACCTTAATTCAAATTGAGCTGCAGCTTCCTCTTCACTTAATTTACTATATCTCCCTTATTCTGCCATTCAGTTAAATAAATTAATAAGTAAATTGAGAGTAAATTAAATACAATCCGTTTTTATTATAATAAAAAATGGTCAAATAATGCTTACTATTAATCACCTTTATGGTGATTGTCCACAGTCTGAATTATGGAACAGTTTTGATTCAAAATGAAAAGGGAGGACAAATACAAACAAAAGTAATTCATTTGATAAATTTAAGGAAATATTCTTTTCATAACCTTTTTAGCAGATCCCTTAAGTGGCCATTGCACTTCTTAATGGTCATGGAGATATATTTGCAGAAATTCACAATATAAATCAAGAAGGTACATGAGTATCTATATAAAATAAGGATTTTCATTACAAATGATGGCATCAAATGAGATTGAGGCAGAATTTGCCTATTTAGCCATAGAAAATGATGAGAACTATCAAATTGAATGTTTTAACCGCATTGATGTTGGAAATGAGATTCAATTTCCTCTAATTATCTAGAGACCAACATTTATTGGTGTTTTAGCTACTAATACTCATGCAAATAATTTCAATATTGGTATTCATTGATTTCATTGGCAAAGATTTACTTGATGGTAATCTCATTGTTGATAATGATGGATAATTGAACATGTGTATAATTATAACAAATGAGGAACAACCTATCGAATTGATTGGATATTAGAATTACCAAGAACAAGAAGTTGCTGAATTTCATTCATTTAAAAAATAGAATGCCATGTAACTCTTTTATAATTAATTCATCTTAGGAGCTTAGTATAAGCTCAGCAATCCCTTGAAATAACACATTTAGATTAACATAAATCTTTTGAAATTTGGCACCATTAATCTATTGAAATTATTAAGGATTCCTCTAATGAAGTAAATTAAACTCATAAATCAATTGAAATTGTGAGTGAAGATTAACCTAATTAAACATAATTCAAATAATAAGAATCAATAGAAATATTTAAATTGGATGATTAAGAATCATAATCAAATATTGATTAGAAATTAATTGCTGAAGATATTAATCTAGACAATATTGATGATAATCTTGATTCTAATAATAATTAATTAGAAGATATTAAATTAGAAGATTCTTCAAATGTTGATTAATTGACCTAACAGTAAACAACTGAAGATGCATCTAATTAATTAGAAGATATCACATTAGATATTGAATCTGAATAACAAAATTTATAATCTGAAACTATAACTCTTGATGATTAGTAATAATCTAATGAATAATCTTAATAACAACTAGAAAATAATTAATAAGAATAGATCGAAGATGTGAAATTAGTAACTGAAGAATTGATAAATAATGAAAATTCATAAGAAATTAAGTTGACTACTGATGAGGTTCAAATCATAGAACCAAAAAATGAATCATTATAAAACTCAGAAGAATAATAATCAGTTATTGATAATCAATAAGTTGATTAAGTATAAACAGAATAAATTGATTAATAAAATTAAGATTAAGATATTTCTAATTTATCATCTGAGGTTGTGATCAATAATAATGATTAAGTACTCTAATAAGAGGATGTTACATTTGATAGTTTTGATAATGATAATGTAAATTAATAGGAGGAATCACAATAAGAAATCTAAACTGAAGATATAAAATTAGATGATACTACTATTTCTTCAATTAATGCTGAAGATATTCCTCAATAATAGGATGCTATAGACATCCAAAATGATTAATTATCTACTTAATAAGAAGTTTAACCAATTGAGGACACTACATCAACTGACGATGTTGTTGTTCATGCAGATGAAGTTAAAATTGAAAATGTGAAGATTTCAGAAGCAAATTTGGATGACATAAGTACAGATTAATAAGTATAAGAGGATAATTCAGAATAGATATAAGAGGATAATACAGAATAAATAGTATAAGATAATACAGAATAAACATAATAAGATAATACAGAATAAATAGTATTAGATAATACAGAATAGTTATAATAAGATAACACAGAATAAATATAATAAGATAATACAGAATAGTTATAANGGCACCATTAATCTATTGAAATTATTAAGGATTCCTCTAATGAAGTAAATTAAACTCATAAATCAATTGAAATTGTGAGTGAAGATTAACCTAATTAAACATAATTCAAATAATAAGAATCAATAGAAATATTTAAATTGGATGATTAAGAATCATAATCAAATATTGATTAGAAATTAATTGCTGAAGATATTAATCTAGACAATATTGATGATAATCTTGATTCTAATAATAATTAATTAGAAGATATTAAATTAGAAGATTCTTCAAATGTTGATTAATTGACCTAACAGTAAACAACTGAAGATGCATCTAATTAATTAGAAGATATCACATTAGATATTGAATCTGAATAACAAAATTTATAATCTGAAACTATAACTCTTGATGATTAGTAATAATCTAATGAATAATCTTAATAACAACTAGAAAATAATTAATAAGAATAGATCGAAGATGTGAAATTAGTAACTGAAGAATTGATAAATAATGAAAATTCATAAGAAATTAAGTTGACTACTGATGAGGTTCAAATCATAGAACCAAAAAATGAATCATTATAAAACTCAGAAGAATAATAATCAGTTATTGATAATCAATAAGTTGATTAAGTATAAACAGAATAAATTGATTAATAAAATTAAGATTAAGATATTTCTAATTTATCATCTGAGGTTGTGATCAATAATAATGATTAAGTACTCTAATAAGAGGATGTTACATTTGATAGTTTTGATAATGATAATGTAAATTAATAGGAGGAATCACAATAAGAAATCTAAACTGAAGATATAAAATTAGATGATACTACTATTTCTTCAATTAATGCTGAAGATATTCCTCAATAATAGGATGCTATAGACATCCAAAATGATTAATTATCTACTTAATAAGAAGTTTAACCAATTGAGGACACTACATCAACTGACGATGTTGTTGTTCATGCAGATGAAGTTAAAATTGAAAATGTGAAGATTTCAGAAGCAAATTTGGATGACATAAGTACAGATTAATAAGTATAAGAGGATAATTCAGAATAGATATAAGAGGATAATACAGAATAAATAGTATAAGATAATACAGAATAAACATAATAAGATAATACAGAATAAATAGTATTAGATAATACAGAATAGTTATAATAAGATAACACAGAATAAATATAATAAGATAATACAGAATAGTTATAATAAGATAATACAGAATAGATATAAAATGATAAAGAGGATAATACAGAATAGATCTAATAAAATAATACAGAATAAATTTAAGAAGAAATTCAAGATAATAATATAAATAGTGAAATAAAAGAATAATCTGAAGATATTTCTGTAGAACCAGATGCTTTTTCAGAACCTTAATAAAAAGTAACTTAAATTAATGATGATTCTCTTAAGTAAGAATAAGATATTGATGAAATGATTAAATTTGCATAAGAATTAAAAGAATAAGCTAAATAATTAAAGAATAAAAGTAGAAATGAAAGATAATAAGCAAAATTAGATATTATGGAATAGGCTAATATTTTAGAGAAGGAAGTTGGCAAATTAGAAAATGAAAGTGAAGAACCTTAAGTTGTAGAAGATTAAATAAGTTTGGATGTTAATTCTGCTTATGATGATTAAAAGGATATATAAATTGAATAACCTTAGGAAGAATAATAGCCCCCCATCATCTACTTAAATGACAGTGGAGTCAATCCAGAGTAATAGTTAATAACATAAGATATCAAAGATGATGATAAACTTATGATCTCTGAAAATTCATTATAGGAATAAGTTGATTAGGAATTGCAATCATAAGAATAATAGGTTGAAACTACATCTCAAATTGGAGAAGAAGATATATAAATTATTGATGCTTCCATTAAATTAGATGAAGATCATTAAGAATTAGAAATATATCAATCTGGTCAAGTTGAAGTCATTCCTGAATAAGTTTAACCTGAAGTTGAAATCATTTCCGAATAAGTTTAACCTTAAGTTGAAGAAGTCTAATAAACTGAATAACCTCAAGAATAGATTGAAGTAGAACCTTAAGAAGATTATGTTTAGGAATAAGAAACAACAAAAGAAGAAGGTGCTATTGAAATTGGATTAACAACAGATGAAGGTGAAGCATTTATTAGAAAACCTAAGAAGTCTGATTTCTTAAGAGAAAAATAAAGATTAAAAGATAAATTAAATAATGTTATTAAAGATTTTAAACTAGACTCTGTTGATAGTAATACTTTAGATTCTGTAGTTGAGGGGGATAAATAATATTCTTTAATTATTGATAGATTAGATGTTCCTGAAAATAATGAATAAGTTATTGTGTTAAAAGATGAGGATTATGAATAAAGTCAAATTGAACCAGAACCAGAAAAAGAAGTTAAATAACTTGGTGATTATTTAGAAGCAGTAGAACCAAATATTGAAAATGTTAATTTTATATATGATGATGAATAACAATAGGAATAATAAACCATTTAAATTGAAGATATCAAATTAAATGATGATAATACAGATGAAGAAACTAATTACAAAATTGTTGAGGCTAAAGATGATGATCTTGTTGATACTACATTAGAATCTATAGATGATTCATAATAATATTAATTATTATCAACTGAAGTTGCTGTTACTGCTGAAGAAACATCTACTGCTAATGTTGAAAATTAGAGTGAAGATGAAATTAATATTTCTTTTGATGAATTCCAAAAGGAACTTGAAGTATTAGCTAATACTATTGGTAATATCAAATAAGAAAATATAGACACAAAATAAAATAGTGACTACATTGTTGTAAATGATAATAGTTAGATTTATGAAGCTACCTATGATGAATAAAGCAATGATTTACCATAAGAAGATGAACCTTAAATTTAAGAGGATCAATAAATTTACTATTAAGGATTTGAAGATGATCAAAATAATTCAATTGAAATAGAATAACCTGAAAATTAAGATGAATAATTGTAAGAATAATAAGAAGTTGAATAAGAATTTGATGTTCCAGAATAGGAAAATAATTAAGAATAATTATCTGAAGATCAATTTTTAGTTAACGAATAATCCACAGAAGATTCAGCTCAACAAGTTGAAACTTATGATGATGCTGAACCTCAGGATTAATATCTAACCATAGATAATTTAGTTAAGGATAGTTAAGCTATTGCAGAATCTTATGATTAGGCACCATAATATTATGATGAATCTGATAATGAATCCAATGAATAATAGAATTAAAATGTAGTTGAAAGCTCATTAGAATCAGATTATGATATTTCTGAATAATAATAATAAAATTAAGAGATTAAAGAATAATAAAAAAGTGATAATGGATAATAATAATAATAAGAATAAGATTTTGTTGTTATGAAAGCAGATTAATTTAAACCATAGTTATAGGATGAGGTTTAGTAATAAGAATAGTAATCTGATATCCAATAGGTAGATGACATCTATTCAGAAACTCCTAAAGACGAAAATGAAATAGATATCATTGTAGATGTAGGAAATCAATAAGATGATTAACCTTAATTAAGTGAATAAGATTATGATTACGGAGACAATTTTGAAATTTAATAACCTGCTAAAAATGATGCTGAATAATAATCATAATAGTAATAATTATAATAATAACAACAATAATAATAATAGTAATAATAGTAATAATAGTAATAATAAGATTAATAGTAATAATAATAATAATAATAATAATAATAATAATAATAGTAATAGTAATAGTAATAGTAATAGTAATAGTAATAATAGTAATAGTAATAGTAATAATAATAATAATAATAATAGTAATAATAATAATAACAACAATAATAACAATAATAATTATAATAAGATTCTATATCTAGTAAGAAACATAAATAAAAAATTTAACATTCAATTACAATTTCTCATAATCCTTAAGAAAGTAATAATAAATAAACTGATAGATCTATTGAAATATAACATGAAGATAAATCTCTAAAAATTGAGCATCCTGTTAATTAAGAAGAATTAAAGAAAGATTTGAAGGAATAATTAAAATAAGAACTCAAAGAAGAATTAAAATAAGAAATAAAATAGGAAATATAAGAATCACACAATAGAAGAAAATCTCCTAGTCTTGTTATAGAAGATAATGTAGCTAAAGATCCAGAAAGACCTGCTTAAAAAGCCATAAACAATTTTAACAATCTACTAAATGATGTAGTAGATGAGACCTTAAAAGAAGAGGATAAAAAACACTATTAGAAATTACCAATAGTAGATGTAAAGAAAGAGTCTTTTAATAAAGTAGAACCTAAGATTGAATAAGGAATTGAAGACCTAAAGAAAGCATTAGGATTAAAAGGAGGAGTAGAAGTTGTTGATAACAATGGTAAGAAGCAAGTCATTAATGTTGATGATCTTAAAAAAGAAAGCGAGAAATTGTTAACTCGTCCAGAAAGAGATAATAAAAATGATAGCCCTTAATATGAAGAATTTTTGAAAAAAGTAACTGAAAAACCATAAACAAACAATAATGATTAATTTAAAAATTATGAAGAATAACATAACATAAGAAAATAAGAAATTTTAGAGAATATAAAGAGAGAGTTAGAAATAAAGAAAGGTCATTTCACAGTTCCAAATGATTCTCCTCAAGGTATAATATTATATTATGATATAAGCAGAGTTATCACCTTATGAATTCGAGAGAGTTTATTTGGATTGGGAAAAGAACAAATAGGATATCATACCAAGCATGCTCTAACATTCAATAGAATAACCTATTACTTAAGAAATGCATTCTAATTCAGAAGTAGTACAATAGAAATCTAGTGAGAGAGTTTCTAGAAAAGAAGAAGTGGAGAAGGAAGTTTAAGAATTACTTTATGGAAATCAAAAGAATAGGAAATAACAATCAAAATAATCTTCAAAAGGTTAATATTTATTATTATAAATTTAAGAGTTTAAAGTGGAAGATTTGAAATATATAAAGGATGATCCACTTTTGGATGCCACTTATAGTGGATTTTTATAAGTGAAAGCAAACTTAAGAAGAAGATAACAGTGATTAATATAAGTTTATAAATTAACAGAAAATAATATGGAAAGAAAAAAATCATCACTTCAAAGGCAAATCCCATTTCTTTCTTTATGTAATAGGATGGTTATCCTTACTAATTTCTGGTTTTTTTATTTTCTCTTACAAGAACTACATTAAGTCGAAGTGCTATTCATTTCTAATTTTTGCAAATTCTTCAAGTAAGTCATATAAGGAAATATTTTTGAGTGTTTGGGTTACATTTTATTTCTTTTAACCTTTAGGTTTGACAACAGAAGAAAAGGCTGGAATTCTTCTTCGGCAATGAGGACATTGTTGATTCATAAGAAAATATAATTAATTTCATTGTTTAATTGTTTCTTTAATTGATTATTCAAGTCCCTATGTCACATATGTTAACTTAACATTAGGAGGTAATTAAACACAATAAATGGTTACAGCAATCATGTTAGGGTTGAATCTGGGATAAAAAAAGGCTTACACTCCACAAGTTTTACAAAAGTAATGTTTAGCCTTGTATATAAAATTTGGTCATTCATACTTGCTTTGTATTGAAAGTATAGAGTGTAAGTTCTTCCATACTTGTAAGTAATTTAAACTTGGAATTGTTTATCAATACATGATGATTTTGTTTCATTTTGCAGATTGAGCAATGACATCTGATTACTTCCATCTCAAGGGGTCCTGAGAATTCAAATTTAACCTTTTGGCAATGACAACTACCTTAATATTATTATTCCATTTTCTTATTTTATTATATATGTATTCAGTGAGCTAAATTTCTAAATCTGATCCAACCCGTTATGGTGATTAGTTTAAGCCAACTGCAAGAAAAATGACTCATCGTTTGCTTTCCCATTGTGATAATGAGTTGACTCTAAAGAAAATGGATTTTGCTTTGTCAGGGAGTGGTAAACAAATCCCAGATTATAACATAAAATCAACCTAAATTGAAACAAAGTAAATAGAACCATTCAAAATCAAGGATTTTATACCTTAGATCAATCCAACAATAAAAGGAGAATTGAGTCGTCTAAATAAAAATAATTTTTTAGACTTTCTGTTAATTTAGAAGGCTGGCAAAGTAATATAATTAATCCTTATTGTTAGTTGGGGGATTAGAAGTTCTTTGATTTACTAATTTAATAATACAATTTTGATCCATTTAAGAAAACCTTGAAGATGCATGACAATAAATAATAAATTCAATATCTTCAAAAACGAGACGAAAGAGAAGAATAAATTGCTTTATAGATTAAACAATTTTATAAACATATGCAACACAAAAGGAGGGGCACAATCAATGAATAACCTTTAGACCGTATGATAATTGAAAAAAATAATTATTTGATCTAAAAACTACCACGCTTTAGAGCTAAGTTAGAGGCTTTGTAAGGAAAAAATGATAATATATGATCAAATTATAGTAGAAGTAGTGTATTTATGATTCGGAATATAACCATGGTTTCGACGAATAATTTTTTCTATTTCAAATATCACATGTATGTCTCTGTTTCGATTCTTAGGTTTTGTATTTTGGGGTTTCATTTTTATTAATGAAAGTTATGGCAAAAAATGTTTTTCATTTGAAGATTCTTTAATGGTTATGAATTTGTTGATATATTGTTATTTTATTACTTGTCTTGGTGATATACTATTCAATTTTAACTTAGGTAATTCACTTTTCTTTGCTGTTAATATTGAATGCATTGTTTGATGAATTTCTTTTATTTCTGTCTTTTCTTTATGAAATGGTACAGTCATTTAACTATGATATCGTGAACGAGGTCTATAATCATCACTGCACCAAGGACCTAAGTCTTCATCATAATACATTTAATTATCAAATTATTATTATTTATGCTTGATAATTTTATATATTCTTCATTTTACTAATAATTTGACTATTCTATTATATATTTGTATAAAAACTAAACATATCGACAGAATTCTAATAAGAATAAATGAAAACCTCCATATTTATCAAGATAATAGAAATAATAGATTAAGATACTATAAATTAAAATTGTTATGATTTTTATAATAAACATTTCTCTCTTTAGTGATATGACACGATTAATATTATATTAAAATATTTACATAAATTTAATATTTATATAACAGCAATATATTTTGAATAATGATAAGTTTAGATGAAATGGAGTCAATTGCTAATTCATTTCGCAAGAAACCTAAGAAAAATTAGTGTTAGTAAATACAAACAGATGAAACAATTGCTATGTTAGAAATTTTAGAATCAGATATGAATAAATTTAGAATTGAAAATTTAAGACTTTAACAATAGATAAAATAATTACAAGAGAGTTTAGTTCATTGTTCTGTTAATATAACAAATACATCTTCTAAATTTATGTTGCCAAGTGAATTTAAATTAAAATATGAAAATATGGTCAAAGAAACACTTCCATCAGCTTTTGGTTATCTATTTGATTAACCTAAATTACTAGTATAGGTAGTTTAATAGAGTTGTCTCTTTTTAGAATAAGTGATCAGAGAAGAACTTAATAAGAAGACTTTACAAGTTGGTTCAATACTAGGAATAAATTGTTAAGGATTATTTAGTCTTTTATAAAAGTTATATTAAGATAATTATTAAAGTGTTTTGGGTTTCAATGATACAACAATAAACAAATTAAAATCACATTTAAAATTGAATATAAAAAACATAGATGAATTTATAGAAGAGGATAATGATGATTTGATTGAATGGATGAAATAATATTGGCTATTGTTATCGTATATAATTCTTAGTGATTAAGAGATTAATATAGGTTTTAGTAGGGTGATTTACGAAATAGTTCCATATCAAAAGAATGAATATTATTATGTAGATGGTTTTGGTAAAGAAGGAGCTAAAAGTTTGGTTATTCTCCCACCAATTATGAGAAAGAATCAATCATTTAATGGAGTTAAACATGCTGTATTAATATTACCTACCAATTTTGATTGTTCAATATTTAGTTAAGAGAACAATCAATAGGATACAATTTAAGAATTGAAATCTTATAATTCACCTAAATAATTAACTATTCCTTAAGAAATAAAAGTTATTGAAGAAACTAAAAGAAGTAGTTTATAATATAGTGCAAGAGAGAACACTTTTTAAAGTCAAGGATCTGAAAAATTTGATACTTTTGAAGAATACAGAATTAAACCATAATTAAAATAACCATTAAAATCAATGAAGGAAACTCTTAATAAATTAAATTAATATAATAATAACAATAATAATTAATCATTTAAAGAGATTTCTAAATTACTTAAGTAAGACTCTAAAGACAATAAAAAATTTAGGTAAATTATTACTCATATTTAGTTAGTTAAATTATATTTAAAATAAGATTAGCAATAGTAATTGGAGCAGGATTCTTTCTAATAAAAGAAATAAAGAAAATAATTTGAATCTCAATCAATCTTAATTTTAACCCTCTTAATTAACAATACAATAATTCATAAAGAAAATTAAGATAGATTTCTCTCGTCCTTTGAAAAGTCGTCATGAAGAATCAAAATTCATTAAATCACAATAAGATAGTTTCAGATAAAGAGCATAGTCTAATGATGGAAAATTTGTTAAATATTATAATGATTCCTTTAATTAGAAATTTAATAATTGATTTACTATTATAATTAATTATAACAGCTAAATGAATAGACCTAATAGTCAGACTAATGATTACTTTAATTTAATAGAGAAATGCATATGTAGAATATGACATTCTATCTTAGAAATACCCAAGGATGATCGACTCTATTTGAGATAATGTGCCCATTAAAATAATCCAGATATCATTTCAATCCTATTTCAATATAAGAAGAAAAATGGTATAAAATTATAATCCATAGAGACCAAAGAAGATTATATATGGATTTACGGAAATTTTTGTAACAAAACAAATAGGTACGTATTCTTTAAAAGAAATAATAACAATCAAAGGAAAATCTAAGAAATGGATCTCCTTAAGCTAAAAGCAAATAATAATCTAGATAGAATAGTATTAAAAACAATAATCCAAGATCATTAAGCAAATAACTATTATGTATTAATCCATCTGATAAATCATAACATTTATTAATGTATAATAAAATTAAGAAATTAGGACAACTCCACATAAATAATAATAAGATAGATTATCTTAAAATTAAAAATTCCACACAAGTAGTGGAGGGTTCTTTAAAGAAGTATAAAGATTTGATGAAACAATAAAGAAATCTCATAAATAGAAAAAATGGACTGAAGAAGAAATTGTTAGGAAATATGCTGATCTATTTACAGCACCTGATTTCTTAAAGAAACATAGAGCAATATCTTAAGATACAGATCCTGATAGTAAAGATTTTAATTTTGCAATTCCTTGTCAAAGTTTCATTTGTTAACCTAAATATTATGCTTTATAGAAATTTAGTGCAGAATAAATATTTGGATTTATTTTTATGGAGACATCTTTAACAAAAATAAGCAAGAATTTCTTTTAATATAAAATGGAAGCATTTTATAATGAAATAGATGCTGAAATACCAGATTTATAAGAAATGTTCTTGTTCATAGATAAAAAAAATGATGGTTTTATTGATGTAAATGAAATGGGATAATTTCTTGATTTTGTTTGTTAAAAAGAAGATAGATCAATATTCATGAAATTAGATACAAATAATTAAGGATATTTTACAGAACATTAGATGCTTTAATAAACAAGAGATCGATAATTTACAAGAAAGTATTATAATTATATTATACAAAAATAGCTATTTTTAAGAGTATGATATTGATTAAACAGGAAGAATTACTTATTGGGAATATTATTTAAGGTATTTCTTTTCATATTTATAAGATAACCTACTTAATTAGGACTAAATTTAAATAAATTACTAAAATGAATTTATATAATAATTATTTTTTTCCGCTATTTTTAATTTAAATGTGTATTGAAGAAGTTTAAGATGATAAGGGATTAGAGAAATTTTTGAAAATGGCTATCAAATAGTACATAATCTTATTAAATTTAGTTATGAAACTAAATATGGTACCACATAAAGAAATTTGAGGGAAAAGGCAATGACTTTATGGCTTGATTTATAATCTTATAAAGATAAAATGATAGTAATGGAATTCATGTAAAGGAAAATTAATAAGATTGAATCTTCATAAACAAAGATCACATAATTCTTTAAATCAAACTAAAAACCATCTACTACTAAAATTATGAAATAAATTGATAATAATGATGATTAAGAAATTACAGGTCCAATAATAGAAAAAGTGAATACTCCAAAGAAGAGAGATAAATCACCATATAGTAAATTCTATGAAGAAACTTATTGGAAAATAAAATTGGAATATGAATAACTGAATTAGAAAGAGATTAGATAAATGGTAAAAAAATAATGGGAAAGTAATAGAAAGACAACTTTATTTAGTTGAATATTGAATTATGCATTACTTAGAAAGCAAAATCTTTTGTATTAGTTTGACTATATTAATAATATAATTTATTATAAAAATCGTTAAGATGTTAAAGAGAAACTCCCATCGTTAATCTGATAATTAGTTAAGATATTCATCATTAACTAAAAATGATGAATCAGAGTTTAATCTAGGAAAATTTCGAGAGAGTGTCTATTCAAAGATGCAACAATTAGGCAATTAAGAACAATAGACATATGCAAAGGGTACTGCTCCAAAAACTGTTAAATCCTCTTAGGTTTAAGAATTGAGGGGAAGGTATAAGAAAAGATTAAGTTTAGTATTCCATCATTTGAAGATATTTTCAAAAAGATGTCTTCATATAAAGACAGTTCACATAATATATTAAAACATGATGGATCTTTAAGGTCTAGTATTTAATGCAAAATAGAATAATTTGCTGATCCACCATAGAGCAGATTATCTTAAAGATCAGTTGGAATGACTTTGCATATTTCCAATAGATTTGCCTCCCAAACTAAATTGGATACTAAATAACAATCAACAGGAAAATTCACTTCAAGCTTTATAGAAAAGCCTGTAATTTCTTAACCACTTAAAACAAGTGTAATAGATAAGTTGCCATTAAAAGAACTAATTGATATTAGAAATAGAGTCGAAGGGAGTACATAAAGTGAAGTATAATAATTGTCTAAGAATTATGTGTCTGAATTGGTGAAATTGGCACAAATCATAAATAAATAAGTGAGAAGATGCAAATTATGATATTATTAATATGTTATAATCTCATAATAATGGAACCACAAGTCAAGAGTATAAAATAGTAGTTGAGAAATATTAGAGATATTTGGATGAGAGATCTAAATTGAAACATAGATCTAATGATAAGTTAAGTGCAGCAGTCAGAAAGATTTATCTGAATCCTCTTCTTCCTTCATTATAATCTGATCATTAATAATCCACTAATCGAATGAGAAAAAGACAATCATCTGTATTGAAAGAACAATATTCACATTTTAAACAAGAATCTATTGAACAAATAAATACTAATATCTAATAATCAATTGTTAATCATCAATCAAACTCTGTACCAAAAAAATAATAACATTAATCCTAAGCCAATCTTGAAATACCATAATAACAAAGCTTTTTTGTTGGTTTATATAAAAATTAGAGGATTGAAAATTAAAGCAAAAACATCACCATTAAGGATTTAGTATAATTTTAAAAAAATTCACAAGAACAATAATCAAATTTAACTCATTTACCATAATTATAATAGCCATATAATGAAATTAATTTAAGTAGATATTTTGTAAGAAAACCAAAACCTAAAAAGATCTCTTTTGATGAAATCTCTTTTACTAATAAATGGGAAAGAGAAAGAGGTAATAATGTAGTAAGGATTGATAAAATGTAAGCAGATGAATTCTCAGAAAATGTAGTTGATTATCTCTTAGCTTAAGATATTATGAAATTATTCTTTTAAAATTCTAGTGTTATATAATTCAAAGCAATTATGCTTGAATTATTCAAAGGAGTTTATTATGAAAGTACACTTGATTTTGAACAAATTATAGCATTCTTTACAACATAATAGATTACTTATTTAGAAATATTCTATATTAAATATGCAATCTCTTAGGTATTAATAAAAGCTAAATATAATTTTATTTTTATAGAAAGAGCTCTTAATTAATTTGAAGAATATCGTTATCTATTATAAAAACCAATACCATTTATTACTAAATTATTTGATAATACCTTTTATTCTAATGTTGTTAAAGGAATTATGATGAAACTATTAAAAAGTCCAGCTTACAATAAATTCTTGACTAATAATAAATTTGAAAGTGAATCATTCATATATGCAGTTAAAAATGGTTTATTTCCTTATTTAGTTGGAGAGTATGTAGGATTACCTCTGCATGCAAGGATTAAAGATGTAAAAGCTGAATTATTCAGATAATAAATCTTATAACCATATATAAATCATGTGCTTGTTATTCAAGTAAAAAATCTATTGAATGAATATTATCTTGATGAACTTTACATAAAAGAAGTGGAAAGGAGATTGCAATTTCCTAAAGAAGGATAAGATTTATCTGAAGAAATACACTTTCCTCTATATTATATTAAATCATATATACAATGTAAGAATACTCTTATACCTTCGTATGACATCAAAGCATTGATAAAGATAATAAAGATAAATCCTAGTTCAGTAGATTCAGATTCAACTCTATTTATAGATAATATCAAATATTTGGAGTAATTTGAATAAATAAAAGAAGAATTGTAACTATTTAAATGATAATCAATTTTTATTTTCTTTTTGATGTTTTGATGAAATTCATATATTAATAATTATTTAATTTATAGAAAATAATAGTTAAATTATGAAAATCAATTTGTCTAATAGACTATTAATATTTAGAGAACTTTTAGGAAATGTCATGAAATCAATTAACAATCTCTTTTTTTCTATTTATTTGGTTTAAAATTATTCTTATAATTTATAAAAAAATTTAATACTTCAATTCATCAAGTAAAATATCTAAAAACATAACAAAAATGAAATCGAAAATAGCCATAATTTTTATTACTCTTGATGTTATATAAATCTTTTTAAGTCAATATTTTTAAATTCTCTATTAGATAGAAAATAATAATAGAGATTAAGTTATAATTTATAATTAAAAAGTAGTTAAAATTTGATGGCAAGTGAGAGAATACATAAGTATGAGGAATCGAAAGGTGCAGTATAGAAAATTGATTGATTAGATTTTATTTAGAAATGCAAACAAAAGAATTGTTTTTCGAATAGTTATGGGAGTCCATTTTGTTTAGTGAAGAAATTCAATGATCATAATATTCTGAAGGAGAGTTATAATAAGATGAATGTACGAGGAGATGAGAAATGTAGTTTAAATGATCGTCTTTAGAAATATAGATCTTAGGCTTAGATGGCATTGGATAAATTGGAGACTGGTGAATAATATGCTAATTTTAGGTAGATTACAAATACTAGAAGCAATTACTGATAAGATAGATGTAATAAAAGTGTTAGGAAGAGGAAGAGTAAATGTAGCATAGAATTTAAGTGCGAATGAAGAAAGTTTAGCAATAGTGATTATTTATTATATATTTTAATGGACCAAATTGAGCATAGAATATAATAATTAAACCCTGATTCCTCAAGTGTGAAGGAAATAATAGATATCTTAACACAATATCATTAAATAACAACAGTATGTATTATTTGGGAAATACAATTCAATAGAGAGATTCTATACAAAAAATAGTATTATCCTTAAAATCTTGTTAAGAATACTTTAGCCAATAAAATTACGATCATTATGGAGAAATGGATCTTAAGGTTTAGAATATAATAGAAGATGTTCAACGTTTAGAAGTAGTAAAAATGAAGAAGTCTTTTACAAAGAAGATGTCAACAAAGTAACAATTTAATGATATCTTGTTTATAGATCGATTCGAATATTGTCAAATAAATTGCGAATAGCATTACATATATTGGAAGGTGAATGGATTAGTAAGAATAATACATCATTCCAATATAAATGGGCATCAATTAAAATGAAGAATATTTAGCAGTAGAAATGTTTAGTATTTTTAGAGTAATGAAGATTGATATGAAGAAGTGGGATAAAAAATAATTTGAATTATTGATTTGTAGAATATGTGAAAAGAAAGTACAAGCTTTTGAAATGAAAATACATTGTGAAGATTGTCAAAAATCTGCAGAGGCAAAAAAAAGAATATTAGAATTGAATTTAGAAATGGCTAATCTTTGTGAAGCAGCTTATTAAGAAAAAAGAAATGCATAAGTAAAATAAGCTCTAATAAAGTAAGATTTGATAATAGTTAGTAAAAATAAGAAAGTATAAAAAAATAATAATAAATTCAGAAGAACCCAGACTTTTAATAATGATGATCAAGAAAATGAATAAGAATTAATCAATATTAATAATGCTATGACTATCATTATTAATTATGCTGATAAAATAGTTAATTAATCTAATGATGATCCTAAGTGTAAGAATTATCTGACTAAATAGAAAATCTGGTAATCCTTAATGATTTATCCAATGCAGGCAATTATATTGAGAGTAATGAAGCTAAGACTATAATTACACGTGTTCATAAAAGTATCCTTGATAGAATGGAATATTTCAAAAAATAAGAAGGTCATCATTAATAATATGATATGACTCTCTAATTATCCAAAATCTAAGCTATGAAAAAATCCTTTGCAAAATAAAATTCACTATCATTTCGTTAATCTAAATTTTCTTAAGTATCTCAATCTCCAAGAAATCGTGTTGTTGATCCTATATTTGAACAAGAAGAAGGAGAAAAATAGAATTAACCTATCATTCCAAGAAGAAGAGAATTTAAAATGAATACTTCAATATTTAAAGTGAATGAAGGTTGTGACAGTCCAAGAATTTCAAATAAACCATATACAGCAGGTTTTATTAATGATCATACAGATTCTGATAGTGTTAAATAGCCATTCTCTTTTGATTCTGATATTGGAGACAATAAAGTACCATCAATTAAAGAAGAACATAATAATTCATCTTCAGAAGAAGAATCTAGTAAATCTAATGCTTCCAATTAACTCAGAAGATAACTTAAAATTAAATAAAAGAAGAAACGAGTCTCTAATTTTCACTCCTAAGATATTTAATAAGCAAGCACTCCAACATCCTCTTCTTAATAATAAGTTTAAGTAAATAAGAAAAGCAAATTCAGTAGTAATGCTTCAAATAATAGTCCTCAATTAATTTAGGAATAGATTGATCCAGTTAATATTGATAAAGGTTATCATTCTGATTCTGATATGATCAAAACCAATTCTACTGTATCAATTGAGTAGAAGAATGTTGGTATTAAGGATTTTGAATTTATTAAGCCATTAGGTAAGGGAGCTTATGGATGGGTTTTTTAAGTGAAAAAGAAAGGATCAGGAGATATGTATGCATTAAAGATTATAGATTGTGCTTAACGAGTATTAATTAAATAATTACTAATAGAATTTAGAAGCTTTTTTAGAATAATTAAAGGCAGAGAGAAATATATTTGAAATACTCAATAGTCACTTTGTTGTTAAGGCATACTTCTCATTTGTTCATGAACATTATTTATGTTTTGTTTAAGAATATATGGTAGGTGGTGATTTAGCTAGTATTTTGAAAACTTATACAGCATTAGATGAATTTTATGTTAGACATTATATGGCTGAAATAGTATTAGCTTTAGAGTATTTGAGAAATCAAAATATTGTACATAGAGATTTAAAACCAGAAAATATTTTATTAGATTCTTAAGGACATGCAAAATTGGCTGATTTTGGATTATCTGAAAAGGGTTTGAATAGTAGATTAAAAATGAAAAGAGAGAGTTAATAATTACCAGATTGTATTTAATAGTAATTTAATGATTCATCAGAATTTTATGAACATATAAAAAAGGCTGAATCAATTTTTATTGAATCTAAAAATAGTGGAAATAAGAAGTATTTTTATATATTTTTTAATTTAGAATTATTGGTACTCCTGATTATATTGCACCTGAAATTATTTAAGGTGTGTCAGTAACTAATTATTCAGCAGATTATTGGAGTTTAGGTGTTATTATGTATGAAATGTTATGTGGTATTGCACCATTTAATGATGATACTGTTGAGAAGATATTTGAGAACATTCTCAATTTAAGAATTGAATGGCCTAAATTAGGAGATGATGGAGTAGAATGTATTTCTTATGATTCTTATGATCTTCTTACACGTTTATTAGAATCTGATTACAAGAAGAGGATTGGTCATGTTTCTATTGATGAAATTAAATAGCATAAATTCTTTAAAGGTTTTAAATTCCATTATTATTTAATAGGTATTGAATGGAATACATTATTAAATAAACCAGGTGTTATTATTCCTGATTTGGATTAATCTTCAAGAGACACTGAAAAAATGGAATAATTCTTAGTTAAATTAACAAAACCAACTAAGGATTAAGAACATAAGAAATTAACATAGTAGTTAAAGAATCAACTGTAAAATTTGGAACGAATTGATCTTTTGAAATAAAGAAGTGTATAAGAGGCAGAGGAATATATGTATATTATTCTATTTATTATTTAATTTAGATAGATGATAGAAAGAGAACAAAGTAATATTCAAATATAGATTGATTAACTTACTTAATTTACTGCAAAGCTATATTCTTCACATATGAAAAATAAATGAATGAATTATATAATATAAGATAACTTGTCATATGCTTAATTTTTTATTGTTTAGTATTGTGAACGCAATAGATGTTAGTATATCAAATATGGACAGTGCTATAATAGATATCGTATGGTGTGGTGCTCATAATTAATCTAATGACAATGTATTCAATCAATCACATAATTAATATAGATCTTAGTTATGAGTTCAAAAGGAACAATCTATTTAAGTTAAAATAATGGTGATGATTGGTAGAAATTGGCAGAAGTATTTCATAGAAAAGGATTGCTTGTATTATAAGATGAAAATGAAAAAGTAGGAGTAGTAAATAAAATATAAAAAAGTCCAATAGATCCACAATTAATTATATTCTTAGGAACAGAATTTGTTAATTGGATATCTCCTGATTGTGGATAAACAATAAATGCAATTTATACAGGCAGATAAATGAGAGAATTTCAATTTCATCCTAAGCGTAAAGATTGGATATTAGCATCTTCATGGTCAAAGTGTCAAATGAAATAAAAAGATTGTTTTGTAACTAAGGATCTCATGATTAGTTAAGATATGGGTTTAAATTGGGAAGTTATAGCTAAATATGTAAATTAATATTCTTGGGGATTTAAAAGTCCAAACAATGATGTAATTCCAGAAGAGAGAATAATGATTACATATGAGCCAAATGGAAAAGGACATTAATAATTTTCAGGATGGAATATGAAAACACATTTATTTTATAGTGATGATTTTATGAAAACGAAAACGATGTTAGTTAATTAAGGTAATAAATTCCAATTAACCCCTAATCACATATTTGTAGCTTAAGTTATGAATTCTTCCAATTAAGAAGTAACATTATTAGTATCAGAATCTGATCAATATGAATACAATTTCAGATATGTATAAATGCCAGACATACTTAAAGATCATAGTTATACTATAGTTGATTCTTAATATGGAGCCTTTATTAACATTAATCATCTAAAGCCCAGTTCGATAATGGGTACAACTTATATATCAGATTCAACTGCCTCCAGATATAGAATTTCATTAAATTATACAGTGAGAACAGAAGAAGGATAATGTGATTTTGAGAGAGTATTAGGTTTGGAGGGAATTTATATAGCAAATGTTTATGCATCAGAATAAGCAGAATTATATTAATCTGAAATTGATGAAGACTCTCCAAGAATAAAGGAAAGTGATTTAAGTAAATTTAAATAAACTAAAATTACATTTGATAAAGGAAGTAGATGGTAACCATTGACACCACCTGTTGTTGATTCTGAAGGTAAAAAGTTATAATGTGATTCTAAAACATGTTCTTTACATTTGCATTCAGTTTCAACAAAAATGTAATTTGGTCCATTCTATTCTACAAAGAATTCTATTGGATTAATTTTAGGGACAGGGAATATTGGAAAATATTTAAGTTACAGACCTGATTAAGTTAATACTTATATGTCAAGAGATGGAGGTTTAACATGGTTTGAAATAGCCAAGGGATCACATATTTATGAAATAGGGGATCATGGAGGTGTTATAGTATTAGCAAGTGATCAATAAGCTACAAAAGTATTGAAATATTCATGGAATGAAGGATTAACATGGGAAGTATTTTAATTTAGTGAATAAGCTATTGAGATTACTAATATCATAACTGAACCCTCTAATATTGGTACTAGATTTATTATTTATGGTACATCTGATGTATACATTAATGAAGAAAATATTGAATAAGGTAATATTGTTAAGATTGATTTTTCTTAAATTCATGGAAGAGAATGTATTGGAGAAGATTAGCCATCAAGTGAGAATAGTGATTATGAATTATGGTCACCTACAGGTAAGATGAATTAAGATTGTTTAATGGGAATGAGAGTAGAATATGTGAGAAGAAAAAGGGATGCTAAATGTTTTAATGGAGAAGATTTATAAAGATAACATTCAGTTTAATATTGTTAATGCACTGAAGAAGATTGGGAATGTGATCTTAATTTCCATAGAGAAAATTCAGATATAAATGGTAAATGTATTCCATATGAACTTTATGAATAAAATTTTGAGGCTCCTGAAAATTGTGAAGATTATTATGAAGTTACTAGAGGTTATCGTAGAGTTGCAGGTAATAAATGTTAAGGTGGAGTAGAATATAATCCAGTTAAACTATTATGTCCTGGTTTTAAATTTTGGAAATTCAGAAATGTAAATTTCATTTTATAATTTAGATTTGGGACTTTATGTTAATTTGTATATTTGCTGCCATTATATATTTTATATATAAGAATAAACATCATTTCTCTAAAAAAAAGGATCATACAAAAGAATAATAACAATCAGCAAGGGCATATGGATAAAAAATGGTTGATAGGGGACTGGGATATAGAGAATTTGATGAAGATTTAATTGAAGAGAATTAAAATGTGTGAATATATATATATCATAAATATTAGTATTATTTAATTTATTCAAAATATTTTGAATTCATAATTTATTATTCAATTTTTTGTTAATATATATATTTATATATATATTATAATTGTATATTCAAATTGAATAATAATAATCATAAATTGAAGAATTAATTTTTTTATTATTCTTAAGATTTTAAGAAATTTAAATAATAATATATCAATTTATTAGATTCAAAAAATGATGGATTAGAAATAAAGTCATGTTTTGTTAATCATTTATTTCTATTATATTTATTTATTTTTAATAATGTCAAAGAATGTTAAACAGTTACTATAAGATCCAAATTATACAGTACCTTTAGAGGTTATCAAACGAGAATTAAGTAAAATACCTGGAGGGGAGGATGTAGAAAAATAGATTTAAATTTTAGAAATATAAAGAAATACAATAAACATTATTGCCATTGTTAATGGATGGAATAGAAGAATTATCAAAGGAATTAGAAACAATGATACAGAATCCTGAAAAGATTGATCCTGAAGAAAGAGAACGATTTAATCCTTGCATTTATTTAGGGTATTTAAAGTGAACTTATATTTTATAGATAATATTTAATGAGAAACAATCCAAAGTAGTATTGATTAAATAATAATATATTAATTAAAATATTTAATTTTATATGATTAGAAGAATCTTTTGGAATGTAAAGAATTCATTTTTTGGAGCAGGAATGCTTATATTGATCCCAGTTCAATTCATGTATTTCCCAGTTTTACTAGGAGTCCCAACATATGCAGCAACTGTATTGTAATCTGGTAATAATTAATCTTAAAAATAGGTCTAACATATTATGATGAATATGATGGAGATGTCAATGAAGGAAATTATTATAAAACCAAAAGTGCATGATCATTATAAATCAAATAAATTATTCAAGCATTATTTATATAATTACACTCTTAAAATAATTCTTAATAAATCAGTCTGCTTTCTTAGAAATTCATTATATTCATTACAATCATTAATGAAGCAAATCATTTAATAAATATACAAAAATAATATACAAATCTCTATTTAATGATTCAATTAAATTATGGTTATCATTATATGAATAAAAATAAATAAAGCATAATTTTGAGTATCTAAGACATTCAATAATAATTAATATATAAATATATTGTAGATTATTATAGCTCATTTGTAAACTTTATTAGATGTATTTTTAAGTACTTTCCCTATATTTTATTATAAACTTATAAGTTCTTATAAATATGCACTACTTAATTAAGTAGCTTCTGCTTATTAAACATCTTGAAGATGGTTTGAAATTCTTATAATTTCTGCAAGTGTTGCTCTTTCTGTTACTGCTTTATTTCTTTTCATATCTAATAAATCTGTCAATGGTTTTGAAGAGGAGTATTATTATTCTTTTTTTGAAGATTAAATTTTGACCTTTTCCTTATTTATTGCAGAACCAAATGCACTTTAATAATTATGCTTTATTTAAATATCATCTAAGGGATGATATTGTTTCTAACTTGGAGAGTAAATTGCACGAGTTAAACCCATTTTAATTGGAGATTCTTATTTTGGAAATTTGTTGTCCATCAAATTTTTTAAATGATTAGCTGATTATCTATGAGATAAAGGTTAAGCTGAATTCTTTTCTTCTTGATTCTTAAAATTATAAAGTAATTCGCTTTTTTAAATAAACTTCTAATTCTCGAATCCCTAAACCTTTGAGTAAACCTTATCTCTTATGCCCTTTTTAACATCATTCCAGTTTTAGGAATCACTTCTGCCAACAGGAATATTAAATTAGGATGCCGAGTTTTATAGCTAATGTCTATGAACACATTTACAGTTGTTTAAGAATATTTCATTAACAGTTAAAAATATTTTATTATATTTAATAATTCTAAACTATTTATCATTTACCAAAATAATCTAAATAAAATAATAATGATAAAATAGATATATCAAAAGTATTATCATGTTTAATAATAATACTATAATAATATTGAACATGATTTTGAATTTATTGTTGATAATAATTTGATAAAATTAAAATAGAATAAAAACATATATACTTAAGAAACTAATTTAATGAAATTCAAATATCTATAATTATGTTAGTACTAGATAGATTTTTAAATCCTCAATATAAGTATTTTTGATTCAATTTAAAAACTTAAATATTCTTATTTTTTTAAAGAATTTTATGTTTATTATTTATGAACTATGATTTATAGGGGGGGTAGTTTTAAAGTCATATGTGATTTTGTTTATGAAATCATTTTATTAATAGTTATTATAAAATTGTTATCTAATATTTGGATAGTTAATCTTTTTACTTTTAGGGAGGGATTTTTTGATATAAAAACTTATAAGATAATTAATGTAAGAGGATTAATCTAAAAAAGTAGATCCTATGGATGCTTTTAGAAAAAAAGAAGATTATAAAGAAGCATGTTAAAAATTAGATGGTTTACACTCTTAAAATAAAGAAAATGATGAAACAAAATATTTGATGCTATTTAAAAAATAAGAAACATCTAGAAAAGATTTATGTGTAATAATTAGAGTATATAATGGAAATATGATATGGATGTAAAAAATAGATAGAGCAGCATTAGATGAAATGATTTAAAAAACAGATATTAAAGGTACTTATTCATCTTTTTGTGAATTGATCAGATTTGCAATTAGTGAAAATTCTTATGATTTTGTTCAATTTGAAGCTTAATTAGATATAGTACTTTACTTCTCTCTACAAAGACACGTTTAACTAAAAGGATAGATACCTTTAGATTAAGGTTTGCCTATAACAAATGATGAAGACACTAGAAAAATTCAATTTTAATTTGTTTGTGATTTAGTCGATGTTTTAAAAGCTACTTAATTATAATTTACTAAAGAAATTGAAGTAAATACAATTAGAAAGAAAAAAAATGAATAAATGATAGATGTTGAACAACCACCTCTACAAAAGCCTCCTCCTCCACCAAAGAAAAATTTACTTACAATAGGTTAAGAGATTTTAAATACACCAGAAGTATTACTACCTAGAAAAGGTCCTTATGGAATACCCTTTTATGGAAATCAATATGTTTAGTTTCCATCAAATGCTGATTTAATAAATCCAAGCAAAAAGAAGAGAAAAACAAATGGAGGCAAAATTGATTGAAATTACATTTTTTTTACCTCATAGAATTATAATTATTAAAAATATAGAAGTTTAAATAAACTTAACATCAGAAATCAATTCCATCTTTTTTAAAAACTAAAATTCTCCATTATCCCAATAAATATAAACTAAATTATTTAAAATATCTAAAGATAAATTAAAATATATACAAACTCAGGAATTAAATAACAATAATGTCAAATAAATAATATATTTAATTAAGCTTTAGAAAAAATTTAACTAAAATTAATATTTGAAACAAACAATAAATTGTAAGAAAAACTACATTCCAAGACTTTTTAGAAAATTCTACATTGATTTTGCAAAATAGTTTAAAAATAAATTCCTTTATTAGCAATATCGAATATGGTTAATTAAGTTGGTCTAAAATGACTGAATAAAATACAAATTTATATAGTCATTTTGTAAAGAACACCTATTTTTTAATAAAAAAATTTACTAAAAATACATTTATTATTTAGGTAGCAAATTGTTCTTTTTAAATTGTTATACATTAATGCTGGTTTTGATTTATATTAATATTATTCACAATTGCTCTTAGGGATTATATTTCTGATTAGAAATACACTAACATATTTTATAATTTTTTCTTGAAATATAGTCAAAAAGTAAATGAATTTCATAAGTATTTGATAAATTATCATTTGCGAATTTTAAACTATCTAAAAAGATTTAAAAGGAATAAAATTTATTATTTTTTAAGGAATTAATGATGTTTATGAATGTTGTATTTAAATATTGATACAAATAGAGGTTTCAGTGAGCCAAATTCAATATAACTGCAATTAGGATTAAGATAATTTGAATTGTAACCATTGCTATGATATAGGGCTTGGTTGTAGCTAAAAGTGGATAATGATCATCATCAGTCATAGAGATTTTATTTATTTTATTTTATTATTAAAGCCCATACCCGTTTTTATGGAAATATTATTAATTTTATTGACATGAATAAGTTCATAACCATTGCTTTGGTTGCCTTAGTAAGTGTTTCAGCCTTGGATATTGATTTCGCACTCCTCTTATAGGTATAAATTATGAATATATTAAAAGACAGGATCAGAATCCAATGATGCTGTTTAAGCTGTCTATGATTTATTGAATGATTTGAAAACCAGCAATATTGAAGCTTAAGGTGTTGCAGATGAAAAGAATATTTCTGATGAAGAAATCGGATAAGGAAGAATTGCTGCTCTTTCTAAAGTTAATGAATTAAATCAAAAAGCTTGGGCAAGTGCTAAAGCTAGAAGAGAACAAATTGGTGTTGAATATAGAGTATTTGATTTAATAAATTCCAGGAAGCAACAGACTATATTGCATGGGCAACATAAAGATTAGCTGATATTGATAGAAGAGAAGTTGAGCTTGAAGAGTTGAGATGTTTCTCAAATGGATTGTTTGTTAGAGCTATTAAACAACATAATGATGCTATAGGAGTCATCAAAATATTAAAGAATGATTTAAGGTATAATTTAACTATTAATATCTAGCGGTTATTTAACAGGAGCTCCATCATCAATGGTTGAATTGAAAGTTGAAAATGTAGCTGATAAATTGAAATAATACAGTTAATTGTTCAATCAAGATGCCATGACCAAATTTGCTTAATTGGCTGCTGAATAAGCATCAGGAAATGCTGAATTACATGCATTAGGAGAATCTGATGCCTCTACTGGTGGAGATAGATAACCAGGAGTTAATGTTGGATAACTTGTTTATAATGCCTTGAGTGACTTAGAAGATTAATTAAAATCAGCTCTTGCTGCATTAGAATAAAATGAAATTGCAGGATATTATCAATTAGCTGATTGGTTGGCTGATTCAGAAGCTGAAAAAGCACATCTTTAAGATGAAATTCAAAGAAAAACTTAACTCTAAGATAAGTTGGTTGTGGTAATATTTTTCCTTTATTTTTTTAGTAAGAATAAGCTGCTCTTGCTGTATAAGCTAAAGCTAATTCAGTCTTAAAAGATTCATAAAATGCTATTAATGCTGCAACTGCCACTCTTTAAGAATTAAGAGATCTTTATGAAACAGAACTTAATAGAAGAAATGGTATTTCATTTTTTAATTATTTTAGAGGAAAATGCTATCATTGATGAAGTCATTCACATATTCAAATAATAAGTCTTAGAAATGGCTAACTAAACCTCTTATGGCAAAAAATGATTATGAAATATAAACATTATCAATTTAAACTGAAATAATTAGTCTCATTTATTTTATATTGATTTTATCTAAAATTTTATATTAAAAACTTAAAAAAAAATGTTTAAATATTTTAATTATATTTCACTTAGGTGATCCCCAAGAAACTGGTTGAACCTATTCTGTTGTTGTATCAGTCTTCCATTCATTATTAATACCACTTGATTTCCAATCATTATTGATACCACTTGATTTCCAATCATTAGTTCCACTTTTTTTCCAATCATTATTATTTCCGCTTGTTTTCCAATCATTATTATTACCACCAGACTTAAAATCATTATTAATTTCACTAACTTTCCAATCATTATTAGTTCCACTTTACTTCCAATCTCCATTTCCTTATTTATTATTCCAATCTCCACCTCTATTCTTTTACCCTTCCTAATTACTTTTCCAATTATCTCCCCTTTAAAAATTTTATTTTCTACCCTCTTTATTTTCCCAAGGTTTATTCCTATCATTACCTCCATTTCTATCGAAACCTCCCCCTCTTCCATTTTCTTTATTGCTATAATCAGTTCTTTGATTGTCATTCCAACCCCCTTCTGTATTCCTCTTTTTAAATTTATTATTTTAAAAATTATTATTTGACTCAAATTTTTAGTTATAATTATTATTTGGTTTATCTTACTTTCCTACATCCCAATCTGTCTTAATCTCAGGTTCCTTTTATTTATTCTCCACATTATTAAGAATGGCCTTCAAAATTTCAGTAATGCTCTTATTTTCTGATTCTTTTGCAAATTCATCTAAAATATCCAGCAAGGTAATTTTTTATAAGCTTGTTAAAAGCTTATCTGTTTAATTTTTATAGATTCTAGGTTTGTTCTTATCATCTTGTTATGACTCTGAATGATATGTTTTCTTTCTTATTGGCAATTAGTTTTCCATTTAAAAATAAATACTTTAAATTTAGTTAAATTAAATATTAATCAATTTTAAGATTCTGTTTTGCTCTTCTTTACTTATATTTTAGATTGAGGTATAAATTACTTTTGTTATTGTTCTTTTTGTTCCTTAACCTCAGCACCAAAATCCTTAGTCTTATTTACAGATGTATCAGCAGTATTAGGCTTCTTTACTTTTGATAATAAAGCCTATTCTTCTTTAGTAATTTGTTTTTATCCATTGATCCAAATCCCTTTCTGTAATCTCTAATCAGGCCAAATCATTAAACCTTTCCCATGCATAACTCCATTCTTCCATCCTCCTTTGTATGTTCTCCCATCTGGCCAACTGTATTCTCCATATCCTTACCTCACATTATTTACATACTCTCCTTTATAAGTCTTTGCTTCTCCCCATATGAATTCTCCTTAACCATGCATTTTCCCATCCTTCCATTCTCCTTCATATCTTTTTCCATCTGGCCAAGTTTAGGTTCCCTTTCCACTAATCTAACCTTCTTTAAACATCCCTAAAAAAATGCATCCATCTACATATTCCAATCTACCTTTACCATCCTTTTTATTAGCTTTGAATGATCCTATATAGATATTACCATCTCCAGTTTATTCTCTTCCCTCACCATCCTTTAAATATTATTATTATATTTACTTTTTAATTCTTTAACCATTTACCTTCATATGAGGAACCATCTTAATAGACCAATACTCCAACACCTTCTCTTTCCCCATGAACAAACTCTCCTGAGTAATAATCACCATTTTAAAAAATATATCTGCCATATCCATTTAAAAAATCGTTTAGCCATTATCCTTCATAATAGGCTCCATTAGAAAATATTTATTTCCCAAACCCATGTCTTTTACCCATTTACCATGTACCTACATAAATATCTCCAGTGTCTAGAATTAAATATGGACCCAACATTTCACAAGCATTCATATCAATATTTATGTTTATTGGTTCCAATTAGAGAGACAACGCAACTACATGTTCATTTTATATATTAAGGATATCAGTATTTGATGGGACTGCTCTTTCTAAACTTGGTTTATGATTTAGTATTTCAATTTCAACCTCATTTTCAGATTAAGATTTTTATTAAGACTTTATGAATAATTATTATTAATTTGGAGCAAAGGACATAATCATTTATTCTCCTCTTGAGGATTAAAGAATAATTTATCGTTCTTAGGGAGGAGGAATTTGTTATTATACTTCTTGAGGATTGTCATCTTCTAAAGATATTGTATCTTCTTAATGTTATTAAAAGAGTGAATTATTAAGAATTACCTATGATTTTATTTATTCGGAATGAAATGATTATTGTTCTGGTTATAGAACCTCTTCTTTCTTAACTTACACAATTTCTAATTCAAAATATAGTGGGTCTTCTTCTTTTAATTCTTCACATTCAGATTCTATATCTTATTTTGGAGTTGCTAATGGTGTGATTTCTGCACTATCAAATGCTTCATATACACCAAATTCAATATTTCCTTATAAATTAGTTGGAGAAGGAAGAGGATTTAATAGAACCTCTATCTTACTTTTAGACAGAAAATCAATCAATTTATTATTTGTCTCTGACTACTAAAATAGATTATCATTTTTTTCTTGTTATGATAAACCTTAGGTGAATGATCTTTATTATTTTTTCTCAGTTTCATAAAGAGAAGAATTTCTTTACTATGTCATATCCTATACTTGAAAATTTAATGATCTCAACTCTAAGTCAACTTGTAAGTTTGATGAATCATTTTCAGAATCATTTAAGTTTTTCTACTAATTATATATTATTATTTATACTATTTAATGATGTATATTTTAATTTTCTAATAGTTATTGCTTTTAGAATTCTTCTGCCTCTAATTATCGTTTTAGTATACTTTCCTGCATATTTCAGATATTTACATCTCTATTTTATTATCTTTTCCATTCCAATTACTGTTCTGGATCCATTTAAACATGTCTATTTTCATTTAGTCTGACTTAATCATATGTGTTGCTTTCATTTTATTTCTAATTTCCACTTTAAACACAAGTTCCCATAATTATATAAAATAAAAACAAATATAGTATTAATATTTTAGTTTTCTTATGCTTTTACAAAGTTAATCAGTTTTTTTACTCTTATTTGCTTATTCAGAATAAGAAAATTTAGTCTAAATTTCTATAATTTTTTGTTTAGTTCTATTCTTTTTTTTCATTTTCATTAAGACAATTATATTAATTATTTAATCTATTAAATTTAATTGATAACTTAATATTGAGCAGTTTTACGAATTAATACCTAATTTATTTAAATATATGTCAGGTCTTAAAAATTGAGTATAAAATTTCCTTATTTTCTTATTGTCTTAAGTTTATTCTCAAGATTTTAAGAATTTAAGATTGCTCTTTATTGTTTGTGTTATTAAATTAAAAACTAAGTCTGTTTGTTATAGTTAATTAAGTACAAGTTAATTATTTGCTTAATTTTTATTTATCTTTATAAGTTTAATATGGTTTTAATTTTCTGATTGATATTCTTCATTCATTGTTCAATAAATTAAAATCATATCGAACTATCATTTGAAAAGAGATCCTCTCTTTAATGCAGACAATATTATAATTTTAGTTGATTTGACCAATTTAGTAATAATCTAAAGTGAGATATAAGTTTTTTATGATTGAGTACCAATAATAATTTTGCTTCCAATTAACTATATTGATTTAAGAATTTCTTTTTTATTATTATGCTTATAATAAAAGATCTAGAAATAGAAGGATGAATGAATTCAGGTAGTTTAATAGAAAGTATTTTTATTTATAAAATGTAAGTCCAAAATTTAGATTTATATATCAAACTTAAGTACTTAAAAATGTTTAGAATTTGGGATTAGAAAGTCTACGAGCACCAATTTCCCATGAAGATTTCTTTTATTATTATACTTATTCTTCCATTTTTTTCATTTGCATCTAAAGCTATAATAATTGTGGATTTAGTTCTTGAGAATGAACAGTTTATTTTCTACTATAGGATTTCTTTAATCTTTAGAATGATAAGAAATTACGAGGCAAAGTTTGTTTAGGAAAATCAGCAGTATTTCTATACATCAATAACTCTTTTGACAGTTTAAAGTCACAATATTATTTTACAGGAGTTGCTTTCAAAAACTATTTCTAAGTCTAATCTATACTCCTAACTCTGTTTCTTAAACATCTAATAGGAAATTCTGTAGTTGTAGTTGTTGCTGTATGTTTAGTTAATTTAGAATAACTGGTCTTTGTATTGTTTATTTTTTACTTTTCATCCTTGCCAGAATAAATTGTTGAGCTTCTATATTATTGATTCTATTTATAAAGAATAGATTAAGGGGATAAATTCATCTCTTGCCAAGGACTCACATCTTCAGCATCAAAATCATTCTAAATAATACATTATTGCATATAATTATAAATAATAAATTCAAGTTTTAGAGACTAATCGTTGATAGACAATACATGATATATTATTTGTCTCTTCCATTGCTCCCTTACCAATATCACCACAAATCAAGGTTTTACTAATTGAATCTATTATAAAAGCACCCATCTTTTATAGTTTATTAATTTGTTTAAAAGTAATTGGATTTTCATACATCATAGTATTCATTGCAGGAGCTAAAATCATAGGTTTCTTATAATCCCATGCTCTAGCAACATTTGTTAATAAATTATCACATAAACCATTAGAAATCTTAGCCATTGTATTGGCTGATAAAGGAGCAATCAATAAGCAATCTGCCCATTTTCTTAATTCAATATGTAATACTGGATCATTTCTTTATTTCCATGTTTTAAATTCATCCTCATCTGAAAAATGTTCTATATTTTCAATTTAAGGATTCATAAATTTTTATGCATTTTGTGTTGTAATAATTCTTATCTTTATTGTATAATTAAATTCTTTGAATTTCTTTTAAATATCATTAATCAATTGTTCAGCTTTAATTGAAGCTACTGAACCTGTAAATCCTATTAGTATTTTAAATTCTCTTTAATTATTATCTTATTACATTAATATATATATATTATTTATTCAAATATATCAAAATATCTGACAACCTGCATTAAATTCATGTTCATTAGCTTCATTTTCTATTATGACAATTTCTTCAACAAATTTCTTAGGTAAATCAACTAAATTTAATAATTTATTAATTTACATTTATAACTTGGTTTATTCATAATATCTATAGTTTCTTACTTATATTATGATTCAGGTTATTTTTAATTTGATAATTGATATTATTATTATTATGTATACACTGGAGTTGTTGGTCTATATATTTATTCATTTTTAATTGATTCTGCATGGATTGAAGGAGGATACTATCCTTTATTAATAATAGGATCTATTGGTTTTTAGGTTTTTATTTGAATTTCTGAAGGTCGAATTATTTCTTCTGTTTTTCTAGGTCCAATATTTAATGATTCGATTGGAGGTGGAGGATTTAAAGTAGTTCTATTTATTTATGTATCCAAAGTAATTCTATCAGGATTGTAAGGAGTATATTAAGTTTGACTATATTAAATTAATAGAATTACACAACTGATAAATTTGGTTTTGCTTATGGAATAGATTTATATGATGATTGATATTCTTTTGGTTATTCAGGTAAATTGAAATCATACTTCATAGGTTCAAATTTGTATTGTTCAAACTTTTCATAATTTTTAGGCTATTCATAAGTAGTTTTATATTTATCAAATGAATTTAATTCATATTTTGTAAATGTATTATCTTATTTTGGTGGTTCATACAGAGTTTTATTCTGAAAGTTAAGCTAACTCCCTATTGGTTCTTAAACTTGAGTAATAAAAATATTAAATACATGTTGTATTGTACGCTATAATTAAATAGTTCAAGTACCTGACTAAATGTAAGATCCTGCACGACCAGCGTCTGGTTTTTTGTATTCAAAACTTTAGTAGTTAAATTAAGAAGTTGGTTAAGCACTTACTTCTTAAGGTTTATAAGTTTGAACTGTTCTAAAATTGAGAGTGTCCGTTTCTGGTTTCCGATACTCAAAATTTTCTTAAGTTATTTAACGTGAATTTTATGCTTTTTAAATAAACATACAATTTACAATTTATCTCTTAAGAACCTTATATCCCTAAAAAAGTCTAATTTTAATATTATTTATAGTCTGTTTATTAAGGATCTGCACTAGTATTTTTTATTGATCTTGTTAATCTCTTTGTCGGTTCTTATTCTGTACCTGTATCAAAGATGGCTCTTGCAGTTCCCATTTTTTAGCTTGTAGCCATAGGACTCTGACTCCTTCGATCTATCATATTATTAATAATTAAAATATTATAATAATGTTGAGATTCATTTCTTTCTCTAGGTTTTCGAATATATCAATGGCAAGAGGAACTCTATTTAAAACAATATCTAAAGAGTATAAATATGAATATCACTAATATGAATAAGAACCTACATTAATGAAATAAATCAAACATCTAGGATTTTAATTGATAGATGATCCAAAAACTAATAAAGTTACTTTTAATAAAGAATTTTCATCTAAAAAGATATCAATTGAATTCAGAGGTACACCACCACCTTTAGAAGGCAAAATGTAATAATTTTGAAAAAAATCACTTTATTATTAGAAAAGTATCAAAAGAAGACTAATCCATCTCATAAAATCCAAAATACCAAGACAAAATACAATAAAAAATCTAAGAGACTAAATAAGAATTAGAATTAGGAATTCTTTCTGTAGATTATACAGTATTAATCGAAACTGAAAAAGGAGAAGCTATAGCTTTTGAATGCAATACAAGTATTACTTGAAAGGATTGTACTACAGGTAACCAGACTACTTTCATCAATTACGTACAACCAGTCTATGATATCCAAGAGTACAAAACTAGATCCAAATATCGTAAATTCTTAAGAGATTATCCAGGACCAGAAATTAATAAATTAGATGAAGTAAGAAATAATAATAAATTTTATAGTAATTAAAACAATCACTTTATACTTATCTAGAAAGTTATGGTATTAATTAATCATTGAATGCATTAATTGAAGCATATTCAATTGACAAAGAGTAAAGACTATATATGGAGTTTTTAAAATCTATGGAAAATTTTCTAGCTGTTTGATTAATATATATGAATATTTATTATTTATTTATAGTAATTATTATAAACATAATATTTATTAATTTAAAAATACTATTATAGAATTTTGATATACATTTATAAACAAGTATAAATATATATCTAAAATATCTTTACATATTATTAACTAATTTACAATATTAGTAAAACTAATTTAGTTTATTTTTATATTTAAATAAATATAAAATTATATATTTTATAATCTATTTTTAGTTATGTTAATTAAAATAATTTGAGAAGAATTTCAAGAATTAATTATTCTTAATCCCATAATTTATGGTTCTGGTTTAGGATCATAAAAATCAGAACAAACCTTTGCTAATTCTTGAATTTCATTTTTTAAATTTCTTTTTTATTCCATCATTTCAGCTTCTTCCATACATATATCAGTTATAATATTTTTAATAATAGGGGCTAGATATGGTAATGCAACTTTTTTAGTAACTGCTTATCTTCTGACTTATTTTGCTTTTTCTATGAATCCTCTTTTATCTTAAGCTTCTTTCATTTTCATTTTTACTACTGAATTTCCCCATTTTTAATTAAAAAAATTCATTTATTATTATTTTAGTCGATTTCTTAATTATTCAGCTTAATTATGATAATTCTTATAATATGTATCATATGAGACAGTAGGTTTTTATTCAAATTATTCCAATTTTAAAGAAAGTCTATCTTTACGATAACTATCTCTCAAACTTTCATTAAATTCTGTTCTTATTCTTAAATCTTCAAATTGACTGATTTCCTAAAATAATTAAAGTTGTGGATATTCCTTCATATCAACATTTTTAAATTTATCTTTTAACAAACATGATAAATTCTCAACCTCTTTATAAAGTTAAGGTTCGTATTTTTACAAATTCAAATGAGTTTATGCTTTTTATAATAGAGCAACCTTATTTCGATATTAAGTTTAAGGAGGTTTTACTTCAAACTTCAAATAATCAGGGTATTCTGATTTCCATTTTTTAAGTTTTAGTTTTGTTTTAATTAAAGTTTATTAACTTTCAAATAAAGCTTATCTCTCTGGAGTTGGCTGATCCTTATTCATATCTTTCAGTAAATCAGTGACTGTGAAAAATGTATCTAAATTATGAAAATCTTTCATTCCTTCATCAAATCTTTCTTCTTTATTTAACGATTAGATTCCAAGCTTTTAAGTAATCTTTTTAAATCTTTGTGATGTTGCTTTAGGCTTTTCTTTCTTAAATTCCATCTAACAATTGAAATAAAATCTAGAAAATAAAATTTAATGTAGATTAGAAAATAATCAATTGATTATAGTCAATTATTTCTCCTCTCTTGTTTTTCTCCATTTTATTTTGTATTTACTTTTCATTCTTTTAGATTCCTCATATTATTTTTCTTCTTTTACTTTCTTAGTATTGATTCTTCTTGCAACAGTTCCAAATCTACTTCTTCGACCCCATCATCTTGATTAGATGACAGTAGATATATTATTAAGGTTATAATAGTAGAATTTCAGGAATAATTCCTTAATTAAATTATGAGTCTTATAATCCAACATTAAATGAATATATAAAGTTACATGTTTATCAGATTCATAAATTAATATAAAATCTCATTTTGGTAAGATAACTAAGATTCTATGGAACTTATATTGATTAAAATTCAATAGATGATATATTTTGATCCACTTTAAATATAATTAAATCAAAATTAATGTTTTCTTTTTGAATTTCATGATCAAAATCTTTATTTTTTATAAATTTTTTCAATAATTCTTATAATTATTATCTTTTACCTAACATTATTTATTTTGTTAATTGATCTGTTTATATTTTTATTTAAAACTTTAGACACCATTAAATAAAATAAATTACATTTTGTATCTACATAATTAAAGTATCTACTACAAAATATTGGTTTAATAATTTATCCAAGTTCATTTCTCTTAATAGAAAAATACAAAATTTATCCAAATATATTAATGTAATTTAAATTTAAATTTTCTTTTGTTATCAATTTAAAGAGGTATTTTTCTTGATGGAATATTATATATAATATCAAGATTATTTAGATCTTTGTATAACATGAAATATTTTAGGTTTATTTCTATATAATGTATAAATAAGGATATAAATATTATTTAAAAATGTCTTAATAATAATAGTAGTCGTAGATAAGAAATCATTTCCTTGATAAGAAACTTATTGGAACATTATTTGAAGAAGAGGAAATAACCAAAAAGGATAATTTCTATAACATGGAGGCTAGAGATGAAAAGGGACATAAGAGATTTCATGGAGCCTTTGAAGGTGGATTTGAGGCTGGGTTTAAGAACACAGTTGGTTCTAAATAAGGATGGGCTCCATAGAAATTTATATCCACAAGAACAAATAGAGGTATTAAAGATAAGTTAAATTAGCAAAATACAATAATTAATCAATTAAGGATTATATGGATGAAGATGATATAGGAAGATAAAAGCTAGGAGTTAATGTTACGATTTAATCAGAATATGATACATTTGGTTAGAATGAGATCAACTTTTTACAGCAGCAATTAGGATCTGGATCTGGGTATATTGAATGCACTTTAAGTTAAGATGGCTCTAAGGATCAGCACCAGAGGAATTGATTTACAGAGACAATAAGTCAGTGGGTTATTAAGTACTTATGCGATTAAGGAAATAAATGATCAAAAAGAGAAATACAAATGTTGAACAATAAAAACAAGAACCTTCTTAAGGTTATAATTTAAAATATCTAAATTAAACTAATAATTAATACACTGGATTAGGTTATAAATAAAATATAGATACATTTGGTAATCCCTCAAATCCCTTAGAATAAGCATTTTGGACTTTTATTAAATAAAATGCTTCTATTATAATTGATGAAGATGAAGAAAAGAGAAAAAAAGATAACAGAATCAAAATGAATGGATTTACATCTTAAGATAAGGAAGAAGAATGTAAATAAAAATTTATAATTTAAGATAACAATACAATTGAAGATGATGATGAACCTTATTAAAATAAAAGGAAATAAGTTAAGGGGGCTCTAGATATTGGTATGAGATTTACTAAAGACATCATTCCATTAAGAATAGATACTAAAGATTATCTAATTAATGTTCCTGAAGATTATGATCCATATCATAAAGCTAAGAAACTATTGGATTAAGGAAAAGATTATTCTTTTCTTTTTATCAATAAGACAAATTTTAAAAAGCCTGCATCTAGTTCAAAGAGGGAAGAAATATTTAGAGAAGAAGAAACTGGTAATTAATTTATTATAAAATTTAATAGCTAGTTCTATTAAAAGAGACATAAGCAAATAAAAGTTTGTCAAAGGAATCAATTAAACAATGCTTGTTGGATAGTAACCTAATTAATAGGATAAAAATGAAAGTTAAGATAACATTAATATTTTAAATTTATTTCCTCATTAACCTGATAAATAATAAAGATATGCTAATTTTGTTATGCAAAAATTAAATAAGACAACTGAATAATAAATATAATTAGATGAGGAAGAAAAAATTGATTTTGAAAGGCTTTATTAAATGTTTTAAGTCACCTCAAAGAATGTTATTGAAAAAAAATAAGAACCATAAAAACCAATAGAATAATAAGAAAAACCTAATCCTTTTTTGAGTTAGAGAGTGCATAAGAGGTGGATTCCAGAAGATTTATTTTGTAAGAGAATGGGAGTTCCTTAACCATATAATGATGATGAAAAAACTATGATAGAGAAAATTAATGAAAGAAGTCATCAAAAACCAAATATGGCAACTAATAATAGAAACTTCTTGTTTATGGATAAAAAAGAGTATTTATTATGATTTTAATAATTTTAGATTCAAATCTGGTGGTTTCATGCAACCATAAGAATATACTTAATCCTAAGCTTAATTTGATCCAGTTGCTTTAGGTTTACCATTATCATTTAAATCACACTCATATGAAAGAAATCAACAAGAACGACTATTATAACTAGAGAATATGGAAAGATCTCAGACATAAGTAGTGACTAAATAAGAGAAAAGAAACATAAAATTCTCTGAAGATAAGGAGGATATGCTGCCTAGTAGAATTTAAGATCAAAATATATTCGAATTGATATTTGGAGATGATGAAGAGGAAGATTAATAGTGATTATTGATATAATCAATATTAATAAATAAATAATATCATAATTCCCCAAATATTCTTGTTACTATCTTTTATTGAGGTCTGCTCTTTAAAAATGATTTTTAAACTTGTTTCTATTTATTAAAACTAATTTAACTAGACATTTTTTAAGGACTAGATTCGTTTGATTTATTTATGTTAGTATAAGGAAATCTTTCTGCTCTACTAGCATTTGGAGTATACAATTAATCTTTCATAAAATTGCCTCTTTGTTTTTTATGGCTGTCAGGAGATTCAGCTTCAGTGTATAATTACAATTTAGGTAGTTCTATTTAACTATTTGTTCTTTTTATTTTGATATTGCTATTGGATCCTTTTTTATAAGGATCAATGAATATAATTTAGAGAGATTTTTGTGATTATTTCTAAGGAGAAAAGGGAGCATTTGATTAAATTGGAAAGAAAAACTATGCTGTTTTATCAAAATCGGTTGTTGAGCAAGTATTCATAAATAATTATTTATTTCTTATTTATTATATATAGGCTAATTATTGAATAATATTAGATGAGAATCATTTATAATAAAAAGGTGAATTTGATATTGTTAATATAATAATACTATTCAATTCAAATGGTATTTTGGGAGTTCATTATTATTAATGAAATGATCAAACATTTCAAAGCCATTTTATCTTTGATCTTCAGGGACCATCTAATATCAATAAATACTAATAATTTACATGTCCAGCTCCTCTTACAACTACAAACTTCAAGTAATTATATTTGGTGACCCAACCTGCTAAATCTAAATCAGTATTGCCCCATGGAGTCCATGAAACTTATTCTTAGATACCTGGTATCATATTAATTGATTATTCAGTATCTACAACACTAACAATAGCATCCTAATCACCAGAATATATTAATATCCTGACACCTGATTAACTTAAAAATGGAAGTATTTCATAACTTCCATTTTTACTAATAGAGTATGCTTAATTAATTTCCATATCACAAGCAGACCAAAAATAAGGTCTTTCTAAGATATGTAATGCTTCTTAGACTTCAGCATCATTATAGTATTCTGTAATGGGTCCGAAATCAGAGCAAGGAGCCCCACTATTTCCTACTTTTTAATAATTGTTTCCTTCATACCAGGATACATATGGGTATCTGATATTTTTGCCTGATTTAGTTTTAGGTTTTAAAAAGTCAGGTGTTGTATCATCTTTACAATATCCATAAACATTATAAATATTAATGTTGGATCCTAAGCATACTTCCTCAAATTAAGATTAAGCCAATAAACATTTAATTGAATCTGGTTTCACACTGCAAATATTTCTTATAGTGTTTGTAGCAGTGGGTGGCATGAAATTTCTTCTAAGGAAATATTCTTATAAGGCTGCCCATCTCTTTTATTGATTTGATACCAATAAACCATTTCCAATTAAGATACCCTCCAAAGGTATTTTTAATGATGCTTATTTATTTCCATTCACAATAGCTTTAGAAGTATAGGGAATGTACATTCCTATATATTATTTAATTTTGAGTACCTGCATATGATTCTCCTGCAATAAAGAATTTATTTCTTTAAAATTATTTGAATGCTTAAAACCAAGCCAATATAGCTTAGTAGTTGTCTTCACCAGAATTTTCATCATTATATTCATATGAAGTATCCTTATTAATTGAAAATCCAACTCCTGCAGGTGATTCTAAGAATAAAATATTGGCCCTAGAATTCCATGGGTAAGGATTCTTTTTGAATTTCCTATCTTCATCAACCATTACAAATGGGCCAATTTCTTCATTCAATCCAAGTAACGAAGAACATCCTGGACCACCATTCAACCATAATACAACAGGATCAGTAGAGGGATTACTTTGACTTTCAAGAAAAACATAGTGCAATTATCTAAATCATTATTAATCAAACCTTAATCCTGCTCCAATTGGAAGATATCCTGAATAAGAGCTAAAATTATATACTCCCCACCCTGGAAACACTACTTTATCAGCATCAGGATCAACAGCATAAACTGTTCCTATTACAATTCCTACGATTAATAATGACATTATTATTATAATAATTTTTATAAATACTATAGATTCATATATATGATAATGATCAATATTCCATATGGAAACTGAACTTTATTCGTCATTATTTGCTAAATTTATGTTGTTTACTTAACTTATTTTGTTATAATATTAATTTAATAGTAGAAACTTTGATTAATTAATATGATTTGTATTATTATAATATATAGAATTTAAGAAATCTCTAATAGCCTTCAATTTTTCATCTCACAACACCTTTCTAAACAAAGAGTTATTTGAATAATTAATTATATCTTAATACTAATTAATTATTATTTGCCAAATGAAAAGAAAAACATACAAAAAAGAATATGAAGTTGAATCTATTGTGGAAAGGAAATTTGATGAATAAACTAAAGCCTATCTCTATTAGATTAAATGGAAGGGCTACCCACATTCATAAAACACTTGGGAACCAATAGAGCATTTATAAAATCCACATGTTAAAAAAATGGTCAAAGAATTTGATTAGGCACAAGAGACAACTTCCACTAAAAAACAAATTAATTTAGAACTCCTTAAACAATGTCTGTTAAAGAAACTCACAGACTTTTTAATTAAAAATGCGCCTTAAGAAAATGATTTACAGGAAATTATTTTAAGTGATTTCAGCATATCATCTAATGAAAACAATTCCAATAATAAAATGCCCAAATTTAGAGAAGAAACGAAAAGTTCCAATAAGAAACCTCATTCATAGTTCTAAAATGCTCTAAATTCTTTAAGTTCAAATTCTTGAGTTATTTTAACTAAAGCAATAAATTATTATATATTTATTTTATAAAAAGAAAAATTATAAAATTTGTAACTAACTATTACTCATTTACTTATTTCTCTCACTTAAATATATAATAATATGTCAAATTCTATATCCTATTTAAATTAGTTTAAATTATATTATGTAGTTTTTAAAAATATTTAAAAAGTTAACCTTCATACAATATCATCCCCTAAATATATATTTTCTAATAACTCTAATAATTAATTTATTTTTACAATAAGAAATAAAATATTTTATAATTTATGTTAGGGAAATCCCAAAGAGAAGTTGTTAGTTCGTTGGATCTGAATACATCAAATGTTACTTAATAATAAAATCAAATTGTATTCAATGGAATAATCTTAAAACCTAATTCCCCAAGAACAATTTAAGCATGTCAGAAGTTAGGAATAGATTTAGGCATTTTCTAAATAAAGTAAAATGATATTATATATTTTTAGAGATCTTAACAATTTTCGTACTAATGATTGTTACAGTGATGAAATTCTATAATTACGATATGAACATTACGTTAATAAAACAAATTGTAAAGATCAACATTATTTTAGAATTATTGAATGAAATATTTTAGAAAAGAAAAGAAATCATACGAAAAAATAGATAACGTTAATTATAATGTGCTTCAATTGAGTCTCTTGAAAGATCAGTTTCTCTTAAATAAGGTTCTACTATTGATTAATTAGAGTATGTATTATATTTTTTAAATATCTCTAGACTGAAAAAACAAATGGATTATGCTTATAATAAAACTTTATAATATTTGTAATAATAGGGATTAGTTGAAGGAAATGTTACATAAATGATAGGGGAATGTTAGGATGTTGCAGAGTTGGAAGGGGGATTAAATAAAGAATTATCAAGATATAATAAACATAAAATTTAGAAAATAGTATTTAATAAATTTATCTTAGAGAGAAGCTTAAATTAAATTAGAAGAAGATAAAAAGAGAGTTGAACTATTAGAAAAAATACAGGAAAGAGATTAAAGAATAGTTCAGGTCATGAGTAAAAAATAATAAGAAATGAAGGAGAAATATAGTTCAACTAAGAGAGGTGAAAATAAAAGAATAGATACTTAGGAAATGGAGATAAAATCTTAACCTAGAGAGAGTGAAGCACAAAAAAATATATAATAATAATCGTAAGTGTAAATTAATATTAAGAAATAATGAAATTAAAAGTAAAATGTTAATGAAAGGTGATGATTAAAAAGAGAAGAAAAAAAGAGAATAAGTTTTATTAAGAAAGGAAGAGTTTGAAAAATAAATTGATATTGATTGTCAAATGTAAATGGCTAAGATACAATAAAAATTAGAAAATAGTGAGAAAATGTAAAGAGAATTAATCTAAAATAAAATTGAAAAAATAAAAGAGTAAAATCTTAAAGAGCAATAAATTATGAAATAACAAAAATAAGTTAAAGACAAGATATCATAAGATCATATACATTAACTTTTAGAAAAGATGGTGTAAAAGGAGAAAGAATTTTAAATAAACTAAAAATCAATTTTAAATATAGAATAAGAAAAAAAAATAGAAATTAAATAAAAATAAAGAAAGATTAAATCTAATTAAGGAGATATTTTTAAAGATAGAGAGTAAATATAGATTGTAGCTTTTTAGTGAGAAATTAAAGTAAATAAACAAGAAGTTTTTAAAGATAGAATAATTTAATAAAATAAAAAAAGTAATTAAATTAATCAATTTAGGAAGAATAGGATTATAAAATTTTATTGAAATAAGAATTGAGAAAATTAAAAGAATAAGATAAATAAGATATATTAGATAGATAAAAAAGATAAAATGAATAGAGAATGTTAGAGATTACAGAAAAATACAAGTAAGTAGATGAAAAAAACTAATTAAAATAATATTAAAATGTATTATTTTTATTTATAATATTAGACTCTTTTATAATAGACATCTATGTAAATAAGCAAATAGGAAATATTGGAAAGAAATAGAATCTATTCACATTTATAGCAAATGAGTGATAATCTCTTTAATAAAAAAGTTAGAAAGCGAAAGTAATCAATAAAATAACAATTTAGTATAAGTCAACTAGAATAAAATATCCTCACTATTAAACCTAAAGTAAAAAATTAAAAAGAAGACACTGAATTTGAAGATCATACAAGATTATTAATCACAATGCTCCAAACCTCTGATGCTGAAGAAACTTAAAAAATTAAATAAAGTAAAAGACATAATTGATGTAATTTTTATTTTCTTTTATTTTATGTTAATATCTAATAAATTAATTTATGAATTTCACTTTTTTTTATCATCATTTTATATAAGATCTTAAATAATTTTAGAGTCTTGTGCAGTATCTTAATTATTAAATTATTCTATTTTTTCATCTTTCTAATCTAATTTTTAGTTAATAAATGTTTGATCAGATTCATTTTTATTGTTTTGATAATTAATCTTTGCTTATAAACTAAATTATTCTTTTATGCCTATTTTAGGTTCAACATATGAAAATATTGGCTTTTTATTTGATACTATTTATTTTGGTATTGGTTCACTCAATAGTTATAATAATTCTTAAAAAGAAGCTCTTTATTTTTCATCATGTTCAAGCATTCTAATTAAGATATTTTAAATTCTTTGATTTTAAATGCCTTTTAATAAATTATTTGTCCTAATTTATCCTTATTCTCCCTAAATTACCTAAGTATAATTACAGCATTTAATTTCTATATTTCAGAATTAAGTAACAATGTTGTTTATAATAAAGTTATACCTAAAGAATAAACATCAGACTTTTCAACATTATGAACAATCTTATTAATATTGGCTATTTAGAATTTAACAGATTCAAATGCTTTCCATAAAATAGGAGATAAATATGAAGGAGTACCTACTAATGTTCCTGCAATAGTTGGTAATTTTTCTTTCATTAATTTTTTAGATACACCAAAATCTGATAAGAGTATTTATAAACCACTAGATTTAATAAGGATGTTCTCAGGTTTTATATCTCTAAAACTTATAAAATTATTTACCTATGATAAATATTTGAGTGTAATTTTATATCATTGAGTGTTTGTATACACTATAAAAAAATATGATGTAATTAATCATCAGGAAAATGCCTTTATTAAGTAATCCTCTCCTTTATCTCTGTCATTAAATTGTTATCAGCTAATTCCATAACTAACACAAGAGTATAAGTTTTAGTAATTTAATTTGCCCAGGCATAACTCTATCATTTTTCATTATTTAGTATTACTTTGTATAATTTTATAATGTTAGGATGCTACTTAGGCAAACTTTTTAAAATCAAGAATTCTTTCTAAATTGTATTAAAGGATTTTTCAGTTTTAGCATCCATCATTTTTACTGCCAAATATTGACTCATAAACGGCACTTAATCTTGCTCCCTCTCTAATTCAGGATTTATTATCCTTTTTGTTTTCATTTTATATACTGCACCATAAGTACCTTTTCCTAATAATTCATTTTCTTTATCGAAATCCTCTAAAAATTCTTATATATTAGGATAACTCATATATTTAATATATAAAAATATAATTAATCAAACATATCGTTTACTTGTGATTGGATCAAAGTAGAAATTTAGAATGGGTCATCTAGTATTTTTACAAAAATTTTTTTAGATATCTCTCTTATTTTGTGATAGTATATTTTTTAGCCAATTTAGTTTTCAATCAAATTAATCTTATTGAAAATATCAATTAAAAATTTCCAACAAATATTTATTCTTTAAATCTTTATCTTCCTTATTTTCTAGTTGCAGATTTATAGTAATTTTTTCATGGTTTTCTTTAAGATTAAATATGATATTCTTTAGAAAATAAATTCAATTTTACATTAAATTTATAAGAAACTTTATTGCTTTATTTATTATCAAATTCAATTATCTGATTAGTTCATTTAAATTTTTTAAATAGATTTCTATTTTTTTACCTAATTTATTCAAATATTTAGGAATTCATTTAATATCCTTATCATTTCTTAATCTTCTTTATTTTTTCTATATTATTTTCATATTAATTTAGATTCATTTTGAACTAAGCCATTTTAGTTTTGATATTCTGAAACCTTTTTAGATTAAAAGTTAACTTTTATACTTTTTTAATATCATATTAAATAATGTTAACATTATTTAATTAAGTGCATTAATATTCTATTTTAATTTTTAGATTAATTATCATAAACAGCTCTTCCTCATTTTACAATGAAATAATTTACTTTTAGGATTATAGAACTAACACAAAACATATATCAAAAGGGATAAATGAACAAGAACAAAATATATGACAAAGATATTTTAATATAATTTATATTTGAGAATATCAATTATTANTAGCATCCATCATTTTTACTGCCAAATATTGACTCATAAACGGCACTTAATCTTGCTCCCTCTCTAATTCAGGATTTATTATCCTTTTTGTTTTCATTTTATATACTGCACCATAAGTACCTTTTCCTAATAATTCATTTTCTTTATCGAAATCCTCTAAAAATTCTTATATATTAGGATAACTCATATATTTAATATATAAAAATATAATTAATCAAACATATCGTTTACTTGTGATTGGATCAAAGTAGAAATTTAGAATGGGTCATCTAGTATTTTTACAAAAATTTTTTTAGATATCTCTCTTATTTTGTGATAGTATATTTTTTAGCCAATTTAGTTTTCAATCAAATTAATCTTATTGAAAATATCAATTAAAAATTTCCAACAAATATTTATTCTTTAAATCTTTATCTTCCTTATTTTCTAGTTGCAGATTTATAGTAATTTTTTCATGGTTTTCTTTAAGATTAAATATGATATTCTTTAGAAAATAAATTCAATTTTACATTAAATTTATAAGAAACTTTATTGCTTTATTTATTATCAAATTCAATTATCTGATTAGTTCATTTAAATTTTTTAAATAGATTTCTATTTTTTTACCTAATTTATTCAAATATTTAGGAATTCATTTAATATCCTTATCATTTCTTAATCTTCTTTATTTTTTCTATATTATTTTCATATTAATTTAGATTCATTTTGAACTAAGCCATTTTAGTTTTGATATTCTGAAACCTTTTTAGATTAAAAGTTAACTTTTATACTTTTTTAATATCATATTAAATAATGTTAACATTATTTAATTAAGTGCATTAATATTCTATTTTAATTTTTAGATTAATTATCATAAACAGCTCTTCCTCATTTTACAATGAAATAATTTACTTTTAGGATTATAGAACTAACACAAAACATATATCAAAAGGGATAAATGAACAAGAACAAAATATATGACAAAGATATTTTAATATAATTTATATTTGAGAATATCAATTATTATAATCAAATAAATCCTAAATTACTAACACTCACTTGGGATCTACAATACTTTACTTAAAAAAACTGATCATTATGGGTTAAGATTATAATAAAATTAAATAATAATTATCTCATATTTATAAGATTTTGAATTATTAACCTATAGAAGGGATTAATAAGTTAAATTATAATTGTAAACACATAAAATAATTAAGATAAGATAGGCAACTCAGAGATAAAAGAGGAAAATATTCAATTAGTAGTTAGTTAAAGTGGAATGAGAAAGAATTAAAATTATATATATAAAGTAACATAAGATCAAAGATTTATGATTGACCTAGTAGATAACTCATATTGCTTGAGGGTAAAGGCACAGTCCTTAAAAAAATGAACAAACAAATATAAGGGAAACAAATTATGGATAAGCACAACTAAAGTGAAGAAAATAAAGAGTCTTTAAAATATCATGATCCAAAGATAATCTAGTGTAATTCCAAATGGCATCTAATTTATTTTGTCATTATTAGATATGCTGTTATGCTATTATGAAATGAAACTAAAATCTATTAACGATATGTATTTTTTGGGTTTTTCTGTTTGAATTCGAAGCATCTTTTGAATTATCGACTTCAAATATTGAAAATGGATAAAAATATAAAAATATAAATAATAACTATTATTTTCAATTCTCCTTTAAATAAAGAAATTATATTTAATCTATTATACTACCTATAATAATTTAATTTATTTAAAAGAATTAATACTAAACTAAAGAAACTTTAATTCTATAATAAAATAATTAAAGTTATTGAAATTGAAAAATAAATCATATTAAAATACTATCGAAATCTTCATTTAATAAATGCTTATTTACAAAGAAACAAGGGAATAAATTATCTCCATCAAAAATGATAGCTGCAAAATACCAAATGTTATCATTTTTATATAATTGTTTACGGAATTCAATTAATTATATATCTAATAGCATCCAAAAATAAATAGTAATTACAATCACAAACCTAATTATTTAAGAAATTACCAAAGAATTGCAGTTTCAAAATCATTAAACAATAATACTGAATAAACTCCTCCAAATTCTAGAATAACTACTATACTTATTCTAATATATTTTTTATGAATAAATTACCTTAATAATTAATTTTTTATTAAAAAGCAGTTTTTGATGTTTGATTTCCTATCTAAATGAAAAAATATTATCATCAAAAGTAGATTTATGAATATTAATAATTAAATCAATTCAAATCTTATGAAATCAATCAAAACTACTAAATAAGCTATCCAAAATATTCTTGATAATGAATTGATGATCTATATAATGATAAATACATATATAATACAAATAAAATAATATTTTTAGGAAATTTTTATGTAATATCCTATTCGAATTATCCAACTACTAATGTTATTACATATATCACTAATAATACTAATAAAACTAATATAGATATTTCTTCATAAATAGTAAATAATTCTATGAACAAAAATATTCCAATTACTAAAAGAGTAATAAATTATAGTGTTGTAAGCATTATTAAAAATTTCATTTGATTTTCTTGAATAATTAGAACTTCATTAGTCAGAGATGGATTCTTAGCACCTCCTTCAACAATTGCATTTGCACTTATCATAGCTTTTTTAATAGTATATTCAGTATTTTTTGCTATTTTATGAATTAACTATTTATGAGATGGAGGATTTTCCTTAAAAAAAGATTTTAATTTACATCAATAAGGATATCTCTTTCATTCATAATTATAAATATAAAAAAATCATCATTCAAACAACCAATTAGATAATTTTTTTAAATACTTTAGATAATTATTACAAACTTATCTCAAATTAATCCAAATTTTTAGTTATACTATTAAGCATAGTTTAAATTTCTGTACAATAATTTTTATTATCCTCAATATTCTATAAAATATACTTATTGATTTTTGTACTTTACAAAATGAACGCTTTTAAGTTAATTAATTGTTTATCATCACTACAGAATCATTGATAAATAGATTTAATGCTAATCTTAAACGTTTCAATTCTTCATACATATTGGATTAATTGTAACTATATTAATTAATACTAAAATACAATAAATATTTACTCTGAAGTATTTTAAAATTTATTTTTAATTTAGATTACTACATCTTTAAAATATTATTCCAAATTATGATAATCATTATTTTAAATAACAATTTATTATTACTATAAAATTGGTTCAAATGATTTTCTTATTTAAACAATTTAACATTTTTATGATTGAATAATTTCTTCAATAATATTCTCAATATTTGATTCATAATCATAAAAGTTTTCATCATTCTCATCATAAATTTGATGACTCACATATCTTTAAAGAATTTGATATGTAAACTTTTTAAGACTATAAATCTCTTTCAAATGTCTATTTCTTTTATCTTTTTGGGCTTTATTTATTAATTCTCTATATAGCATAATTATGTTACATTTTAGCATTTAATTATTTTATTTTTCCTTCTTTTTCTTACTCAAGCATTTCAAGTTTTTTAATTGCTTATTTTAGCTCCAAATTTGTAAAACTATTTTCTAATAACCTATCATTAAGTGTTTCAATCTAATTCTATAAATCTATTATCATTCTTTCATATTCTGTTGAATCTGTTTAGTTTTAAATAGAGTATCTACTATCTTCGCCATATCTATCATTTTCCTTTATCATTTATTATATTAATTACCTAAATAAATGAATATTGAAAATCACCCATAACATTAATTATAAAAGAGAATTAAAGAAAGATTTGTATATGAGGCCAAATTTTTAGTCGATTAATGGAGGTAATAGTAATCTTAATCCACTAGATTAATATTTGAATAGAGACACTTTTAAGATGGAAAAATGATTAAGTACACTCTCGATTAAGCTGCAGAAATTGTAGGAGTTTCAAGAAAAACATTAGAAGATTATTACTATTGCTTGAAAAAAGCAGAAAAAATAAGTAAACTATTTAACTTATAGAATAGTTGATATTATTTAATTTATGAATTGTAAAATGGGAGTAATCCGAAGAATCATAAAAGAACATAAAAAGCAATCAGATGAGTAAAATATAATAGATACAAATTAATTCTTTGCTCTAGAAAATGAAAATAATGAGCCAAGAAAAAATAGTTTTGAATATGATGATTGAGTAAAAATGATAATATTTATTTGTGTAAATTACCTACACTAAACAATATTAAATGAAAATAATTGTTTGATAATCTATATTTATTACTATAAAAAATACACAGATCCTCAATTAGATCAAAATTATATAAAAAATTTTTATTAAATTTCATCATTTCTTTGATTAATTAAAATACTTAAATTAAAAGAATATTCAATATTTGATGATCATAATATAATCTATAAAATTACATTGAAATACAAAAATAATATTATATTTATATTTATTCTATGTAAAAAAGATATAAATTACAAATTTTGATATTATGTATGATCATTAATGATTATTATCTAAATAATTGAATAATATAATAATAATTAATTTGTTTAGGATTAATATTTAATATTTTATTTATTAAATATATTCCATTTAAGTTCAATTTTAACTAATTAGATTCTAACTATAAAATTAGAAGATTATGATTAATTTCAATTAATTAATACTATTATCTATTATCAATTATCTATTATACACAAACATTTGTTAATTATATATAAAAAATTGAGAAATACCATATAATAATTTGATTATTAAAGAATATCACATTTTCCTAATATATTTTGATCAATATATCAACTATCATTTCTTATTAATAACATTTTTTTAATAAGAGATGATTTTAGATGATTTTATTCTTAAATTTAATAGATAACAATTATGGAAATTAAATTGACTCTATTTCAAACTATTTATATTAATCTATTAATCTATTTGAATTTAGACTATTTGTATTGATAGTTAATGTTGGAATTTATACTAATCCTAATTGATAATTATTAAATATAAGCAAATGAATTTTTGATGTTTTGTAATCATCAATAATATGCTAATCGAATTCTTTAGAATTAAACTATTATTATTTATTTGAAGGATTAGAATGTATTAAAGAAATTTAATGATTATTATGAATTATTAGATTTGTTAATAATTTATAATTATAAGTAATTAATCCGTTTTTAGATTGTTTTTTACTATAAAACTAAGGCAATTTATCAATCCATTTTCATTAATAAAATGAAATCAATCATCATTTTGGTTTTGGTTGCCACAGCCTTTGCTACAAATTTAGCTGCTTTTGAAAAACTCGAAAAGAGCAAACTTGGAAAAACATTGTTGAACACAATCGCCATCCAAATGCAAACAGGTGAACCACTTGAAAGAATCTTCTAAACCCTCTATGATTTGGAAGACAGATACTAAAACGATTAAAGAGAAGATGATGCTGAAAACAAGGCATTCTAAGGTGTCTGTGATGCTGATCTTGCTGGACTCAACTAAGAACTCGCCAATCTTGAATAAAGAGATACAGAATTATAAGCAACACTTGATGAACTCCAACCAGTCCATGACTAAAAGGTCGGATAAAGAGTTGCCAAATTAGCTGAGAAGGCCCTCCTTTAAAAAGTTATCGATGAAACCACAGCCAAGAGATAAGAAGAAAATGATGACTTTGAAGCTTAAAGAGAAGAATTCACATTCGTCTCAGGTGTTCTTGCTGAAGCTAGAAGACTCTTCACAGACAACTTATAAGCCCCAGCTTTCTTATAAAAGGGAGCTAGCGAAGCTGTCCACTATACCCCATAAGTCTTTGCTTAAGTTGCTTCACATTTGAACGCTGCTGCTCACAAGGCTGGATAAATGAAACACATTAGAACCTTCGGAAAAGCCATCAAACTTATGGCTTAATTGGCTGTCAAAGCTTAATAATATGCCAACTAAGAATTAACAGGAAGAATCATTCAATTGATCGATGACTTATAAAACTAATTATAATAAGCTTTCGATTTGGCCAGAAAGACTGAAGATTCAAGAAGATAAGCCTTTGAAGCTTACAATACCCTCTTAAACAGAGATATGAATAAGCTCAACTCAGCTATTGCTAACTTAGAAGCTGAAATCTAATCATTGGCTGATTAACTCGCTGCCACCCACAGCTCATAAGATGACAACACCGCCAGACATGTTGCCAAGACCCAATAAAGAGATGACAGAAGAGCTGAATGCTAATAAGCTGCTTATGAATACTAATAAAGAAGATCTGCCAGAGATGGAGACAGATAAACTGTTTCTGACTTGATTGGTCATTTGAACACCAACATGAGAGATTTGAAAGAATACATTGCTATGAGAGTTGCTGCTGGTGATACTGATTTAAGCCAATGAGTATATAACAGTATATCATTTTTAAATAACAGCTTTCCATTTTTATCTTCTAAATTTAAGTTACTAATTTAAATTTAATATTTAAGTTTATCTAAAATCATTAATCTATTTAGTCTCTAATGATATGGATAATATTCAATAACAAAAGCCTTTATTTTATAATTGTAAGCTTTATGATAATCTTTTGTAAACTGTTTTTTTAATTCTGATCTCTATTATATATTTCTCTTCAATATTATACTCATGTAATTTGATATATTTTACTTTAAATCACATTTATTTCATTTATCCAAAATCAATTATTGTCATATTATTAATACCTTTGTATTCTAATATTCAAAAATAATAAAATATGCTAAAGGATTCATCTTTATCACTATCATTTTTAAATCTAAAGGTTCTTATTACTTAAATCATTCTTTATCAATTTCAAAAACTTTAATTCATATTCACACTATCATTCTCTATAACCTTATAAAAAAGATATATTTTCTAACTCTAATATAAACACTTTTATTTATCTTTTTTTATGTATAATATTAATTTTTATGAAATTATTAGAAATTTTATCATTTTTACAAACTTCTTTTTCCATCCTCTTTGTCAAATATTACATAGAAATATATTAATCAAATAATAACAAAAAAAATTATAATTTATGGAAATTTTAGAACCCTTTTATAAGGATAGCACAAAAATATTAGAGCCTGAAAATGATGAAATAGATAAAGGATATCTCTTTTTAGGTAACATTAAATCAGCATAACCTTACAATCTGGGACCTAAAAAAATTAATGCTGTTTTGACTGTAACAAAAGAATCAAAAGTTGTTTATGAAAATCCAAATATTAATCATTTCAAATTGGATGTGGAAGATGTTGAAAATCAAGATTTATGTAAAATATTAATTCTAATTAATTAGCTTAATTTTTTGATTAATGCATTACATTTATAGATGAAAATTTACAAAAAGGAAATGTTTTGGTTCACTGTATGGCTGGAGTCTCAAGATCAGCTTCAATTGTGATAGCTTATATTATGAAAACTAAAAAAATGTCTTTTAGAGATGCCTTTTAATTTGTCAAAACAAAAAGAACAATAGTTTGGCCTAATGATGGCTTTATAGAATAATTGAAAAAATTTGAAATATATTTAAATGATATTAAATGAATTCATTAGATCAAAAAATAATATTTGGGATATCTAATAAGCATGATTGTTTTTATCTTTTTTATGTAATGGCATTATTATTGTCTATTTTATTTGAATTATTTTGAATTATCTTTGAAGCTTCCTCAATTAAACTTTGTAATATTGGAATTTTTATTAAATTTTACTAATTCACAATCTCTTATTTTTTTAATTCTATAGCTTTTGTTGATTAAACTAAACTTTGAGAAAATTAAGTGGATTTGTAACTTGATTATTTCTAGAAAGTTTAATTTCTTTCATTTTAAGGATTTTTAATTTAATCAATAAAATCTTTAGCATTTATTCTCTCATCCTTTTGAACTTTAAGTGATTACTAAATTAATAATTTCAGTTTTTAATCCTAAATATCTCTATCTACAATAGAATCTATAAAATCTTAGTCCTTTTTCTTATCAAGATTATCTAAAAGTAACCTTATTGTAATTACCTTATGTAAACATAAATTTTTCAGAGTAGAGATTATATAAACTCATTCCTAATGACCATATATCACACGATTGATCAGTATTTATGGAATATCCTTAAATCTCTATTTCTGGAGGTGCAAATTGTGGTGTGGCTTCAATGAATAATTCTTAAGTTAGTGCATTATCAAGAGGTTGAATTGAAGAGAAATCACATAGAGCAAACTTAAATTTCTATTGCTAATCTATTTTGTAAACAATATTGTCTGGCTTTACATCAAAATGAATAAATTTTGAATTATGAATTTCAAATAAAGCCTCAGCTATAGTTTTAGCAATTTCAAATATATTATTCTTAATTTTTTCTGTCTCAAGTTAAGAGAGATTACCTTCAAAAAGTTCATATTCTGTATATAAAAAGCCCCCTGCTATATTCTCAATTGGATATGTTGTATTTTTCCATCTAAAATTTTTCAGCTAATTCAAAAGCTCATAATTTGGTTTAAAATATCTATTTTATATTCTAAGTGCAACATCTTCATTTTATTTTATTTTATTTATAAACTTTTCTGCTCTATAGACTTTAGCACTAGCTCCAGATCCTAATATTTATCCTATGCGGTATTCAATGTTTTAATATTTTATGATTCCATCTTCATGTGATACTTGCACCTTCCAATCATTTTACATTTCTATTACAATACTTCTATTAAAATTTATAAATTAATATAATTCAATTTTCTTTTATCATTATTTTCTAGAGAACATTATAATAATTTATATGATAATAAACAAACAAAAACTTATTTATTATAAAAATATTTATCCTTAATAGAAATCATTTGGTTGGCCTGTTATTTTAATACAAATGTCCCGCATTATTATTTTATTTTTAAGATGTCTATTAATTGAGTCCAAATTATTATACTATTTAAATATTTGGTTATTAAGAAGCGAGTTTAGTTTAACGAGCTTAATTATTATTTGAATTAAAGCAATTTCCTTGCATTGGATTTAAAGACTATTGTTTAGTTTAAGTCAAATGATCTTTATTTTATTAAAAACTAGAATTATCATCCTTAAATTATTACTTTACATAATTGTGCTATGTTGAAGTGTTATTATTTGGAAAGTTGCCATTTTAAGGAAACTATTGATTAAAGGGCTATTGAACTTTGTTAAATTAATTATTCTATTATTATTATTAATCACAAGGTTAAGAATTATTTTAAGGGTTATATTATTATATGTTTTGGTTAGCCATATTAGGTATTTAATTTGATTATTATTATTAAATAATAGCATTTTAACTATTAAATGGTTAAGAATTGACTTACTTTTGTATACTATTTTAAGGAAACTGGTTAATCTATAGATTTGTGGATTATCTTGTCTATTGTTAATTTGGAATTATGTATTATTATTATTATTATTGAAGAAAATTTTAATTTTTTTCTTAATTATTAAATGGTTAAGAACTAACTTACTTTGGTATATTAGTTTAAGGAATTATTCCCTATGGATTATTGGAAGCTCTAAATTTGTTTTATTCCTATTAATTTTAGAAATTAGTTTAAGGAAGATTGCCCTTCACATTATTTAAGCCTGGCTAATTTTAAAATTATATTGGTGTGATCGGTTAAGAATTTCCTATATCCTTATTTTATATCTCAATTTAAGCTCGAGCCTCTGGTTTTCTTGATAACATTGGCTTCATCGTGCTTCTTATAGAACTATATCCAGGCTGATTTTAAGTAGATGGTGGTGGTTAAGGAGAACGATATATACATTACTTAGTCTTTTCTTCTTCATTAATATCTCTTCCTCGAGATAAGTTTAATAGTTATTCTTATTATTTAAATTAATTCTGTGGAGGAAAATTAGGTGAAAAACTAGGTGGAAAATTAGGTTACTTAATCTTATCTTCTAAGTCAGTATTTCTTTCTCTTGGTTATTATTATTATTACAATTTAATATCATTAGGATTAGGTAAATTAGGTTAATTAGGTAAATTAGGTTAATTAGGTTAATTATTAAATATTTTTTACTAGTTTTATTGATTAATGGGTTATTAAAAACCAATCGGATTTGGAATTCCTATCAATTATTGAATATCATAATAATTCTTTTTATTGACATGTTTTTCTTCATTGTTTATATTATTAGGTTTCTCTTTTTGTCCATTTGTTGGCATATGAGTCATTTATGATGTTCCTCTCAAATCACATGTAACCTAATTAATATCATGCCTTTTTTGTATATCAATTTAAAGCATATTTAAAAGAAGAGTTCTATATTTCCTTTCTATTTTCAAATTATTCTAAATTTTTTCATCAATTTGTTTCTAAGTAATATTATTTATTTTTAACCAAACTTACTGCTCAGAAGAACCTATATTTAATTCATAAATTACCATCAAACATTGGCTATCCAGTCAATAATTCGTAAATCAATGCACCAAATGCCCATATATCAACCTTTTTAGAATATTAATTTGATCCATTCACTTATTCTGGAGCAAGATAATAAGCAGTACCAATTACTTATGTTTTAAGCACATCAATATTTTTTATTGTGCCAAAATCACAAATTTTATATAAATCTTAAGTATTTCCGTTGTCAGTTATTTAAAATATCAATATATTTTCAGGCTTAATATCTCGATGAGCATAACCTAAATCATGAATTTCTTTTATTCCATTTCCTATTTCTTTCATAATGAACCTTATATCTTCTGCTTTGATTGTACCTTTACGTTGAAGTCTTTCAAATAAACTTTCTTTACAATATTCCATTACTATATAATACTTTCTACCTATTTGTTCAAGATTAAGAATATTGATTAAATTTTTAAATTTTTATCCTTTCATTTTCTATAACATCATTAATTCATATTCACTTATGTTATCTTATATTTTTATTGCTACAGTTTATTAAGTTAATTTAGTTTATCCTTTATAAACTTTTCCATAAGAGCCTTAACCGAGCATTTCTCTAATCAAGTAAGTGTTTTGTTCTATTTATATTTCGTTTCCTTCTTTCATTTCTATTTCTATTAAAATTAATAAAAAACTAAATAAATATTATTAATTAGATTAGAATTGTAAAGAAAAATAATAAATTATTTTAAATTTTAAGATATATTAACAAAAAATAAAGATTTTTGTTAGACTTTTGTTTATTTTAGAATTTAAGAACTACTCTAATTATAATTATTTAAATCTTAAATATTTTGTATTATACATTTGATTTAATATATCAAATTAATATAATTTAGATAATTAGAATGTGTGACAATATATTATATAATGATGAAAATTTACATAGTGTAGAAAAATAATACAAAAAGAATGCATAATTTAGAAATTAATTATTGATTTTATTTAATATATTCTTTTTAGTTTTTATTTAAATATTGGATATGCAACTATACAGTCTAACTTTACAAAAAAGCACAGGAATACAAAAAGCTATATACGGAAATTTCTCTGGACCAAAAGCACAAGAGATTGTTGTATCCAAAGTAAAACACATTGAGCTTCTTAAGATAAATGAGAGCAAGTATAATGATGTGATATAATGTTTAGTGGTAAATTAGAGACAATAGCATCATAAGAAGTATTTGGTATTATACGTTCAATCCATTCATTTAGATTTCCTGGAGTAAATATTTAATAAAATTTTAGAACAATAGAGATAATTTAGTTATTGGTAGTGATTCAGGTAGGGTAGTAGTGTTGGGTTTTGATGGGTTAAAAAATATGTTTGTAAAAGTGCATTAAGAAACTTATGGGAAAACTGGATGTAGAAGGATAGTTCCTGGTTAATATTTGGCATGTGATCCTAAAGGAAGAGCATTTATGATAAGTGCTGTAGAAAAACATAAATTTGTATATATATTAACTAGAGAAAATGAAAAAATTACTATATCCTCACCTTTAGAGGCACCTAAATCTCATACTATTGTATTTGATATTGTAGGGTTAGATGCTGGTTATGATAATGCTTAATTTGCAGCAATAGAATCAGATTATGGGGATTGGTAAGATAAGGATAGTGCAGTATGCACAGGTATTTAAACAAAATTCTTAACAATATATGAAATGGATTTTGGATTGAATACTGTGAGAAGATAAAGATCAGATCCTATTCACATTTCATCTCATTCTTTATTAATGGTTCCTAATGCCCCAGATGGACCAGGAGGTGTTATAGTGTTATGTGAAGATTTCTTGCATTACAGAGGTCCAAAGAATTAGGAAATGAAAGTACCATATCCCAAGAATCAGGGAATGCCTGCTGATAGAGGAGCAATGATAAGTTCATTTGGATTTTATAAATAAAAAGTAATTATTATTTGAATATATATTAGTCATCATTTTTATATTTGTTATAATCAGAGTATGGTGATTTATTCGAATTATCATTACAATTCACTAAAGATGAAGTTCATTCAATAAGAATGATTTATTTTGATACTATTCCAGTGGCTAATAGTTTATGTTTGATGAGAAGCAAACATTTATTTGCAGCTTGTGAAAAAGGAAATCATTGTTTCTATAAATATTAAAGAGAGGATATAAACACGAATATAATTTGTACAGATTCCAGTATGGCTTTGGAAGAATAAATATTCTTTAAGCCTTAAAAGCTTAAACATTTGTCACTTTTATAGGAACTTAATAATTTTAGTTGTATTAGTGATTTAAAGGTTGCTGATTTAGCTAAGGAAGGCAATCCATAAATTTATATTTGTTGTGCTGCTGGTAATAGATCAACTTTAAGAGTCTTAAGACATGGTTTAGAAATAACATAATTAGCTAATACTAATTTGTAAGCAAAGCCATTAGGAATTTGGACTTTAAAGGAAAGATATGAAGATCCTGTACATAAATATATTGTGATTTCATACATTAATAAAACATTAGTATTGAAAATTGGTGAAAAAGTAGAGCAAGTTCATGATACTGGATTGGAAGGAACAAAACAAACAATTCATGTAGGAACATTGATTGATGATTCTTAAATTCAAATCTTAACAAATGGATATCGTCACATTAGAAAGAATAAGCCTCCTACTGATTACATAATTGATGGTAAAGTCATTAAAGGTGTTTCAAATGAAAAATAAGTAGCATTTGCCTTAGCAGGAGGTGATGTCTATTATTTTGAATTGGATACTACAAGTGTTTAAGGGAATTTAATAGAGATTACAAAAGATTAAATGGATAATGAAATTAAAGCCTTAGAATTGGGTCCTATTGAAGAGGGAAGATAGAGGTGCAAATTTTTATGTGTGGCTTTGAGTGATTAAACTATTAGATTATTGAGTTTAGAACCTGAATCTTGTTTTGAAAGAGGAGCCATGTAAGCTTTGCCCAGTGAGGCTGAGAGTTTATGTATGATGGAGATGGCTTCTGAATAAGAAGGTTAATAAAGTTTTACTAAATAGTTATTTTTATTTATAGGGTTAAATAATGGTCTTTTAATGAGAACTTCAGTTGATCAATTGTCAGGAGGATTGTCTGATACAAGAACAAGATATTTAGGAACAAAGGCTGTAAAATGCCTTAGGATAACTGCTAATTAATAATAAGCGATGTTGGCATTGTCTTCTAGATCATGGTTATGTTATAATAATAGTGGTCGAATATTCATGTAACCATTATCTTATGATTATTTGGATTATGCTTCAGCATTCCTTGCTAAAGAATTTTAAGGTATTGTTGGTACTAATTAAAGTACTTTACGAATCATCATGCCAGAGAGATTTGGTGAAATATTTAATTAGTAGTCATTAGATTTGACTTATTCACCTAGAAAAATGATTTTTCACGAACCTAGCAAGGCAATATTCATTATAGAATCAGATAACCGATCCTATAACAATGTATAATAAAAAGTATAGGAAGTCTATTAGACTTAAGAAATACCAGAACAATGGAATTAAATTCAAGCTGAATAATATAAATGGGCATCATTGATTCGAATAGTTGATGCCACTAAATTAGAAACTATAAATGTTCATTAATTCTACGAGAATTAACATGCATGTTCTATTTGTTACATTTAATTTGCTGGCTATCCAGAGTAATATGTTTGTGTAGGAACAGTAAAAGATTTAGTAAATGAGCCATCTAGAAAATTCAGTCAAGGATTCATACATACATTTATATATGATAATAAGACATTAAAGTTAAAACATTCAACACCTATAGATGAAATACCTTATGCTTTAGCTGCTTGGAGAGGAAGATTACTAGTTGGAGCTGGATGTAATCTAAGAGTATATGAGATGGGAAATCAAAGAATTTTAAAGAAGGCAGAAATCAAAAATCTTAATTCATTTATCACTTCTATCATGGTAAAAGAGGATAGAATATATGTAGCTGAAGTGGCTGATTCTATTCATCTTCTTAGATATAATATTAGAGACTAGACATTTATGGAATTGGCAGATGATATATTACCAAGATATGTAACAGCAAGTACTGTTCTAGATTATCATACTGTTATTGCAGGAGATAAATTTGAAAACATTTTTGTTAGCAGAGTACCATTAGATATTGATGAAGAATAAGAAGAGCATCCTTATGAATATAAAATGAAAATGGATCAAGGTTGTATGAATGGAGCTCCATTCAAAATGGATTAAATTTGCAATTTTTATGTTGGTGAGGTTATTACTAGTCTCCAAAAAATAGCTTTAGTTTCCACTAGTTCAGAAGTAGTTGTCTATGGAACATCCATGGGGTCGATTGCTGCACTTTATCCATTTGATAATAAAGAAGATATAGATTTCTTCCTCCATCTTGAAATGTATCTTAGAGTTGAGCATCAACCTCTTTCTGGAAGAGATCATATGTAATTTAGATCTGCCTATGGACCTTGCAAAGTAAATATTCCTTATATTAATTCTATAGTCTATAATCGATGGAGATTTATGTGAATAATTTGGAAATATGTAATATAACAAATAGAGAGCTGTTGCAGAGGAATTTGATAGAACTCCAGCTGACATAATAAAAAAACTTGAAGACATAAGAAATAAAATTTTATGAATGTTTTTAATTATGCAATAATAAAATAAAACATTAATCATCACTTATTTATTATTGTTAAGAATATCAATAAACAATCTTTATTTTAGAAGCAAGATTTTGAAATAAAAATTCAATTGGAACATAATAATTTTTTATTTTTAAAACAATAATTTGATTTTGATGACAGAAATATCCTTAGATAAGAAAAAGAAATTGTTTATTTTAAAGAAATTTGACAGTGTTTCTCCACCTAAAGAAAGAGAATAAACTTAAAATATTTTTAATGGTAAATTTTATATTAATATTAAGGAGAGCAACTTAGATTTCTTCATGGTATTTTAATATATTCATTAAATTCTCAGTAGGTTAATAATAAACTTTACAATAAAGATAAATTGTTGGGAAGCTCGAATAATTTTTGAAATAAAGAGAATAATATGAAGCAACATAAAAGCAACAAAATTCATAATTTAATTAGTCAAATTCTACAAAAATGTTTGCTAAGAGAATTACTCTTAGGAATTCTTCTCAAAAATCTCTATTAATCTGTTCTGATTAAAATCAAGAATAAAAATAAAAAAAATAAAAGGATTATTAAATAGTGTCTTAGTAGTTTTTATTAAATTTTGTTAAAAAGACAGAAGTATAAAAAATAACTATAATAGGATAGAATAAAAATGAATAATGAAATTGAAGAAGATTTAAAAAAGCTAAATGATAAAAACAATTCGCTTAGATAAACAAGAGCTTTAACAAAATTTCAATAATAATAATAAATCTGGGAATAATAAGTAGAAGAAGCTACAAGGAAATCAAAAAAATATGATTATGATTCTGTAATCAGAAAATCAACTTGTAATAAATTTTATTTTATTTTAGTATTTCGTGAAAAAGTTGAATAAATAGAACATTTTTAAGCCTTAAAGTAATTAGAAGGTACTGCAAGGGCTTAAGAATGGTATATGACATTAAGGGATAATTTAGGATAATCTAGATAATTATCTCAAGATGAGAGAGAATAAAAAAGAAGTCCATATTAAGATCCATTTAATTAAAATACTTATTATGTTGATTCATCTTAAAAACCAATTGAAATTATTAGAAATCAACAATAATCAACTTCTGTTTCAAAAAGTGGATTTAGAAGAAACAGCAGTTTAAGTTAAATAAATATCTTTAAATTACCTCTTCATAAAACAGTCTAAACTATAGGGGAAGACCTTTGTAATTTGTAAATTGAAGGATAAAATGTTTTACAAAAGGAAACTGAATTAATAAAACATTATAACTCGAATGATAAGTTCAGACTTTATAAATTAGAGAAGGAATGTGAAACAGACGTCTGACTTAATATAGTAACTTCTAATATTCATCCTTTTTATCATATTCTATTTAAATTATTTTATGAGAGACTTTTAGTGATTTTTTCTATATATTCTCCTAAAATACTCTTAATGATAATTTGGTCAATATTCATATTGTTTTGTTGCTTCACATTCTTAGTCAATTTCTACTTATTCTCATTTGAATTTTCTTCTATCTTCTTTTCACCATGAACTTCTTTATATATCTTTTAGCTTTCGACATTTATATCTATGATTTTTAATTAAAAAAAATATTAATTTTATCATTATTATCTAATTATTAACCAGTAATTTAAAATAGAAATTCTACATAATTGATTAGATATAATAATTTAATTTATTATATATCATGACCTAAGAAAATTATTAATTTCAAAATTACTTAGAGAATATGGACATAATTGTAAAAGTTCCTACATTAAATTTTATTACTCCATCAGGAAAATTTGGAATTGGAAATCTTATATTTTGTAATGTGATAATTAATCATAAGATCATTTGCTAATTTTCATCCAGAATGCTGGAGTTTTGCATAAATAATTGAATCTATGATGATCTCAATCATTTCTTTTATTTATATAAAGGAAAATACAACTAGAGTGATGATTAGTAGTTCATAAGAAAATATATATATTATGAATTAGAATTGAATCATCATTAATTAGATTAATTATAATGAATTAGTTTTTTTATTAGAGACATTAATATGTTATTATTGATCTATTTTTTTATTGTAAAGTATAGTTTAATGATATATAAATCAATTTTTACTCTCAATTATTCATTATTAAATTTGTTGCATAATCTTATTGTAATCTTCACATCCTTTTCTTAATGAATTAATCCAACTTATTGGAGCTCTAGAAGCAACATAGTTAACTAAACTCTATTTTTATAGCATAATAATATTTTACTTTTGGAATATCACCTTTAACATCATTGTTTGAACAAAAATATAGTCTACTTCCACCAGGTATTGATTCTAAAATATAACCTGAAATTAATGTTTCAGCTCTTATATGGCCTTTAAATTTAGGAGCCTTACTATGCTCAACACTAAAATATAAAAGACAGGTTTGTCCTGGCTTTGGAAAATCATATTTCAAAATTCTTTTTTAACAAAATTCTCTATTATCAACACAAGGTGGACTTTTAACATAGTAATAAATGATATCTACAATTGCAGATTCCCTCTCTAATACTTAGAAACTCAATAAAATTTTATCCCATTTTTATCTATACTTTTCATTATGTATAGCTTTTAATAAGACATCTATTGTAATTCCTATTAAATCACTATGACCTTTTACAAAAACAGCTGGATTTCCAGGCTTGAAAGTTTTGTAAATAATCAAATTTTCTTTTTTTAATATGATTTCCCATCCATCTATAGGTTCTTCAATAAGATCAACTAGTAGTTTAAATTTTTCTTCTAACTCAGCTGAGAGTTAATAAGTTCTATCTGAATTGATTTAATTATCTTAAGCTTATTATTATACTCTATGTATTTATGATTGTTATTATGAATGTTCCATTTGTAGACATAATATCTATTATAATTAGCTTTATTGAATCAAGTTTTCTGGAATACATTAAGATCCTCTTTTTTCTGTATTATCAAAAATAATTTAATCAGATTATTGTAAAGGTTATTATTGTTATTATTATTATTATTAATTTTATTAGATGATTAACTAAGATTATTATTTTGAAGTAAATTGTTAATCATTTTTATCATCATATGATTTAGCTCTAGCTCTCACTTAATTTTTCATTATTAATGGAACTTGAGCTTGAAATTCTTAATCTATATCTTCATTTATGGATACCATATCTCCTTAACTTTTCCTTCTTTATTAACTTTTAGATGGTGAATTTTGCTCTCTATTTTATTATTATTATCTATAATTTTGTATTTATAAGAATTTTTCCAAATCTTCAACCTTAACTTTTTAATTAAGTTTAGCAGCGAACATTTTAATAAATTCAATGGAAAGCTATTAATCAAAATAACTTTATTAGCACTTTAGTACAATTTTGTTAACTTATAATTATTTGATTTTTTATATCAATAATCTGATTACATCATTTTTTTCATATTATTTTGCATCTTAAAATAATGTTAAAAAAGGGATTAAAACATCTGAAACAGTTTCATTTAACACATATGAAATCTAAAAAATAAACGATGATTATATGTAGTTACTTCATAATTACTAAATTTTGAATAAATTATTTTTTATTCAACTATTTGAATATATTCCTTGGTTAATTTATAACTAAGACATAATGCATAGATTGATTATTCTTTAGACAGCCATTCTCTTATTTTTACTAATAAAGTATGTGATTCTTTTTGAAATTTCTCATCAAAATATTTATAATGCAATAAAGGTTTAATTTCTGTTAAAATTCTTTGAACACAAAACCTCTATAAATTAATATTGTTTGTATATTTGATCATAATCAATTTACCCTAAATTATAAAATTGAAATTTACCCATTTTAATAAGCATTTTACTCGAATAATAAATATATCAAATTCAGTTAAATTTATCCCTTTAGTAGCTATTTTTTTTGAGATTTTCCTTCCTAAATATCTACCTAAAATAATCCCTATAGCTCCTCCACCTATGGCTCCTAAAAAAGTAAATCCAAGTGCCAAGAATCCAATTACTCCTAAAACTGTCATTCCGATTATAGTGCTAATTTAGTTTCATAAGTTACCCTAAGTTTTAATTATTACCAAGTTGAATATTAGTAAAGATGGTTTTATGCTCTAGTTTTTATTAATCAGTAAGTCCATATATTGGCAAAAATGTAGCATCACTCAATAATTAATTAATTAAATCTTTAAGCTCCATAGGGTTATGAATGTTTTTTAAATATAAATTTACTAGTGAGGTCAGCGATTTTGGATTTTTTAATTTCATGTTAATCATTATAATTTATTATATATATATATTATATAAATCTAATATTAACATAGAAAATGACTGAATAACTACTTCCTAATTTCAAGCTTGATTTCATTTCCATTAACCTTAATTTATAGAATATATGATGAATTTATTATTAATTCATACGATTATAATCATATAATAAATCTAAGCGAAAAGATATAAGAAACAATGACTTATAAAATAAAACAGAGATTCTTTATAAAAAAATTGATTAAACCAAAATTGACAATATGTACACCTTTAAACTAAAAATTATATATATTTATTTAATAAACTTATATTTTATGTCTAGACAAGTAATTAGATTGCCAGCTGAAGTAAATAGAATACTTTATGTAAGAAATTTACCTTATAAAATTACTTCTGAAGAAATGTATGATATCTTTGGAAAATTCGGAGCTATTAGATAAATTAGAAAGTAAATCACTTTAAATCAATTTTTTTTAGAGGAACGCATGGAGATAAAAAAGGAACAGCTTTTGTTGTTTACGAAGATATTTACGATGCCAAAAATGCTTTTGATAACTTATCTGGTTTTAATGTTGCTGGAAGGTACTTTTCTTATTTTATATAAATTCTTTTATAGATATTTGATCGTGCTTTATTATTAACCATAAAAAATGTAGGAAAGGCAAGATCTAGAATTTTAGAAAAAGTAAATTGAAAAACTTCGTGAATAATAGAGATAATAATAGTAATGAATTATATAATGAATTAATAATTTACAGATATTATTAATGATTAACTCAACCCTATTCTGGGTGAATTTACTTCTCAAACACTAACATCTTCAAGCATTATAAACTCTCCCCTTAAAATCATTAGGCAATCTAATGTAGTAGAGATTTAAAACGTTCATACAAAATACAAAAGAGTAATTAAAGAAACTATATAATAAATAATTCTTGAAATTGAGAAATATTATCAATAACTTATAGAAAAAAATTAAGCCATTATTTTTAAACTATATTAAAGAATAGCTGAATAAACTTCAGTTATTTAACAATTGTAGGACATAGTAAATTAACTGACTTAAGAAAATATAGAGTTTAGAACTAAAAAACCTGAAGAAGAAATTACACAAGAATTTTATGACCCACAATAATACACGATTAGACAATAGAAAAAGGAATTATTGGAATTATATGAAATAAGTGATCAATTATAAAATAAATTAAAAAGATAAGAGAGTATAAATAATTAATTGCTCGATACAATTAAAAGATAAAATTCATAATTAAGTTCTTAATAACAAAGTATTACAGAATAATAATAACTGATATAAAAGGAAAAGTCACGGATATTAGAACTTCAAAAATACTAGGCTGAATTAGAATAGCAAATAATTGACATTTAGAAATAGTCCTAAAAAATAATAGAACGTGAAAATGATTAATAAAGAATTGAAATACATTCAAGCAAAGCCAAATATTTAACTTTGAACTAAAATGACTCAATTGATAGTAAATGCAATAAACCAGAAATTTAAAATATAAATAATAAATAACTCAACCCATTAAAAAATTTACTAACAACAGATTAAGAAACTGAAACTTAACCATCTTAGAAATGTCTATTTTAAAAAAGATAGAAACTTCTTTTGCAATCTTTAGAATATCAAAATTACAGTGACTTTGAAATCAGCGTTAAAAATAGATACCAATCCAAAAATACAAATAAAAAAACAGAATTATTTGATATCTCTGAGATCATTAAGCCAAAATATAAAAAAAAACCTTAAGATTTGGATGAATTATACTTATACTCTCATAGATATAGAAATAGCAGTGTAGACCATTATTATGAACCTCCTAAATAATACAGATTTAATATTAAAAAGACATTAATTTCTCCTTTAAGTCAAAGAAACACTGATTAAAAGAGAATCGGTCTCTGTACATTAGAATGATGTTTATTGTATTTATGTGAAAAAATTATAAATATTTATTTACCTTTATTTTATTATATAATGAATTTCTATTTCTTTATTTAATTAGCAGTTGAAGCAGAATTAAAATTAGAAGAGATGAGGATATTGTTAGCAAATTTAGATAATTTTGAACCATTTACAAGTAATAATTAATATTAAATATTAGCTTATAAACGATTAGATTAACGTAGAACAGGAGGATTAAAATCTGATAATATTTTTGAATTTTTAAATGATAATGATATTTAGATAACACAAGATCAACTTGATTACATGTTTAGAGTATTAGATGAAGATTCTGATGGCTTAGTATCATTTTAAGAGTATTATTTTGGTTGAAATAATTAGCTTTAAAAGAGCAATATTACCTAAGATGAATGATTAAGTGAAAGATTAAGCCTTGAATCATAAAAGTTATGACCTTCCAGTTAATATGTTACTACCAAAAGAAATAGAAGCATAATTATCATAATTCTTTATTTAGATAAAATAAAATTATATGTAAATGATGTTCTTATCCCCAGACAATATTAGCAAATAGAATAAAAAATTGATTTGAATTAGTTGGATATTTATGATAAAGATAATTATATTACAATAAATTCATTAAAGTTTTGGTTATAATAGCTAGGAAAAGATATCAAAGAAGAAATTCTCTAGAATTTTATTATTATTATATAAGGATAGAAATAATGGCTTTAAAAATTATTAGATCAAATTTACACTAAAAAAGAAAAAGATTAAGATTAATTTCACAAGTAAAGAGAAGAAGAGAATTTTAATAAAGATCATTAAGAGAATGATGAAGTTGATATTGAAAAATAAAAAGAATTAAAATAATTCTAATAAAATGATGCAGAAACTGATATATATCGCAAGATTAGTTAACTCAATAATTAGTAGGAACTCTAATCTTAAGTATTTGAACATAATAAAACGCATAATTATGATTTACATTATGACATAGAATTTGAAATTTGTTAATTAAAGAATAAAATTTATGACTTAGAAATACAACTAGAAATACCATCATAATTAAATAGAAGATCTTAAATAGGATAAATGTTTGAGAAAGTATAAAATAAAGAGTTACAGTAATTCTCAAGAATGAGTTACCTAAAAATATTTGATTATCCCCCTTCTGAATATGGCAAAGATTTAATTAGTTAAAAATTATAGTTAGATAAATAAATTAAAAAAGAATAAATTAAATAATAAATCTTANTTGTTAGCAAATTTAGATAATTTTGAACCATTTACAAGTAATAATTAATATTAAATATTAGCTTATAAACGATTAGATTAACGTAGAACAGGAGGATTAAAATCTGATAATATTTTTGAATTTTTAAATGATAATGATATTTAGATAACACAAGATCAACTTGATTACATGTTTAGAGTATTAGATGAAGATTCTGATGGCTTAGTATCATTTTAAGAGTATTATTTTGGTTGAAATAATTAGCTTTAAAAGAGCAATATTACCTAAGATGAATGATTAAGTGAAAGATTAAGCCTTGAATCATAAAAGTTATGACCTTCCAGTTAATATGTTACTACCAAAAGAAATAGAAGCATAATTATCATAATTCTTTATTTAGATAAAATAAAATTATATGTAAATGATGTTCTTATCCCCAGACAATATTAGCAAATAGAATAAAAAATTGATTTGAATTAGTTGGATATTTATGATAAAGATAATTATATTACAATAAATTCATTAAAGTTTTGGTTATAATAGCTAGGAAAAGATATCAAAGAAGAAATTCTCTAGAATTTTATTATTATTATATAAGGATAGAAATAATGGCTTTAAAAATTATTAGATCAAATTTACACTAAAAAAGAAAAAGATTAAGATTAATTTCACAAGTAAAGAGAAGAAGAGAATTTTAATAAAGATCATTAAGAGAATGATGAAGTTGATATTGAAAAATAAAAAGAATTAAAATAATTCTAATAAAATGATGCAGAAACTGATATATATCGCAAGATTAGTTAACTCAATAATTAGTAGGAACTCTAATCTTAAGTATTTGAACATAATAAAACGCATAATTATGATTTACATTATGACATAGAATTTGAAATTTGTTAATTAAAGAATAAAATTTATGACTTAGAAATACAACTAGAAATACCATCATAATTAAATAGAAGATCTTAAATAGGATAAATGTTTGAGAAAGTATAAAATAAAGAGTTACAGTAATTCTCAAGAATGAGTTACCTAAAAATATTTGATTATCCCCCTTCTGAATATGGCAAAGATTTAATTAGTTAAAAATTATAGTTAGATAAATAAATTAAAAAAGAATAAATTAAATAATAAATCTTATTATGAATGATTAATAAAAATTTTATCTTCTAAAAAATAATTGGTCATACCATAAATTAATTGAAGAATTCAGAAAGAACAAATTGTTTCAGTTTTTTTTTGGATGGATCATAAAAGTATTTCATTTTCTTAATTTAGTCCCATGTATCAAAGTCCTCTAGATTCATCCAAATTTTTTTCTGATTATTCTGGAAATAAAGTAAGACTTGTTAATTATTTATAGTAAAGTAAAAGTAATAGAAAATCATATCTAAATTCCTTCTAGAAATCAATCAATTTTAGCAATAGAAAATTTTGAAATATTTAAATAATATTTATTTATTTTTTTAATTTTATTAATCTCATTTTTCATCAGGTGTTGGAAAACTCTTTGGATCAAGAATAAATCCTTCACCTGATTATTCTAATTAATTTCCATTTGTATAATAATATTAATTATAATGCATTTGTTATGAATCTTTTTATCCAATTTAAAATATAGTTCTATTTTAGTTATTTCTATTTCTTTATTATCCATATTAAGTATTATAATTATTATATTAATGTCTATTATTGTTGTTATTTTAAACATAATGTTGTTAATTGTTCCACGATGATTACGATTGATTAGGTTGAACAGGTTTGTAGGCTTTGGTTTAATCAATCAATGAAGGATCCATTGCTTTTAATTTATCCAAGGTTCCTTATAATATCAATTATAAATTTTTTTAGAATTATTCTAAATATATCCACTTTCCTGGAGAACCCCATGAAATCATTAGACTGGGTTTGAAATAATTTTATGAATACCAAATATCCATATTTTTAGTTGGAAACCCTCCTTAAGTCTAAATAAAAAATCCAAATTACTTTGTTTGATTTATCTATATAAAACCATAAAGATTCATTAATGTCTTTGTTGTGTAATTAAGCTTAAATAGAGAATGGCGAAATTTTAATTTATTCACTCTTAAAAAGAACAGAAGGAATCTAATCTACTGTTTTAGTATGCGAATTTTCATTATTGTTATTAAGACCCAAAAGTTGATTTAATTCATCATCACTGATACAAGTTTCTTAAACTTACGATACTTCTTATAATTTATTATTATTATTATGAATTTAATTCAATTGTTACTGCTTTTCTATTTCTTCAACTGTGAATATCGTATGATTAATCTCTACAGGCTATTATTATGATTCGTTATTTGAAGAAAAGAGCTCAATTAATTTTAATTTAGTTTCTATTGCAGCTTATGATTATTTTAATTCTTATTCCCTTTTTTCTCTGTATTTTTATTTTTCGATTTCAATACTGTCTATTGGATCCTGCTTAATTTAAGATTCTTCTATTTTTTATCTCTTCTCTTCCTGCTTTTTTTCAAATGTACCATGATTTTTTTGATATTGTTCTCTTTTTTACTAAATTTCATTTTCTATATCATTTAATTAAAAAGGGGCATTGAAATATGACTCTTGCATCCATTGAGGTTCTTCTTCATCACTATGATTACAATGTGAATTCTAAGAGATTGGCTTGAATGGTTTAGTTGTAAATAATTAAGGTAAATTTTTGATCAGCAAGATAATGTCACCTGGAGGTTATAAATATTCTCGGTAAGCTGAAAGTAATAATTTTGCATCATAAACATTATTTTAAGGCTAACATATTTATTATTTCTCTAGAAATATTAGTAATATCATATTTACATTCATATTCCACTCTCTTATTATCATTTTAATAATGCTATCGATTGTTGTAATATTTTTTGTTTCTTGAATATCCATCGTAATTATTATTATGTGACTATTAATAAATATTTATTTTTTACTTTTCGATATGGTTAAGTATCTCTTTTCTATTCCTGTTGATCTTTAGCTATATACTAAACTTGATAATGATATGATTTTGACATTATGTTTATTTTATTCTTTTTTTTTATTAATATAATTAGAATTTCTAATTAAAATTTGATTCATAGCTTTCAGGTATGAATATATTAGTCTAGAATCTTAAATTATCATCCTTAAGTTTCAATCTATAAATTTACCCGCTATTATACAATACGACATAATAAAATTTCAAAATCCTTCTTTTGGATTAAAAAATTAGAAAGTTGAAACTCAACGGATTTTTTTACTAAACTTAAATGTTATCAATTATTTTTTATCTATTTTTTGTTTATTATTTAAAATAGTTTTAGCTTTTATATTAATATTTTTTTAATTTAATTAATATGAAAAAAATTTTTTTTCTTATATGTTACTAAAAACTGACTGAAATTGGAGCAAGATATTGATTAAAAGCAAATAATTTATCAAAAAAAAATATAATTAAAACTAATAGATAAGCATGATTGTAACAATAAACAATTATTCAGGTTATTAAGGAATTAAAAAGAAAGAGGATGCAACTTCTACTTAAATAACCGAAAGGTATGCATAGGAATCGTAAAATAATACTATTTTAACACAAAATTTGGGACATTACTAAAGTCGACAATAATCAGATGCAAACATTGAATAATTCAACCTATATCCTAATGATACTCATATGTATAATACTCCTAAAAAGTAATAAAACTAAAATACAGAGTTTATTGAATAAAGTAATGAAATATTAAAAAACTCTAAAATCAACATAACTACTGAGAATGTTAATATAATAACCAGAAAATTAAGTTCATCTACAATTGTTGTTAAAAAAATGGAGGAACAAGAATGTAAATATTGCAGATAAGTTGATTCGCTATATAATTTTATACGCCCTTGCCTTTGCAAAGGATCCATGTAGCATGTACATCAATAATGTGTACAAAAAGATATTGAGAGTAATTTTATGGATGAGAATCAAAGAAAATTCATCAAACCTATTAGATGCGAAATTTGTTAATTTGTTTTTAAGATTAAAATATATAGAGAGACTAATGTACTATAATCTTTTAAGGATCCTAATAAACATGAAAAGCTTTTATTTCTATCATTTGTTTTGATAATTTTAACTTTGATAACGATTGGGCTTGTCATATTGTCAATTCTTATTAAAGAGGAATTAAGAATGCATATTGACTTATTAATGGGAATTGTGATTGCTTTTTTGATAGTTTTAGGATTAATGATAGCTTTCTCTTTAAATTTTATAGATTTAATTACAAATGTATTTATTTATAACTTAATAATTATAGTATTATTGGTTTGTATTGGATCGACAAATTGCAAATAAAGTTGATAATGGAATCTAAGTGGATTATTAGAGTTTGAATTTAATTTTGCTAAGTGGATCACTAAAATACTAATGGAAAAAAAGTTAAGTACTACCACTAAATGAATGAGAATATTTTATTAATAAAAATATTATAATATAAAAATATATCTCCAATGAATGTTGAAGATTTAAGAAATGAATTGAATGAATTACACAAAAAGCAGGCAGAAAGTCTTACAAAAAGGAAAACGATTATAAAGGAGATTAAGAACTTCTCATTTTAGTATTGGTTATTTATAATATGAATTAGAAAATAAGATTACAAAAAGATAAAATTAAATGATGGAAAAGAATAGGTAGTTCTTATTGTTTTGATTATATAGAAAGTATTTCAAATAAATCTTGCGGGTGCTAAGGAAGAACGCGCAGAAAAGTAAAAGTAGCTTGATGAACAAGTACCCACTATCTCGAAGGAGAAGGATCGACGTTTAGCAAAATCTTTATTAGGAAATCATCTCTAAAAAGCAAAATAAGACTTGATAGGTGAGAAATCGAAGGTATCTATTTTCTAACCAATTAAAATAGTTGGAAAAATAAATAGAGATAAATAAGCGATTAGATGATAAAGACAAATTGGATTTACAAACTCTCAAAGAAGATTAAAATGTATTTCTATTTTATAAATTTTCAGAAAAAGAAGAGTTAATTAGTTAATGAGAGGAAGTAATTAGAGCGTGATTTAGCTGCTGATGAATATAAAAGATAGGTATTAAAATAAATATTTTTAAGGTTCTATTACTTGAATTATAAATAAAAATAATGAGAGATTTTTTTATTACTAAGTAAATTATTTGATGAAAATATTTTAGAACATATCCTCATATTTTATGGTAGCCTGCTAAAACCAATGAGGGTATGAATCCTCTTAAAGAATATAGTAGTGAAAAGTTTAATGTAAAATATTGATTAGAAGTAAAATAGGAAATGGAAAAGGATTTAAAGGAAAAATTGTTGAGAGCATACACTAACTTCAGTGAATCGCAATATTAAAAGTTGAAGGAATAATAAGTTTAATAGGAGCACGAAAGTTCATAATCAGAAAGCGAGGAGTCATAGGATAAATAAAAGGGTGAAGGGTAAGAATGATGAAAAATTATAGGTAATAATATAAGATTTAGTTAAATAAATATTAAAAAAATTTTGTGTGTTTATTTATAAATAATTTATATCAAAACTTGATATTTAATCCATAAAAATGTCCAGTTAATTTGAAGGTATTTACGATATTTAATAATTAATTTTTACATAAAAAAAATTCTCATATGATAAGTAATCTTAGAAGTTAGGATAGTGTTCAAATGTCTATGATGCAGTAGCCATTTTCTTTCTAAAATGTTTATCATAGTTTTGACGGTAATGATTAGAGAATAAAGGTAATCTAATAAATAATAATTAATTAGATAAATTAGCTCCAAATAATTTAACATAAATTTATAAAGTGTCTTAACAATTTGATTCGACATTAGAATAACAAAAAGAAAGGAAATATAATTGTTTTACCAAACCAAAATAATCAGCTATATGTATTTAATAATTCTAAAATTCAAGATTATTTTTTAGGATGACAAAATCTTTAGAAAGATTAAAGTTTAGGAATCAAATGATAGTACTTTCATGTCTTTTCCAAGAAATACTTTTCCTCTTATATAATGTAACAATTTTAAAAATCATTAGATTAACCATATCCTTAATTTTATGCTAATTATCCACAAGAATAATTTGCACCAATGCAATACTAAATAACTAATCCTATCTTATAATCTTAAGATAGATTTTTAGTTTAACCAAAATAAGTTCAATAAAATCAGCATTTTCGAACATCTGATTTTTAGTTTTTTGGTTCTCATGATGATTCTGAATCTATTGAACCTCAATAGGTTGAAAAAGATAGTAAGGAACATAAAAATTCTTATTTTAAATTAAAGAATAGAATTAAAAAAGGAAAAGTAAATGATACCAAAAACATTACTAAAAATTTTTCTAAAGCAATAATTACTTATATTATATAAAATAAAGACATTGGACTAAAAATAATGAATTATGAATAATTTGAAGAATTTGTAACAATTTTAAAAGATAAGAAAAATCAGATGACAAATATTAAATAACTCAGGGATCTTTGGGTTGAAACGAATGAAGAGAAAAGTTAATAATTTAATAAAGCATTTAGAATTTTTAGGTATATTTTTTATTAATAATTTATAGTGAATACTTTTTAAAACAATAGTCAGTGTCTTACATTTATAATTCAAGAATAGCAAATACTGGATGGCATTTAAAATACAGATATAACTTACTTCGAGCACTTAAAGAACCAGAAAATTTTAAATACATCAAAGATATTTGAATTATAAAATTTTAATATATGATATTTATTTATAATTTTCATACATGTTTACTTAAAGCTGCTTTAACTGATTTTGCAATATTTGTTTAATCCTTTTTTTCATCCTCATTATTATTCTATTATTATTATTATGGCTTTTATGTGTATTTCAACAGAACATTTCCTGTTGGTGCTTATTATTAACTTAAAAAGATATGAAAAAATATTACTTTTATTGTAGCTTTTTGAATTGAACACTTGGAGAGACAAATTAATTCATATTTGGAGATTCTTTAATAAGTATTCATATTTACCTTCACATGCAACAGTTCTTCCTGTTATAACTGGTGTTCTCATAATCATTTGTTAATCTTTATTTTAACCTTCTTTCATTTTATTAGTAGCTTGCATAACAGGAGATTTAATAGGTGAATTGGTTAATTGATTAATTCTAAGCATGTCAAATTTTGCTGCTCTAAATAAATAGATTTTTAATTTAATACTGTTCATTAATTTATTAGATCCTAACATTTAGACCTGGTTTATCATCGGTATCCCCAATATTTCCATCATCTTCCTATTAAACATTTACAGGTTTCTCGCATAATGCAACGAATTCATATTGTAAAGCATCCATTGCTGTAATTCTTTTTTTAGGTGATGGTTCCAACATATGTTTAAGTAAATCAAAAGCAGGTGGTGGTACAACATCAAACACTGGACTTTTGAAATTAACTTTTGCTTCTTTATTTTATTAGACTATTGTATTGTAGCTTCTCCCAGGAAATCCTGGTTTACCTGTTAACAAGATATGGAAGACTAATCCAAGAGAATAAATATCACAAACACTATCATAGGTTGTTGTCATATCAGTAATATTGATAACCTCTGGAGCAACAAATCCAGGAGTTCCACATCTGCAATAAAGATAAACTGGTAGATTTACAAAGGTAGCTAAACCAAAATCGGCTATCACAACTGAATTGATATCGCTATTTTCGTTTAATCAATAATAATATTATACTTTTATTCTTTGAATAATATGTTTTCTAATTTTAAATCTCTATGCATAATATTTTTAGAATGCATATGTGCCAATCCTTCCAAAAGTCCTCTCATAATTGCTTGAATTTATTTGTTTGTTAAAATTACTTTCTTCTTCATTATTTCATATAATTATCCCCCTTATAATAATTCTAATCCCATATATAAAGAATTCTGAGTTTCATAAACCTCATATAATTTCATAATATTAGGGTGATCAAGTTCTCTCATTATCGTTATTTCATTAATTAAACCTTCCTTTAAATATAATCATATTTCAATACCTTTCCATTCTCTTCAGCATAAACTGCACTTTTTGAAAATGCCTTGATTGCCATTTATTATCCATCCTCTATTCTTTCAGCTAAATAAACACTTGCAAAATTTCCTTTTCCTATCTTTTTAAAAACTTTGAACATATGATGGAATCCCATCTGATTGATTTTTTATCCAAAATATTTTCGAAATGTTTTTAAAATTTCTTAATCACCAGTGAAGTCCCAATATTTTTCTGTTTTTTCACTTTGTAATCTTATATGCAAGATATCACCTATAGTCTGAACATCTTCTGGTTTTACAATATCAACTCTATTAGAGTGAGGAGTATTAGGAGTTGATTTTTTTTAAGATGCATTGGCTTTCAAAACAGGAGCATCTCTAAATATTTCAAATCTTGTAGTAAAATCCAAAGGAAGTAATTTATGAACATGTTTACTTTTATCCTTTTCAATATAACTTCAATTACTTTGAATAATAATATATGTTTTTCAGTTATCACTAAATGTCTTTCATGTTATTTCTTTCCTAATTTTGTTACTGTGGCTTCAAATTTAGGTTTGGGTAATGCAAAATCTTAAGGCACAGTTTACCACAATGGTCCTTGTCCCCCTTATGTTTATTATTATAACATAAAATTAAATATAAAACAACCTTAATTAGATATTGTAAGCAAAAATAAATTAAAATATATCCAGAAAATCAATATTTATTATATGTGTAATTGGGATTCAATTTATTTCTTATAAGTTTAACAAACCTTATTTACTACTAATACTCTCTTAATAAAAGTATGATAACTAATAAATATTTTAGATTCAATAATAATCAAAAAAAAGGGAATGAATGTATATTTATAACTAAATTTTATAAATTTGTTAATATAGTATTCAAATTCATAGAATATTTGTTAGAATATCTGATGTAATTAATTAATATTAATTTTTTCTCTCTTAAATAAAAAATTACAAACTAATAATTTATAATTTAAAAGTATAAAATTATGATAGGAAGTGATAATGAGTTAGAGCTGCTCGTATTTGAATTAAATGGTGTCTATTCCTATTTGTAATTATATTTTAGGTTTAAAAGTATTTTTAACAGCTAACATCTCTACTTTATTAATAATACAATCAAGTTTCTAAAATAGATGTTTCCATAGATACATTACGAAAAAATTTCATCAAATTTATAATTATATTCAATACTTTATATTTATTCTTTTGGCACATATCTTAACCAATTAATCATTAATTCATAGCAAAAAATTAAAATTATCATTGAATTTTGTCATTAATAGATTAATAGGAAACTCTTATCATAGCTAACCATAAAAATTGAAATTGAAATAAAAAATTAATATTAAGTTCAAAAGTATTTGAATTGTTTTAGTAATGAAAATTTTATTAAGACATATTTAATTATTCTGTAATTTTGATATATTTTGAACTTATGAAGAATATATTTTTATCAAAGTTTCCAAATTTTTTAATTTTGTATCAATATAATCAATTTCAAACCTCAACATGTGAATTTTGCTTTTTTTAATTTTATGTCAATGGAGCAAATTTTTTATAAAATACCCTTTTTTAGAAAAGTCCCATAATTTTTGTAAACATACTAGTTGTATTAGATTAAATTAAGTAAGGATTGCTAAAGAGCAATCAATATTGAATAAATTCATAATTGTTATATATATTTTATATATAAATCCACTAAATATTCTAATTTACTATATGCATTTATGATAGTTTTTTGTTGAATATCAATTTTTGATTTCTCTTAATTTAAATCTATTCCAAAATGAAGCTATTTTTTGTAATTTTGACTTTTCTCATAAACTATTATCAGTTAATAATCTTTTGTCAATTCTATTTTTTATATTTTATTTAAAGGCAATCTCCTATAATCTTTTTATATAATTGGCTCTTCGATCAAAATTTATGAAAGTGATTTACAAAACTTTCCTAAAGTGAATGATCTTTGTCTCTCTTATGTGTAAGTATAATACAAATCGAAATAATCAATTCCCAAAATCACATTATTTCTATATTATTTATCAATTTTTTATAATTCATATTCTTAATAAGAATATAAGTTTCGAACTTTATCTGTATATTCAGAGGATTTACCCTCATCTTACAAAAATCTATAAGACTTATTTGCACTTTTTGAGAAAATTGTATCTTTATTGATATTTAGTGTAAAACTATCTGTGAATTATCGTAATGAACGAATGGGTTCATTTTGAAATTTTTAAGTGAGTATTAAATAATGTATTGGTAACTTACTGATAGGTATCTTTATATTAATTGGTTCCTTACTCATATGAATACATGGATATTTTAATATTAAATTATAATCAGTGATTCTGTATTTCTTATTTACTTTTTTGCTTAATTCTATAAATAATTCTTCAATTAATTAATTTGGTCGAATTTGAATATGAAATCTACCTTAACTTATAGGTTCTTCAATAAGAATAAGAATATGATTTGGAAGTTATTAATGCAAGATTTTAACCATTTACAAACTAATATCTAATTATTTTGAATCTAATATTGGTACAATATCAACAGATTTATAATATCTCATTGGTGATTCTAAATCAATTTAAATAATTTTGTCATCGATATCATCTGCTAATAATGAAATTTCAGCCTATGAAATTGGTTTCTAATCATAATCTATTTCATTTAAACTTTCTCTTCTTGATTTCATCTTATCTTCAAGAGATCCAAAACTTTTGTATCTTTAGAGTGGTCGTCGATATTAAAATTCATCTAAATCTTGTTAATCATCCTACCCTTCAATTTAATAGGCTAAACTGTAATTTGGAAATTCATACAAAGATTGATCTAATTTGACGTCATTTTGGAATTATGTTAATGCTAAAACAATAAATTCTGCAGCCAACATGTCTTAATCAATCATTAAGACTTTAGTTATTGTAGATCGAAAATAACGAACCTATATTGGTTTCTAATGTTATCTTATATTTGTAAGAAATACTCTTGAAAAATTAGATCTCTTAAATTTTATTTTCTCAAATGATGTTTCTATAATTTAATTGTTTTTTTTAATGAAATATTTTTCAGCTTTTTAAGGATTATGTTTATGGATAGATTATCCAATCAAAATTGTAGTTTAACATCTTTTTACTAATTTCTTTTTATTTTAAGATGCTTTAACTTATTTTAATTATGATCCACAAATGCTATTAGATTTTTATTCTGATGTCTAAGCTACATTTTCTTAACAATCTTTCTAAATAGAAATATCAACTTATGATTAATGAGCAGAATCATTAATATGTTTTTGATTATCTAAATCTAAAAAGTTAGTTTTCTCTGATTTTAAAGGACTGCTAAATTATTTACTTGATTAGGAAGACTCAGTATCTGTTTATATAGATATAGATAAAGCAGGGAATTTATAATTTTCCATTATTAATTAAAATATTTATTTAAGAATCAATAACAATGATATTGAATCAATATACAATAAACTCTGTTTAAATTTAAGTATTTTAATCATCTTATACATTTCAATGAATTCTTATGAATAAATTTTAATTTCAATCTACATTAAGTTAATTAGTAATGTCCAATTTATATTTTTTAAGGATTAATATATTTCAGTATTATATATATCATTTTTTGAATTTTTATTTTACATATATTTGAGAGTATTATAATAGACTGGATAATATTATTGTTTCTTAACAGTATTTTATAATTCATAATATAATTAAATTTTAAATTTAAACCAGATGGATAAATACAAAAAAATTAGAGTTGTTGGAAAAGGTATTATGATAAAATAAATCAGGTAGTTTTGGATATGCCCTTCTAGCCTAGGCATTGTCAAATAAGAAAAATTATATAGTTAAAGTATCAAATGATTTAAATTAGATTATTGACATATCTAAGATGGATAGAAAACAAAGAGAGGAGGCATTAAATGAAGTCCATGTTTTGAAGGCCATGAGACATCCTTATATTATTACATATAGAGAATCATTCATGGAGAAAAAGTATTATTTCTTTATTAAACTTTTTGAATAGATGTTTATGTATAGTAATGGATTATGCCGATGGTGGTGATTTGTATGGTAAAATAGCTAAACAAAAAGAACTTGGAATTCTATTTTCAGAAGAACAAATATTAGACTGGTTTGTTTAAATGGCATTGGCAATGAATCATATACATGAGAGGAAGATTTTGCATAGAGATTTAAAAACTTAAAATATATTTCTTACAAGCAAAAATGATGTTAAAATTGGTGATTTTGGTATTGCACGTGTATTATAACATACATATGATTGTGCAAAAACTGCTATAGGAACACCATATTATTTAAGTCCAGAAATTTGTTAAGAAAAACCTTACAATTAAAAATCTGACATTTGGTCACTTGGATGTATCTTGTATGAATTAACTACTTTAAATCATGCATTCGATGCATTATCAATGAAAGAATTGGTTTTAAAAATATTACGAGGAACTTATCCTCCTATACCATCATAATATTCTTCAGAATTATAATCATTAATAGCTGATATGTTAATTAAGGATCCATCAAAGAGACCTAGTATAAAGAGAATATTAGAGAGAGATTTCTTAAAATAAAGAATAGGAAGTTTACTTGTTTCAACATTGAATAGACATGAATTATAAGAGATGACAGAAATAAAACCTACAGAAAATCTGTAATATATTAATCTTATTTATTAGTTTTATTTAACCACAATAGACTGCATAATAATTTATGTTACAATAAAAATAGTATGAATAAAATAAAATATCTTAAAATTAAAGTTAAAATAATTCACCTATTACTTCAAGACAGATTATTTAAACTATTGCAAGTAAGAAACCTTCACCTAAAAAGGACAATAGTAAAGTAGAATTAAAATAATTGTTTAATAGACAAAATTCACCTTTGTAATCAATTAATTAAAATTATTCAATCCAATAATAATCAATTCATACTTAATAATAATAGCAATAACAAATAGATGATAGACCATAATCATTTGCTAGTGTAGTTAGTTAAAAAGAGAATTAATAATAGCCTATTAAATATTAAAATTTAGAATTATTAAATAAATTTTATTTAAAAGATAATACTAATATAGTTAGACTATAAAATAAGAGTCCAATTTTACAAGAACAAAAAAGAAAGGAATCTATTGTAAGTTTAGTAAGAGAAGATGACAGTTTTGAATAATAATAGGGTTATAAATTCCTTATTAAAGATATGAGAAAATGTTTGGATAAAAAATAATCAAAAGAAGAAGAAGAATCAATTATTGTTGACAATTTTAAAATAGTTCCATAGTAATATTTTATCATTAATTTATTTATAGATTTCTCAATTAATAAAAATAATTTTAAGTTCCTGGAACTTCTGAGAGAGACACTATAGGTTATAAGATAGAAGCTCTTAGATATTATTTAGAATAATAAATGGGTTTAGACTCTTTTATGAGAGCCTATTAGACCTTAGAGAATAGTTAAGAGAGTGAATAATTGAAATAAGCAAATTAATTACTAAATTAAGAATAAAGGAAATACATACCATTAATAATCTAATTAATAGTTTGTGAAGATTCATATTATTGATCTATAGTATTCAAATTAAAAAAATTATAAGGATTTCTCATTTCTTTAAATGATTAAATTGAAAATATATTCTTCTTCTTCAATAATAGTTTATAATATGTAAAGAATCAACATTTTCTAATGAAAATTAATATAAATATTATTACAATTTTCAATTTTGGATTTATAAGTATTCTTTAGCTTTATTTTGAATCTTATACAGATTATTTTAAAGGAATAGGAAGAGTATTTTTATTTTAAAAAAATGAATCTTTAGTTTCTAAAGATGTATTTTCATAATCTTCAATCTGAAAATTCTTAAAATAGAATTACTTTAATATATTTTTTAGGTAAGTGTTCTATTTGATTCATTAGATTTGACAATATCTTTTAATCTTATTGAATCATATAATTCATCTTTTGTATGTGTTAAAAATGATGACATTGTAATTATTATGAAAGTATGTAAATATATTAAATAAATATATATAAATAAATTAATGAGAGCAAACAATATTATAGTATAAGAGGAACCAAAATAAAATGTATTAGTTGCATTTTATAATACATTGAAGTCACTTATCAAATGTGAATGTTTTAAATAGTAATAAGGATTTTTAATTTATTAGATTTATGCCAATCTCCTATAATTAAAAGCCAATACAAATTCCAAAATAATCCCTTTAACATTTGGGTAGAAAGACATTAGTGATCGATTTAGATGAAACTTTGGTTCATAGTTCTTTCAATTATATTTCAGATCCAGATTTTATTTTGAAGGTTTGAATTATGTTTATTAAGAGATAAAAGTAATGAATGCAAATTATACAATTTATGTTAGAATAAGGCCTGGTGCTGAAGAATTCTTAATAAAAATGGCAGAATTTTATGAAATCTTTATATTTACAGCTAGTATTTGTGAAGTATATTAATGAATATATTTAAGTATGCAAATCCTGTGATAGATAGAATAGATTAAAAAGGAGTTTGTGCATTAAGATTATTTAGACCAAATTGTTCAATATTGAATGGAGTTTTTGTGAAAGATTTATCAAAATTATAGAGATCAATTAATAACATAATAATAATAGATAATACTCACACTTCTTTTTCTCTTTAACCTAAAAATGCTATTCATATAAAAAATTATTTTGATGATCCTAGTGATACAGAATTATTGGATTTAATACCATTTTTATAATTACTAAGTACATTTGATGATGTTAGACCAGTTGGAGAATATTGGAAACAATATATAAGATCAGAAAAGATCAGATATACAAGGAATGGAGAATCATATATTTATGATAGGAATCGAAATGAATCTTATGATGTATAATATTATTATAATTAATTAGGAAGTAGATCCTATTAATTAGACTATTGATTAAGTTAAGGATGATTAAATGTTATTGGGAAAATAATAATTGAAATTATAAACTAACTTTGCTATTGATTATGATGAAGTGAATGATATCACAGAAAATGATGAAGAAATATAATTTAGAAATGAATAGGGAATTAATTCTCCAAATTTAAATAAATAACATTTTAATGAAATAGATTAGAGTGATTAAAATTTATGATTAATATAAATTTTAATATAGTATAAATAATTATATATATATAAATAAAAAATAGAAATAAGTAGAAATGTCTTTGAAAGACTTTTAGATTTTGTAAGAACTAGGTAAAATATATCATTAATTTAGGTGAGGGAGCATACTCAAAAGTATATAAAGTAAGAAGAATTGCAGATGGTTTTGAATATGCTTTAAAGAAAGTGAAACTACAATCATTATCAGACAAAGAAAAATAAAATGCTTTAAATGAAGTTAGAATATTAGCAAGTGTCAGACATGCTAATGTAATTTAGTATAAAGAGGCATTTTTAGAAGAATCTACATAAAGTTTGTGGTATAAACTATTATTTCTAAATAGTATTGTAATGGAGTATGCAGATGATGGAGATTTATTCTAAAAGATTGTTGAATGTTAGAAAAAAGGAATGTTAATGGCTGAAAAGGATATATGGAACTATTTTACATAAGTAATTGATTTATCTACTTTAAGATAGTTAAGGGATTAAAGACATTGCACGATATGAAGATATATCATCGAGATTTGAAATCAGCAAATGTCTTTATGAATGGAGATGGAACTGTTAAATTAGGTGATATGAATGTATCTAAAGTGGCTAAAAAAATATTATTATACACTTAAACTGGAACACCTTATTATGCATCACCTGAAGTCTGGAAGGATTAACCTTATGATTCTAAATCTGATATCTGGTCATTAGGTTGTGTACTTTATGAAATGACTACATTAAAACCTCCATTTAGAGCTGAAGATATGAATGGTCTTTACAAGAAAGTTGTGAGAGGATATTATCCAAAAATACCAACTATATATAGTTAAGATTTAAGCAATGTTATTAGAGCTTTACTCTAAGTCTAACCTCATTTGAGACCATCTTGTGATAAAATCTTATAATTATCAGCTATTGTTAATAGAATGGATGATAAAGTTTTAATTGAAGAAGAAGGTGCTAAATTCTTATTGTAAACTATTCGAATTCCAAGAGTTATGCATTATCTTACTGATAAATTACCTAAACCTAATTATGCACCTATTAAAATGATGAGAATTGATAAAAATCAGTTTATACAAACTTTAGCTGTTTAAAAATCTAGTCAAGATAATGTTGAAGATTCTGTAACCAATTCTAATATTGAACATTTACCAAGGATTGGTCGTAGATTAGATGATTCTTAAATTTAATCATATGATGCTTAATCTGTTATTAGTAAAAAATAGAATAAAATTGATGAATCTTATATGTTACCTAAACCATCTCTAGAGATTTCATCTTAAGTTACTAAAAATAATGAAAAACTCAGTCTGATTCACTAGATTTATTCTGGTAATCCTGTTAAAGCTCTAAAGAAAAATAAAAAACCTATGAAACCTGAAATTTAGATACTATAATAAAAATTAGTATAAAAGAAACTTGATATTGAAGGTGAACCAAAACCTTTACTTATTAAAAAGTATATTATGTCTTATAATCTAAAGTGTTAAACATCAATAAGATGAAAAATCTCCATCTCCATTTTTACCTGCTCTTCCTGCCATTTCTAAAGAGAAAAGAATAATGAAAGATAATAATGAAGATGAGTAATTGAAAAGGATTAAATAGACTGAAGAACAAATATAATTGTTAAAAGAAAAATAATTAAAATAAAAAAGAAAATATTAACTTAGAAATTCAGAGAAATGATTATTCTTTTATTAAAATATCAATTGAATTCATTTTTTTTATTTTTATTACTATTTTTATTAATTAAGAGGTGATAAATATTATCCAATATATTACATATATGTATTTTTGAGTTATTCTTTTATTGTTGGAGATTAAGATCTTTAAGATTTATTTAATTCAGGAGGAGCAGTTATAGGTTTAGGTGATTGAGATCTTTATTTCTTTTCAAAATCTGCTTTAATTCCTGAAGGTCTTATATTTTCTAATTCCTCTAAAGCCCTCTTTACAGGACTCATCTCAACATCTAAATTACGTTTATAAGTATATCCCTGAAAATATTTCTTATTTAAATTTGATCCATTCTTATCCTAATCTGACTCTTCTCTATTATGAATTATATGTTTCCAAGGTTCTTTCTCTTCAAATTTATCAAAATTAGAAGTTAACATTTTTTTATCAGGAATATAAGGTGCCCTTTAGTTTCTAATATTAATAAAATCAATTCCATTAAAAAAAGGGTGTTTTTTGATTTTACTAGCATCACCTAATCTTTCATTGGCATCTGTCATTAATTTAGTGATTAAATCATAACATTAAGGAGATACTTTTGGATTACTTGGAAATTTAAAATGATTTTTCCATTTTAATATCTTTTAACATGTTTTTTATGGAGTATCACTATAAAAAGGAGGATATCCAATTACCATTTCAAATAGTATTACTCCTACACTCCACCAATCAACTAATTGATTATATCCTTGTTATGAAAAGACTTCTGGAGCTATATAATCAGGTGTTCCAACTGTTGAATATGCTAATTATCTTCTCTATTCGTTTCTTGATTTCTTTTAATCCATTATATTATTATTCATATTATAAGGAATTGCCATATCATAATGTTAACCTAAATGTTTACAAAGACCAAAATCTGATAATTTTAAATGACCCTATGCATCAATTAATATATTATCTGGTTTTAAATCTCTATGAATATAATTCATATTATGAATTTCCTCTACTGCTAAAACTAACTCAGCTATATAAAATTTTGCATCTCTTTCTGGAATGATATCTTTTTTTATTAATAATGTCATAAGATCTCCTCCACTTAAAAACTCCATCACTAAATACAAATTTTCATCATCTTAAAATGAAGACTTGAGTTCTACTATCCATTAACATTTTGATGAAACTAATATATCTCTTTCAGCTCTAACATGTCCTAATTAATTTTTGAATAGCATTTCTTTTTTCTTCATTTTTTTAATTGCAACTATTTCATTTGTATCTTTCTATCTACAAACCCTTACTTCTCCAAATGCTCCTCTTCCAATTATAGCAATAGATTCAAAATCTTCTACTGTTATTTTTTATCTCCTATAATATTATATATTTATATTAACTTCTTTCTTAATTGCATAGCTTCCTTATGTTAAATTTCCTTCTTAATCAATTCTTATTCAATAGAAGTAAAATTTAAATTTTGTAATACTTATTACAATTACTGCCAATTTTGCATTTTTTCTCTCTCATTTGTAATTATTCTTTTATATTTCCTTTCTATATAGGCTTTACAAGCGGCAGCCCTATCCTTAGTTTGATTACTAATTTTAATATCAGCCATTAATATTAATTCTAGTGTTTTATCTGTAAATAAATATTATTATATAAATAATTCATAATATAAACCAAAATGTACTATCTTGGAGTTATCAGGCATATTATTATAAATAATTTCTAAGACTTTATTATGAGTTATAAATTATATTACTTATTATGTGAACCTCATATTCTTTAATTATTTATGTTAAGTATATATAATTTATACTTAATTATTATCTAAAGATTTTAAATTTACTTCTTTGATATTATTAAAATCTTATTGAATTCTCTAAATTTATTTATAGAAATCTTTACTTAATGATATTTACTTTTTTATTAAATTAAGTAGTAATTATTAACATCCATATACTTTTCAACAGAAATAAATATTTTGGAGATGATATTTTCTAAGAATGAACATATTAATAATATGATTATTAGGAAAGAAATCTTTAATTAATTGATTTTATTTGGAAATCAATTATTCTTATCTTCTGAAGTAAATTCCCTTTTGAATTAAGTTTTTATAAGAACTTATTATTTTTTTATTTATTAAAATTTTACTTATTTTAATTCTTTTAAATTTACCCTATAATCAATTATATTTTTATTCTATTTATTATAAATCATTCAAATATTTCCAAATAGTTTACTCATGTATATCATCATTTATATGGTATAGTTCTTTTTATTTGAGAATAGCATTTATGGAAATAATTAATGTTAACGATTTCCAAAAATATTTTATTTATTGGGAGGTGGCGAATTAAATTTTGGTATGAAAGCTTATAATCGTTTAAATGAAAGATTATAAGAATTTTTATTCGAAGCAATTCTTAGAAATAATAATTGGAATCAAATAAAAAATTAATAAAGATAAATATATTTCTACTTTTTGGATATGATATTAATTATGTCTATAATATAATTCAAGATGAACAATTAATATATCGATTTTAATCATCTAATAATTTCTACTTTTCTATTTAACCAGCTTCTATTAAATTGTTTGTAACACATGATTTACTATATTATATCTTAGTTATTTAAATCATCATACATATATTACTTATATTATAACTTGAATTTAATATGTTTTTGTTTATTTTATGAATATTAAGATTAAGGTAGTAATTAATTATATTAATGAATTAGTTACTACAATTATAGTATATTTCTTTGTGCTCAAGAGTGTTGTAAGAATTAGAGAATCATACAGGGATTAAGGATAAGGTGTTGGCTGAATATATTATTGATTTAGGTAGATAAAGTAAGGATGAAAAGGAATTTAAATAAAAATTGGATGCAGCAAAAGCTGATTTTACAGATCAATTTACAAATTCTCTATTCAATATCATAAAGAAAATGTCTCCTTAAGAAAAAAAGTAAGTAGAACAGCCACCATAAATAGAGTAGGTAGTTAAAGAATAGAAATTCCCAGGATTAGCATTACCAAATCGTGAAATAGTTTAATTAGAGGATATGGAAGAGTAATCAAGATCAAGGTCATTATCAAAAAATAAGAAGAAGAAGAAGGATAAGAAAAAGAAAAAGGACAAAAATAAGGATAAAGAAAAAGAAAAGGAAAAAGAAAAGGAAAAAAAGGATAAGAAAGAGCCATCTGCATCTCCATAAAGGACTCATAGAGATATAGAAAAAGGACATATATATGAGGGTGTTGTAACAAAGGTGCAAGATTTTGGAGTTTTTGTATAGATAGCTGGTTTTAAAGGTAGAAAGGAAGGTTTAGTTCATATTTCCAATATAAGAGAGAAAAGAGTGACTAATCCTTTTGATATTTTGAAAAGGAATTAGAAAGTGTTTGTGAAGGTGATTAGTATTGTGAATGAAAAGATTGCATTATCAATGAGAGATGTGGATTAAAATACTGGTTAGGAAATAGAAAAGAAAGCTAAGGCAATGAATGAATATGATCAAGTGATAAAATAATAGGAGTAGAGTAAGGATAATAATAGATATGGAGCAATAACAGGTGTAAAATTAGATGTGGCATAAGATGCTTGTAAAAAGAAAGCAAAGAGAATAGCATCTCCAGATTTATGGGAGAAGACTAGATTAGAATATAATTCAAAATTGGTTCGTTAGATCGACAATAAAGCTATTGTAGAAGATTCAGAATCAGAAGGTTTTGTGTCAGATTCAGAAGATTTAGAAATAGATATGAATGATTATGAACCTCCATTTTTAAAAGGATAAACAACTAAAGCAGGAATAAATTTATCACCAATAAGAGTTGTGAAAAATCCAGAAGGGACTTTGTAAAGAGAAGCCTTACATGCATAATAATTGGCAAGAGAAAGAAGAGAAATGAGAGAATAATAATAAAGAGCAATAAATGAATAAAATAGAGATAAATATAGAGAGGATCCTTTAGCTTAGATTTCAGGGAATATGAATTAAATGTAAGTAGAAATTCCTGAATGGAAAAAAGAAGCAATGTTCAAATCAAGTGTAAGGAATAGAACACATATGAGTATTAAAGAATGGAGAGAATCTTTACCAATTTATAATTTTAAAAATGAATTATTGTCTGCTATAAAAGAGAATCGAATTTTAATAGTAATAGGAGAGACAGGTAGTGGAAAAACAACTTAGATTACATAATATTTAATGGAGGCTGGATATGGTAGAAATGGAATGAAAATAGGTTGCACTTAACCTAGAAGAGTTGCAGCAATGTCTGTGGCAAAAAGAGTGGCTGAAGAAATGGGAGTACAACTTGGAGATGAAGTTGGTTATGCTATAAGATTTGAAGATTGCACAGGTCCTAATACAATAATTAAATATATGACAGATGGAATGTTATTAAGAGAAGCATTAATAGATAAAGATATGAGTCAATATAGTGTTATAATGTTAGATGAAGCACATGAAAGAACTATTAATACTGATGTGTTATTTGGATTATTAAAATAAGTAGTTGCTAAAAGAAATGATTTTACATTAATTGTAACATCTGCCACTTTGGATGCTGAAAAGTTTTCATCTTATTTTTTTAATTGTAAGATATTTAGAATTCCAGGACGTAATTTTCCTGTTGAAGTATTTTTCACAAATGAACCTGAAGAAGACTATTTGGAAGCTGCATAATTATGTGTAATTTAGATTCATTTAGAAGAACCAGCTGGTGATATCCTATTGTTTTTAACAGGATAAGAAGAAATAGATACAGCATGTTAAGTACTTCATGAAAGAATGAAAAAATTAGGTCCAGATGCTCCTGAATTAATTATTTTACCTGTGTATTCTGCTTTACCTACAGAATTACAATAAAAGATTTTTGATCCTGCCCCTACTGGAGCCAGAAAAATTGTTATAGCTACAAATATTGCTGAAGCATCTATTACTATTGATGGAATTTATTATGTTGTTGATCCAGGATTCTCTAAAATCAAAGTATATAATCCAAAATTGGGTATGGATTCCTTAATTATTGCTCCAATCAGTTAAGCATCTGCTTAATAAAGAGCTGGTAGAGCAGGAAGAACTGGACCAGGAAAATGTTATAGATTGTATACTGAATAAGCATTTAATACAGAAATGTTACCTACTTCAGTACCTGAAATATAGAGAACTAATTTGGCAAATACTATTTTATTATTAAAAGCTATGGGAATACATGATCTATTGAATTTTGACTTTATGGATCCTCCACCTGTATAAACTATGATTGCAGCAATGGAATAATTATATGCATTAGGAGCTTTAGATGATGAAGGATTGTTAACAAAGGTAGGTAGGAAGATGGCAGAATTCCCTTTGGAACCACCATAAGCTAAAATGTTATTGACTGCAGTTGATTTAGGATGTGTAGATGAAATCATTACAATTATTGCAATGTTGTCAGAACCTAATATCTTCTATAGACCAAAAGATAGATAATAATTAGCAGATTAGAAAAAGGCTAGATTTCATAGACCAGAAGGGGATCATTTGACATTGTTAACAGTTTATGAACATTGGAAGAAAAACAATTTTAGTAATGTTTGGTGTCATGAGAATTATATATAAGCCAGATCTATGAGGAGAGCTTAAGATGTTAGAAAATAATTATTATAAATTATGGAAAGATATAAATTCTAAATTACCTCTTGTGGTAAAGATTTTTGGAAAATCAGAAAAGCTATAACTGCTGGTTATTTCTTTCATGTAGCTAAAAAAGTATTATAAATTATTAATATTAGGATTAAGCTGAAGGTTATAAAACTTTATCTGATAATCAATAAGTCTATATCCATCCTAGTAGTGCATTATTTAACAAAGGACCTTTATGGTGTGTTTATCATGAATTAGTAATGACATCAAAAGAATACATGAGGGAAGTATGTGAAATAGGTATATAAAAATAATAATAATAATATTCTTTTAGAACCTAGATGGCTTATTGAGGTTGCTGAAAATTACTTTAAGGCTCACAATCAAATGGGATAACTCTCAAAAACCAAGAAATCAGAGAAACTCGATCCATTAAGTTGCAAATTTGGAGATGCTAATGCATGGAGACTAAGTAAGCGTAAAGGTTGATATTAAATATTATATTTAATATTATTTATATATTTCATGCTTGATTTTACATGTATTATTTCTGAAATAAATAGAACAAAGTGATTATCCTCTATTTTAATTTAATGCTAGAAGAGTGAGTCATTTGGTTTTGTAATAATGTACTACTGCTAAATCTTAAAAAGTCTAAATGCTTAATTTACAGAGGAAACCAATAAAAAACAATTCATTAATACATTGTTTTCGTTTATTAAAGGGATAAACAGATGACTATAATTTAAATCCAATCCAAACTGAAAAGAAAATAAGAAGTAAGAAAATTATAAATTTAAAACCATTGAAGAATGTAATTGAAAAAATAGCTTTAATAAGATAATAATAATAGCCAAGAAGAAAATCTGCATATGGAGATACATTTGGTGAAATGACAGCAAAATAATTTTCTAATTTACCAACTCAAATTTAATAACATCATTAAATTGATGGTTAAAGATTTGCTTTAACAAGTTTTGCTGATATTTTAGAAAGAAAGAAATAAAAAAAAACTACAAGAAAACCTAGTTTACTTAGAAAATTAACTAAATAAGACACCATTGTTGGTACTTATTATTTTAATTAATTTAAGAATATGATAATATGGAAAGACCACCTTCATGTAAAACACCCCCTAGATAAACTACTATTAGATTAACTCATAAATCTTAAATGGAAATTGAAAAAGAAAAATATTTCAAAGTTTAAGATTGTAAAATGATTTAATTTTTAGCTGGAAAATCTGAATAATTAAAAATGTTAATGAATGGCAATAAAGCTATTACTCTTAATCTCTAATTAACAACTCCATAATCTTCTTAAATTATTGTTAATCATAGAAATTCAGCCTTATTTCCAACACTTCCAATCAATAAAATTAGTAGATGTATAACTAACCCTTATGAAAATAAATTTGGTCTTCAATTAAGTAGTCGATCATTAAATAATCAAAATACTCCATATCTTAAATAAAATCAAATGCTCACAAAATAAATATAAATAGAACTTAAAAATTAATCTCATCCTTTATAGAGATTAAGTTATCATTTATGATTATATTTGATGTTAATTATTTACTATTTTTTATAGAGTATTAATAAAATTCACTATCTCTATTTTTATTTTTCATTCAATAGATGGTTTTCTGATGAATGAACTCTTTTTTGTATTTGTTTATCTTAATATTTAATGAATAGATTAAACCATCTATTATCTCTATCTAAAACTAGATAATTCTTGATTCCTTGCACTATTTAATATAGTAGGTTAACTATTATTTTTATTATGAGCAATCAAAGCCTTTGTTTTTTCTATTGTTCCCATGATCTTTTTATCAAATGATTCTTTAAATTATTATTTTGTTATTTTATTTATTTGATTCTCTTTAAAATTACGAAATGAAATCACTTTATTTTTTTCTTATAAGGCTTATCCTTTTATCCAAGGATGTTAAATTGCTTCATTAGCTTTCATTCTTAATTCTGGTTCCCAAACTAAACACTTTTGTATGAAATCAACTAAATCCTCTTCTGTTGTTTTAAGTAATTCATTTAAATTAATTGATTTTGGTTTTCTATATTATTTAATAGTTTTCTTAGGATGTCCTTAATCATCAAAGAACATCTTTTTTCTAGGGCATTTCAAAGCAAATTCAACTTTTGGAATACCTATAACTTCCATTATCAAATTAAATTGATCTACTTCATTTTCTCCAGGAAACAAAGGCTTTCCAGTATGAAGTTCAACTATTACACATGCCAAACTCCACATATCTATTTCATAACCATATTTTAAACCAAAAAATACTTCAGGAGCTCGATAATATCTAATATATTTTAAATTGTATACCTACTTTAAATATAAGTATAAAATTAATTACCTTCAAAACATCCAGTTCCAAAATCAACTATTTTAATTATTTTTTGTTGCATATCGCTAATCATAATATTTTCTGGTTTTAAATCACAATGTACAATATTGCATTACCTTAAAAAAATCAGGCCTTTCACTATCTAATAGGCTATTTTCTTTAAAGTTTCATAATCAAATCCTCTAAATAATTGATATTTCAACATTTCAAATAAAGTGCAGTCCAATTTCTCAAAAACTAAACATTAATGTCCTCTAAATGTAAAATGATCTTATAATTTAACTATTGATTAGATATTCATAGGATCTTTTGCTTATATTGCAAGTAAGATATTTGTTTCAACCTATGCTTATTTTTTTAAATTGTCTTAATTTCTAATTATTTTCAAAGCAACCGTATTTTTTGTTTTATGATCTATTACTTCAAATACATGTCCAAAACTTCCAGATCCTATTTGTTATATAATTTCATATTGATATCTAACATGATCCTTAGGATGAGCTAAATAATCACCATTTGGTCCTTCTGATGATATCTTCTATGGCTTATAATAATAGACCTAAAATTTCAAGATTAATTACTTGTTTTAACCCTGTCAATTCACCGGTTTCGCTTTTGCTTAAATTATATAGCTTAACAAATTAATCAACAAGAAGAGGGAATTTGCTGAAAGTACTTTCGAAATCTGTTGACTTCTTCTATTATGGAGACAATATATTTTAACTCGATAGAGAGTTTTAAACTAGTATTAAAGGTTATTGAGTTTTAATATTTTTGGTAATCCCATTTGGACTATTTGGTTGAGTACTTATTTTTTTAGTTGAAGATGGTAAAGAATTCTAAAATTCAGCTTTAAATGCTGCGAAATCTAAATGAATTGAGAGTTTCTTAGGATTCGAATATTTCATTAATTCAACACTTCTGTTAAAATTATTATGAGATTTAATTTTATATTGATTGTACATTTAATTCTCAATAATTTCAAGTAAACATAAATTATCGATAAAATAGATCATCCTTGGACAAATTTTAGTTAAATTTTCATTAAAATTATTTATAGATTCTGAAAACATAAAATTAAGATATTTAAATACTAAATGAATTTTAACTTTTATTAGACTAAAAAATGCTGACTATTTATAGTTATAATGATTGAGAATAATAAAATAATATTCTTTCAAAAAAAATAACAATAAGAGCTATAATTATATATAATCATTCTTAGTACTAAAGCTACTGAAAATATTTTTAATTAATTACTAATAAAAATTGTTATAGAATTTAAAGAATTTACTCATATACCATATTCTTACAAATAAACTATTCAAGATAAAAATTAAAAATAAGTTTATAAGATTAGATAAATAATTAAATTAAACTTAATTTATATATAGATGAACATTATTTATAATAATATATAAACACTCATTGATAATATCAAATTTAATGCTAAAAATATCAATGTGATAAAATAGTTTAATAGAATCAAAGTAATCTGATAGAAATTAGTTTGAAAATTACTATTAAAATATAAATAAATAAGTGTTTTATTAAAGGAAATTATTATCAATAATCTATTTACTATTATCATAATAATCAATACGATTATTTTCAAGAAACTTCTTTTTTGTATAATTTCTATTTTTATTATTCTTTAAACTCTTTTATTTTCTTATCAAAAATACTTAATTATCTCATTTATTTTTCTTTTTCTTCCTAATCTTCAAGTTTTTATTAATATGAAAAATTGAAGTTATAGGTCTATTCTCCTCCTGAGAGTTCTGTTATTTTGTGACTTAATACTTTTTCAAAATTGACTTAGATACCTTTGTTTTCAGTTAATAATTTATGTGAAATTCTTTATTTTTATGAATTGCCATTTTTAGTATACTTAGGTTTATTATCAATGTGATCATTGGATCTATTACTCTTGAAACAACTTTAATCAATTTTTTATTCATCATAACTCCTATTTGAAATTTGGGCAGGTATATTTAATGTAGATTATTCTTTTTAATTTACTCTGATGGGAGGTAATGATGATGGTTTTTTTTCTGTATGAACACCTTAGATTAATGATTTATTCTGAGCTAATAAATGTTGGTATGACTCAAATATTCCTTATTTCTTCTTAAATCCTTTAGTCTTATATTCATGTAGATATCTTGGAATATATATATCCTTTTATTTAACAATATATTCTGGTCTTTCAACAGAATCTATAGTTTAAATTAAAGGATTATAGATTTGAACAGGAGGTAATTTTTTAGTTATGTAATATGTTGGTTTATCATTTTAGATTAAAGCATCTTGATGTAAGGGACTATTAAATTATCGATTATTTGGAAGATGACTTGAGCTCTGGTATCTCATAATGTCTTTTACTCTTTTTGTAGGTTAAGGATCTCTATTCTCAAGAAATTTAAGCATTTTATTATTTTTAAAATAATGAAATTTAGCATAGAAATTGAAAGGAGTTAGTACAGTATATATGTTAAAAGTTGAATAGATAGTATTTGATATTATATACAGATTATCTATTTGATACTAAGTATATTATAAATTATAATATTAATTAATTGAAAATGAGTTAAAAGAGATTGCCTTCGGTATTTGAAATATTTATATAAAGGGAAAATAAGACAGACACATTTAGGCAATAAAGAAATATTAGGAATATGAAAATAGTAAGACAAGTTAAGCTAAATTGAATGATATGATTAAAGTGAAATGAAATTTAATTTTTAGGGGACTAAAACAATTTAATTATTACCAAAGCCAGGAGAATTTGTTACAGTTGCTTCAGACAAATAATCAAATTAATAACCATATATGGATATTCCAATCAAAGATTTATTAGATGGCACTAAAACATTTACAGAATTGAAACTGCAAAGCATAGAAAGATAAACTTAGAGATAGATGAAGAAACCTAGGGAAAAAGATAGATTTGATGAAGGTGTTTTAAGAAGAGATGATTTGAAACCACCATAAAGTGAATTAGATGAAGTATAGATATTTGTAATAATATTAAAGTTTGGAGTGGAAAGAGGAGTCTAACCTAAGTTTACATAAAACATTAGAGAAATTATGAAAAATTAACATAAAGAGATGTTGACTCCTGCTGAATAATTGATTAAAGATTTATAAGAGAAAAGATTGCCTTAAATTTAATATTCCCATTCTTAAAAGATTGTTCGTCCAATATCTGCTAATTTTGTTATTAAGGCTTTGAATATAGGAGAAGAGAAATTAGAAAATTCTAAAGGAATATAATAATCACTATTTCGGACTAAAAGAAGTTAATTACAATCTGCAAAGCCTAGAAATTTATATGTTCCACATTTTCCAGAAGAAATAAAACATTTAACTGGTTATCAAACAATTAAATTGAAAGCAGATGATTTTATATAAACATATACAGAAGAATATTTGAAAGAGAAGGAAGAAAAGATGTTGAAAAAACATTTTTAAGTTTCAGCTGTTGATCCAAGATTATAATCACCATATATGAGAGTATTAATATTATTATTAATATTAGGTTAATCCATATACAGAGTAAATAATAAGAGAAAAGTAGAATGAATTAGGAGAATTAGAATTAACTAAACATAGAGAAAAATTATTTATGGCATAACCTTTTGAAATGAAATAAATATTTTTACCATTAGATTATTATTATATGGAAGATGAGACAGGTGATGAATTAATTGAATAATATAAAGAGAAAGATGGGAAATGTTTTGGATTTTCAAAGTGGTTTGATACAAGTGGAAATTTTATATGGGAAGAATGTTTAGTTGAAAAATATATATATGATACTGATATGTATGAGATAAGATTTATAAAATACAATAAGATTAAATAGGTAACAAGAGTAAATCTTAGATTTAAAAGAGAGAGTGAAGAATATTTTAAATAATAATTAGAAATCGCAGATTATTATAGAAAAAGAAGTGAAGTGTTTATTAAATATAATTATATGATAGATAAAATGGATGATCCAACATCATAGATATAAGAAGATTAATTAATGAGAATATAATTATTTGCAATGGGAATCTATTTTAAATAAGGATCTATCAGAGATCCTATTGCATTTTATAAATTAGATCCATCAATTAAATTTAATTTTAAAAGATATTTAATTCCAAAATAATTAAGTAGAATAGATTTAGGTCCAAAAGAATTGTGTAAATTAAAGAAATATAGATATGATTTAATGATTGAACTTTCAGAAGAAATTAAAAAATAATTTATTAGAGCCAATCATGAAATTTAATTTAAAAGAATGTTACCATATCATGAAGAAAAGAAAGCCATTTTTAAAGGTTATTTACCAGAAGAATTATTTCAACCTAAATATGTAGAAGCTAAATTTCCATCTTATGGTATAGGATAATAGAAATTTATTGAATTATTTACTTATATGAAAAAGAATCTTCATTAAGCTGTTTAAGAAAAAAATAAGGCTTTATAAGATGCAAATATTAATTTAATTAAGTTAGAAGAATAACATCTATTTTGTCAAAATTATCTAGAACCTTAAGATCTTCATGAATTAGATAAAGATATGAAATTTAAGATTGCTGATGCTATAAGAGATTTAAAAACTAGAATGTATGATGTACATTATTTAATTATGGAAATGATCGAAGTTGAAGTTAAACAACTTAAAGTTATAGAAGAAGAAAGACTTAGATTAATTGTTCTTGAAGCAGAAAGACTTAAAATTTAAGAACAAGGTTTAATGAGTGAGACACTTAAATTATTATAATAATTTTAAAAGTTGATTAACATTAAATTTGAAAGATCTGGATTAGAAATGTGGTAAAGAAGCATAGCAAGATTTATCTCATATATTGAAATAAATGTTGATCAAAATCTACCTCCTTTGCAATAAATTTATTAATATGCAAAAGATAGAGAATATAGAGTTTTTAATGATAATTTATTAATTAATATAGAAATTAAAGTATAAGGGATTTAATTGATACTTGAACCTAATCCTGAAGAAATTAAGAGATCATTGAATAATTATGTTTGGTTAGCAATAAAAGAATTAACTACTGTGCCTTGTATGAGAAGTAGAGAAATAGAATCAGCAAGAGAAGATATGATTATGCATATTTTTACTGGCATAGATGATATTGAAATACTAAATAATAAATAACTTGTTCAATAATATTTAGATTTAAATTTCAATCTTTTTAATGTATATTTTGAAAAGTTAAATGAATTTGAATCAATTTTAGATTATGATATTGAAAAGAGATTAAAAAAAGGATCTTTTGAAGAATATGCTAAGGAAATAGATAAATTAATTATGATTAGAGAAGATATGTAAAAGTATATGTTTAAGAAAAAATTGAGATTAGGATTTTATAATTTGAATGTAGAACAATATTAATAACTTTGTGAGGATAGATTAAAGAAAGCTTCTGATAGTTTGTATGAAAATTTAATTTAAAAGATTACTAAAGAAAATTTAAAGATTGAAGGTGAGATTAAATAAATGATATAAAAATTAACAGAAGAACCTAAAAATCTAGAAGAAATGGATGCATTAAGAACATATGCAAAAGATTAATTGAAAGAAGAATTGGTGATATTGAGTAAGAAAATAAATAAAGTAATGGAAAAGATGACTTTAATGGAGAAGATGAATTATAAGATAAGTTATTAGAATTTTGAAAAGACTTGGAATATTTATGGTATGCCATTAAAATTGATGAGAAAACAAGAAAAATGTTTGAAAAGGTTGCAAAATAATGAAAAGAAATTTTAAGATGATTTGATGACATAATAAGGTGAATTGATTGGTGAAATAAATTATATTAGTAAAGAATTAAATGAATTGATTAATGAAGAAGATATTAATTAGATAAATCAAATAGCTAATAGATTTGCAGATTTAGGAGAGAAGATGGAAAGAGCAATAGAAGAGGCAGAAATAATTAATAGAAGAGAAGCTATATTGAAATGGAAATTGACAGATTATTAAGAAGTAGATAAAATAAAGAAATTATTTACTCCATATTATAAAGTATGGGCATTGGGTAGAGATTATTATTTCAAAATTCCACCAGCTTTAAGTGGACCATTAAATAATATAGATAGAGATCAATTAACTTAGGATGTAACAGAAGCATGGACAGAGTTATTTAAATTAGAAAAAACTATTTTTAAAATAATCCCTCATATGTATTAAGTTAGTATGGCTATAAGAAAATTATATGAAGATTTTAAACCTTATTTACCATTAATTAATGATTTAAGAAATCCAGCTTTAAAAAAATAACATTGGGTTAGTTTAACATAATTATTAAAATTGGATGAAGATCCTAATTTCTCATTAAACACTTTATTAGAGAAGGGAGTAATGGATTTGAAAGAGGAAATTAGAGAAATAAGTGAAACTGCATCTAAATAGAGTTCATTTGAAAGATCAATAAATAAGATGAAGAATGAATGGAAGAATATTAAATTTGAATTAATTTTATTTAGAGATACTGAGACATACATATTAAAAAGTGTTGAGCCTATTTTAGATAAATTAGATGAAGATATAACTAAAATGATGAGTATAGCAAGTTCACCATTTGTAGCATTTTTATTATAAGAAGTAAATTCTTGGAAAGCATAATTATTTAGAGCATAAGAAATGATTGAATTATGGTGTAAAACACAAAAATCTTGGTAGTATTTATAACCAATCTTTTATTCTGAAGATATTATAAGAGAAATGCCTAAAGAAGGTAATAAATATTCAGTTGTTGATAAAATGTGGAGAGCATTAATGTTAGCTACATTCTAATAACCTTTAGTAATGGAAGCATGTTTCTAAAATAGAATGAAGGAGAACTTTATATTTATGATTGAATAGTTAGATTAAGTTATAAAAAGCTTAAATGATTTTTTAAATAAGAAAAGAACTGCTTTTCCAAGATTCTTCTTTTTATCTAATGAAGAACTTTTATAGATATTAGCATAGGCAAGAGAACCAAGAGCAGTACAAAGACATTTATAGAAATGTTTTGAGGGCATTAATGAAATTACATTTTAGGAAAATATGTTGATAACTCATATGATTAGTAGCTCATAAGAAATAATAAAATTGATTACAGATGTGAATCCATTAAATTCAGAATAAGCAGTAAGAGGGGTTGAGGATTGGTTATATGAAGTTTAATAATCTATGAAATTAACAATTAAAACTTTGATTCCTTAAAGTGTACAGATAGTTTCTACTAATACTTTAGATAAATCTATAGTTTAGATTCCTGCTTAATTATGTGTTTTAGCTCATGAGATAATATTTACTAATATGGTTACTTAATTTATTACTGATTATGAAAAGGATGCAACTTCTATTGATAAATGCATCTAATAAGCAAATAAAGTATTGATGAGTACAGTTTAATTATTGCATCATGAAATATCAAATGAAAATCATTTATAAGCATTAGGTGTTTTAATAGTTTTATAAGTTAAATAAAAAGATATAACATAAGAATTAAAAAGTAAGAATGTTAGAAGAATTGATGATTTTGAATGGATGTCATAATTAAGATATTATTTAGAAAAAGATGTAATTGTTAAAATGCTTCATACTTAAAGAATTTATGGTTATGAATATTTGGGTAATTAATCAAGATTGGTTATTACACCATTGACTGATAGATGTTATAGAACATTGATGGCAGCATTACATATGAATTTAGGTGGTGCTCCTGAAGGTCCTGCAGGTACAGGAAAGACAGAAACAACAAAAGATTTAGCTAAAGCAATGGCCAAACATTGTGTTGTTTTTAATTGTTCAGATTCATTAGATTATTTAGCTATGGGTAAGTTCTTTAAAGGATTAGTGAGTTGTGGTTCATGGGCATGTTTTGATGAATTCAATAGAATTGAATTAGAAGTGCTTTCTGTTATAGCTTAATAGATTTTAGTAATTTAAACAGCAATAGTAAGAGATAATTCATAGAGAGTTCCTTCTAGAGTATTTTAATTTGAAGGATAATAATTGACATTGGATTCAACTTGTGCAATTTTTATTACAATGAATCCTGGATATTAAGGAAGAAGTGAATTACCAGATAATTTAAAAGCATTATTTAGAAGTGTTGCTATGATGATTCCAAATTATGCAATGATTACAGAAATCTCTTTATATTCATATGGATTCACAGAAGCTAGAGAATTAAGTATTAAAATAACAACATCTTTGAAATTGGCATCTGAATAATTATCTACTTAATCTCATTATGATTTTGGAATGAGAGCAGTAAAATCAATTATTTTAGCTGCAGGTAGATTAAAGAGAGAAACTAATACAAGTGATGAAATTATAGTATTGAGAGCAATAGAAGATTGTAATTTGCCTAAATTTACATAAAAAGATGTACCATTATTCAAAGCTATAATTTCAGATTTATTTCCAGATGTTTAACCTGAAGAGAGATAATATGGTGAATTAGGTAAATTAATCATGCAATAAATTGAATCAATGAGTCTAAATTATAATGATCGATTTTATACAAAGATTATTTAATTGTATGAAACTGTAAATGTACGACATGGTTTAATGGTTGTAGGTGGTACAATATCTGGTAAAACAACAATAATTAATATATTATCAAAAAGTTTATAAACTCATATATATGGATTGAATCCAAAATCAATTACATCAAAATTATTATATGGAGATGTTGATATTGCCACTAATGAGTGGTAAGATGGGATTACTGCTGTGATATTTAGAGAATGTATTGAGAAAGAAGGTAAGAATTGGGTATTATTTGATGGTCCTGTTGATGCATTATGGATTGAAAATATGAATACTGTTTTAGATGATAATAAGAAACTTTGTTTAACAAATGGTGAAACCATAAAATTAACAGACTAAATGAGAATTATATTTGAAGTTGAAGATTTAGCTGAAGCATCACCTGCTACAGTTAGTCGTTGCGGTATGGTTTATTTAGAACCCTAAGAAATTGGTTGGTAATCTTTAATATAGGTATGGAAAAGTCATTTGACTCCTAATTTTTAGGAACCATAATATATAGAATTATTTCATTCATTATATTAATAATTAGAGGATGTATTTGAAGAAATTAAATATAAATAATTAATTTATACAGCATCATAGGAATTATTGGCTTCAAGTTGTTTAAAATTATTTTTTGCATTTCTATTAAAGAATAAAACAAAAGATTAATTACTTTAAGATATTGAGATGGAAAATCTTAAGGAATAATCAAGATTAAGAGCATTATAAATGGAAGGAAAGGAAATAAGTAATGTAAAGAAGATAAAGTAATTGAATGATAAAGAGAAATTTGAAGTGATTAGTTTCTTTTTTATTTCAGTTGTATGGACAATAGGAACTTTATTGGATGCAAATTATAGGAAACAATTTAATTAATTGATTAGATAAAAACTAGAATCTAATTTAGAGGCAAATTAATAACCACCTAAAGAATTAACTGTTTATGAGATATATTTTGATATAGATAAAAAGAATTGGTTGATGTGGAATCAAAAATTAGATTTTCATATTCCAAAAGGTACAGTTTTTCATGAAATCTATGTACCAACTGCAGAATCTGCAAGTGTTTAAGGTTTATTAAGAGTATTTTTAAATAAATAGTTACCTGTTTTATTATATGGAAGAACAGGAACTGGGAAAACAATGTTGATAAAGAAAGTATTATTAGATGAATTAGATTAAAGTAAATTCATTCCTACAATAACAGCATTTTCTGCTACTACTAATAGTGGATAAGTGTAAGATATTTTAGAATCTAAATTAGAGAAATAGAAAAGAAGAAAAGGTATTTATGGACCTGAAATTGGTAAATGCAATATAATTTTTATTGATGATTTGAATATGCCATAAAAAGAATAATTTGGAGCATAACCACCACTTGAATTAATTAGATAATGGTTTATTTAATAAGGATGGTATGATAAAAAGTCATTAGAATTTAAGACTATTATGGATATTTAGTTTTGTGCAGCAATGGGATTTGGAAGACCTAATATACCTTAAAGATTGGTTAGACATTTTAATATGATTTATGTATTATCTTCATCAGATGATGCAATGAAATATATTCTATCTAAATTTTTTGAATATGGATTTGATGAATATGTTGATAAAGTGAAATTTGTATCAAAATAATTACCAAGTTTATGTTTGAGAGTATATAAAGAAGTTAGTTAAAGATTCTTACCATTACCATCAAGATCACATTACTTATTTAATTTAAGAGATTTAATTAAAGTAGTTAGAGGATTATTGATGGTACCTAGTAGTAAATATGATGCAACTGGAGATGCCAAATAAAAATTATTAAAATTATGGGCTCATGAGAATAAAAGAGTTTATTCAGATAGATTAGTAGATGAAAAAGATCATAAATAATTTGAATAAATATTGATAGATATCTTGGATGAAGATTGTGCTTTAAAATACTCTGATATTGTAGGATCATCATGTAGATATGGAAATTGGTTAGAACCACATACTCTTTATAAAATATATGTTGAATTAGATGATAATAATAAAGTTATGGAAGTATTAAATGAATATATTAGTGAATTCAATGATTTTTATCCTAAATTGAAATTAAATATAGTCTTGTTTGAAGATGCTATTGAATTTATCTGTAAAATTAATCGCATAATCAGTTAACCATTTGGAAATGCATTATTAATTGGTTTGGGAGGTACTGGATGTAGAACTTTATCTAGATTGAGTGCTTTTATGTAAGATTTCAAAATAGGAGAATTAGATTTTGATAAAGATTTATTGGAATGGTATGAATTTTGGAGAGAAATGTTCAAGAATCTATCAATTAAAAATGATAAAAGTATTTTCCTATTATCAGATCAATAAATAATTACTGAAGTAGTATTGGAGGATATCAATAATATTTTGAATATTGGAGAAATTATTAATCTTTATAATTATGATGATAAAGAAAATCTATTAAGTGATTTCAAAGAGAATTTATAAAAGGATAGAGAAACCAGAATTTAAGGAAACATAAGTATGTTATAATTATGGGAATTATTCGTAAAATAATGTAAAGCTAATCTTCATTTGATTATTTACTTAAGTCCAGTTGGAGATAAATTAAAAACTAGATTAAGAAATTTCCCTTCTCTAGTATCTTGTACTTCTATTTTATGGATGGAAAGTTGGTCATAATAAGCATTGTAATAGGTAGCAGAACACTTATTACCAGAATCTAACATAGCTCAAGCTTGTGTTGGAATCCATCATGCTGTTGAATCTATGACTGAAGTATATTTACAAAGAACTGGCTATCATTATTATGTAACACCATTGTCTTATATTTAATTATTGAATAGTTTCTAATCAATGTATAATCAATATTCCAATTCTATTCAATAAAAAAGAGATACTTATATCAATGGTGTCAAAATGTTAGATGAATGTGGTTTAGCTGTAGATAAAATGAAAAAAGAACTTGAAGCATTATAACCAGAATTGGTTCAGAAAACACTAGAAACAGATCAAATCATGAAGAAAGTAGAATAGGAAACTGCTATTGCAGAAGATTAAAGAATGAAGGTGAAAGAAGATGAAATTGAAACTGCTAAGAAAGCAGAAATAGCTCAGAATATTTCTAATTAGTGTTAGGATAGGTTGAGTGAAGCAGAACCATAATTAGAGGCTGCAATTAAAGCTCTTAAGACACTTAAGATATCAGATTTTGTTGAAATGAAAGCATTGAAAAATCCTCCAAAACCTATTAGATTGACTATGGATTCTGTTTGTATTATGTTAGAGAGAAAACCAAAGAAAGGACCTGATGGAGGTGAAGATTATTGGGAAGAAGCTGTAAAAGTATTAAGTGATCCTGGTAAATTTATTAAAATGCTTGAAAAATACAATAGAAATAATATTCCAGAGAAAGTCATTACAAAAATGACTTAATTTTTAGATAAAAATAAATAATTTTAACCTGCTCTTATTTCTAAGGCAAGTTAAGCTGCAGAAGGATTATGTTTATGGGTATTGGCTATTTATAAATTCCATTTTGTTTATAAAGAAATTACTCCATTAAGAGAAGAATTTGAAAAAGCATAATAATCTTTGAAAATGGCTTAGAATGAACTTGCTGCCAAATAATAATTATTATAAGAAGTAGAAGAAAGATGTTAAGAATTGAGAGAAACATTTGAAAATGAAAATTTCTAAAAGTAATAGCTTAAAGCTTAAATATAAGATTGTGAAGTGAAATTAAAAAGAGCTTTAGAATTAACTAGTGGTTTGGCTGGAGAAAAGAATAGATGGAAAGAAGAATCTATTAAATTATAGAATAATATCAAATCACTTTTAGGTGACATGTTATTATCTGTTGGTTATTTATCATATATGGGAGCATTTACTATTTCATTTAGAAAAACAATCTTAAATAAATGGTAAAATATTATTAAAGAATAAAATGTGCCTATTTCAGAATCGTATTCTTTACTTGAATGTCTAAGTACATAATTTGAATTGCAAGAATGGATATTGTGTGGTTTACCTTTAGATGATTTCAGTAAAGAAAATGCTATCATAATGTAAAAGGCTGATAGTTATCCTTTAATCATTGATCCTCAAGGTTAAGCAAATAAATTTATTTAAAGAAAAGAGAAAAAAATAAATGAATAAAATTTTAAAGTTGCTAAATAAGATAGATATTTAGGGAATATATTGGAAACAGCAATAAGGGATGGTTAAATATTATTGATTTAAGGTATTGAATAATAATTGGATTAAATATTGGATCCAGTGTTAAGTAAACAATATTAAATGGCAAATGGTAAACCAATGTTAAGTATAGGTGGTAATCAAGTTTATGTTCATTCTGGATTTAGATTATATTTAGTAACTTCATTATCAAATCCACATTATACTCCATCTATTTTAACTAAAGTGACTTTAATTAATTTTACAATTACTCAAGAAGCCTTAAAAGATCAAATGACATCAATATTAGTTAGAGAAGAAGATGCTTAATTAGAAGATGAAAAGATTAGAATAATGAATGATAACAATTATTACAAATAAAAAATGAAATAGATAGAATCTCAAATTCTAGATATGTTATCTAAGACTGAAGGTTCATAGATGTTAGAAGATGAAGCATTAATTTAATAATTACAACAATCAAAAATATTATCAGAAGAAATTACATTAAGATTAAAAGAAGCAAAATAAACAGAAGATCGTATTAATTAGAATAGATTACATTATGATCTTTTATCTACATTTGCATCTCATACATATTTCTCAATTTTGAAACTTAATTATTTAGATCCAATGTATGTATTTTCATTAGAATTCTATTAAAGAATATTTAAAAAAGCAATAAGAATAGCAGAAAAACCTCATTAAAAAAATATTAAATAAAGAATTGTATTTATTACTGAATCATTAAAAAGAGTTGTCTTTTAAGAAATCAGTAGATCTATATTTGTTAAACATAAGAATCTATTCTCTTTTATGTTATTGATTACTTGGTATAATAGTAACAATCTAATAAATAATAATGAATTATAATTTTTATTGACAGGATCAGTTTTAAATGGAGAATAAATTAATATTGAAAATCCAGATCCTAAAATATTCACTTAAAATTAATGGGAAATGCTTAAGAATTTGCATTCTATTATTCCTGGATTATAAATTACAAATAGTTAATCTATGATATCATATTTAGATGATCCATAAAAAAATTCAATTCCTGAATAAATCAAACATTTATCAACCTTTTAAAGATTATTGCTAATAAGAGCTGCAAGACCATAATTATTTGGTTATTATATGAGAGAATTAATAGCTGAAGATTTGGGATAGTATTTCACTTAAAATCTATTGTTTGGATTATAAGAAAGTTTTGAAGATAGTGGAACAACTATTCCATTGATATTTGTATTATAACCTGGAGATGATCCTTAAGAAGAAGTTAAGAAGTTTAGTTTTGAAAGAGGAAAAGTATTGACTTTTGTTTCTTTGGGTAAAGGACAAGGAGAGAATGCAACCAATTTAATAATGGAATCTTTGGCTTTGGGTTAATGGGTTATCTTATAAAATTGTCATTTAGCAATAAGTTGGTTACCATAATTGGATAATTTATTATAAAATATAAATAGTGAATTACATAAAAAAGAGAAAGATAAATTGATGAAAATAAATACAGAATTCAGATTATGGATGACTACAATGAGTACTCCCTCATTTCCATAATAATTATTGATGGATGCTGTAAAAATGACAAAAGATCCACCAAAAGGAGTCAAGGATAATATTTAATAAATATATTTAAATTAGAATAGTTCAAAGAATGAAAAGAAATTTTATGAAAGTTGTGGTGAGAAAACTTAAGAATTTAAGCAATTTTATTTAGCATTATGTTATTTTCATGCAATTGTAAGAGAAAGAAGAAGATATGGACCTGTTGGATGGAATATTACTTATGATTTTAATGATTCTGATTTTAGAATATCTATTCGTTAATTGAAATAAATGCTTATGGATTATTAAGAAATTCCATTTACAGCCTTAATATATTTAACTGGTGAATGTTATTATGGTGGAAAAGTTACTGATGATTGGGATAGAAGATGTTTAAGAGTTCTATTAACAACATTCTATAGGATGGATATCTTTTATGAAAATTATAAATTTAGTTCTATTCAAGAATATTGTATACCAGAAGCATAACAATTAAATACATTAGAATAGGCTATTGATTTTATTAATCAATTACCTGATACTACATCACCAGAATTATTTGGTTTACATTCTAATGCATCAATTACCTAAGCTTAATTGGAAACAAAGAATATTTTAACATGTCTATTAGATGTAGGATTAGTTGAATAAGGAGCTGAAGAAAATATTGATAAAAATAAATTATTATTAGAAAAAGCTCAAAGTTTACTTATTCTTATTCCTAAATAATTTGATATTAATGTTGTTTAAGAGAAATTCAAAATTGATTATTATGAAAGCATGAATACTGTATTATTGTAAGAAGTATTGAGATACAATAATTTATTAAATATTTTGTCAAAATCATTATAAGATTTGATTAAAGCTGCATAAGGTTTGATTGTTATGAGTTAATAATTAGAGAAAATGGGAGAATGTTTAATTAATAATATATTACCAGAATTATGGAAATAGAAATCATATCCATCTTTAAAGAGTTTAAATAATTATTTATAAGATTTATAATAAAGAATAGATATGTTCAATTTATGGATATAATAGGGAACTCCAACTGTATTTTGGTTACCTGGATTTTATTTCACATAATCTTTCTTTACAGGAGTATTATAAAATCATGCAAGAAAACATAAAATACCTATAGATTAATTAAAATTTGATTTTAAAATTGATGTTAAAGAAGAAGAAGGAATTATAATTAATGGATTATATTTAGAAAGTGGTAAATGGAATTAAGAAGAATAAGTAATAGATGAACCTATTAATGGAGTAATCTATTAAAATTTCCCAAAGGTATAATTTTAAATATAATCTTAGATATAACTCTTGCCTAAATAGAATTTTATTGAGAATCAAGAAGATTATATTTGTCCTGTCTATAAAACTCTTGATAGAAGAGGTACTTTATCAACAACAGGACATTCTACTAATTTCGTATTTTTATTATTCATATTTAAGATTATTTCCATACCTATCAAAACATAATTAAGTGTCAGTCATTGGGTTAAGAGAGGAACTGCCTTAGTAACATAATTAAATGAATGAAAATTATAATATATTTAAATGTATAAATTCTTAAAATTAATTGGAAAAGACACAGAAAAATACAAAAAGGTCTCATACTTTTATCTATAAGGTTAAATAACAAGTTCTATGTAAGATTTCAAGAAAAATAGTTAGGACTTATAAAGTTTATAAGGCATTAAAAAAATTTAACCCTGAAAATTCTAAGGCAATAGCTTTAATCATTAATTCAACTGGTGGTAGTTTATCACATGCTCATATAATATAAAGAAAATTTGACTTAGTTAGAAAAAAATACAATATTCCATTATATACATTTGCAGAAGACTATGCATTATCAGGTGCATTTTATTTATTGTGTATGGGAGATAAAATATTTTGTAATAAGACTTCAATTGTTGGTGCTGTGGGAACATAAATATAAACATTAAATATTTTGAATTTATTAGAACACTATAATTTAGAAGTTCGAACTTTTAATTCTGGTTCAAATGAAACATTTTTATAATAATTAGATCCTTTGAGTAATAATTCATCTACAAATATTTTGGAAAATATTAATGCTTAATAAAATCAACAATTATAATAATAAATCAATTAAATGATTGGAAATAGATAAAATAAAGAATAAATTTTAAATGGATCTATTTTCAATGGACAACAATTATTTGAGGATTATAAGTAAATAGATTAAGTATGAAAATAATAGATTTATTGATGGTATAGGACAGTATTTAAATATATTATCAAATGAATATCCATAAAATAAACTAGAAAATGCTACTTAAAAAACTTAAAGGGAAAAGATGATTGAATTCTTTTAAAGTAAGTTAAATTGAAAAATGATATTATTTAAGAATAAGTAATAATTATTTTTATATTATAATAAACTTAATCAATAATTTTATAATGTAATATCAATTTCCTCTTGATCTAGCAGTTAATAAAGATTGTAGAAAATCATAAAGTGCAAATAAATGTAGAGTTGGAGATTCACCAAACAAATTGTATTAAAATTACACTCATAAAAACTAAAGTTAACCTAAAGTTGTGAATATTTTTAGAAGTTTTGTTTCATAATATAACATTTTATAGATCATGCAAATAGATCTAATAACTATTTGAAGACTTCGATTGATGTTCATGAAATAAATAAATCGAAAAAGTCTGTCACTTCCCATTAAAGAATCAAAACTGAAATTGATAAACAGAATGACTTTAATAAACGATTTTATCCTAATGACATCTAAATGTTTTTAAGTATAAATTAAAATTGATAGAGTAGATAAGGTTGAGATTTAGAACAATAAATTAAATGCTTTAAATAATAAGATTACAACTAATAAAGGGAATCGATTAAAAGCAGTTAAAGTTAATTAAGGAAGGTTTCTTCTCTCTAATATATATAGTTTATAGAGAAATCTATGATTATAATCAAACCAAACAATCTAGTTAACCTGATCTATAGGATTAAATTATGAGAAAGACAAACAATTATTTAAGTAATAATTACTATTAATTTAAGGAAATATTAATAAGGGTTTGTCTACTCCTAATAATATAGATGAAAACCCTTAATTCAATTATTTTTAATAGAGAAATCGAAGAAGTAATTATGATGATGTTACTCCATTAAGAAGATCTGTATTTTAATAGATTCAAGATTATAGTGATACAAAATTGGAGTATCGAAACAATAGTTTAATTATAGTTAAATAAATGTAACAAGAGAGGAAGATGTAATGCAATTTTCATTTGGATTACAATATAATAAATTGAGAGCTATAAAAAGATTTCCAAAAGATATATTTTATGGAGATGTTCGAAAAGCAAAGAAAAATTTACAAATGTAATGATAATTTATACCAAATATATATATATATATATATTTGATTAGAATTATTAAATAAAACTAATATGTTAAATTTTATTAGTTCATATATTAATTTAGAACAATAGATTTTTATATATTTTATTGTATATTAATCTAAAAATCTGAAATTCTTATAAAAATAATATATATAATTTTTATAAAATTAATAAATGATGCAATTTGTTATATATAAATATGGCATAGAAATTAATACTCTTATGACATCATTAAATTTAATACATGAAATTGTTATTATCTTTGTTTGTTCTTGTTGTACTCATCCATTGCAAATCTAAAGATGAATGGAAGAGTAGATCAGTTTATCAATTACTTACTGATAGATTTGCTACAAGTTAAGGCAGATCAACTTCATGCAATTTAGGCAATTATTGTGGAGGTGATTACTAAGGAATGATTCAATAACTTGATTATATTTAAAGTAAATATACAATTATATTTTTAAGATTTGGGATTTGATGCTATTTGGATTACACCTGTTATAGATAATTATGATGGTGGATATCATGGATATTGGGCAAGGAATATGTATGATGTAAATCATAATTTTGGTTCTGCTGATGATTTGAAAGCTCTTGTTAATGCTTGTCATGCTAGAGATATATGGGTTATGGTTGATGTTGTAGCTAATCATGTAATTATTTAATCTTATATTAGATGGGAAACACAAATACAGTATACAATTAAAACAACCCATTCAATCAATCTTCTCATTATCATGATTGGTGTGATATCACAGATAATGATTTTAACTCACATAATCTTTATAATATTGAAAGATGTAGACTTGCAGGTCTTGCAGATCTTAATTAAGATAATTAATTTGTTACTGAATAATTATTATAATGGATCAAATGGCTTGTATAAGAATTTAAATTTGATGGTCTTAGAATTGATACTCTAATGATGGTTAAAACTGATTTCTGGTATAAATTCTCTAATGCTGCTGGTGTTTATACAGTAGGAGAAGTATTTGATGGAGATATGAATTTCTTAAAATAATTTGTTGGTCCTGTTGATGCTTTATTAAATTATCCTCTCTTCTATACAGCAAGAGATGTATTTCTACATTGGAGAGATATGAATACATTTGAAAATTATTATAATAGTTTAATGAATTCATGGGGTAAGTAAAATATTTAATATGCTGGTAATTTCAATGATAATCATGATAATGCAAGATTCTTAAATGATTAAATTTAAGGATATATTCCAGATGAAGTATTTTTAAGTGATAAACCTCATTTGACTTTCTCTGCTTTGAAGAAACTCTAATTTAAGGCTATCACTGCATTTTGTTTGACATCAATAGGAATTCCAATGATTTATTATGGTAGTGAATAACTTTATGCAGGTGGAAATGATCCATAAAACAGAGAAGTTTTGTGGGGTAATTTAGATTAGTAAGAATTTAAATATATTAATAGATAATCTGAAATGTATAAATACATCTAAGCTATTAATAATGCACGTAAAGCAACTAATGCAGGAAATCAAGAATAAATTTAAAGATATTCCGATTCAGAAATCTATGCCTTCACAAGAGGTACTTTATTTGCTGCATTCTCAAGTAAATATGATAGATAAACAATCAAAACTATTACTTATCATCCATATGCTGAAGGTAACTATTTAATATATATAAATTTAGGAACAACTCTTTGTAATATCTTTTATCCAACCACTGATTGTATTAAAATTACCAATGGGAAATTTACATTATATTTAAATTATGGAGAAGTTAAGATCTTCATTCCAAAATGATTTTGATTAATTTATTAGTTCATTCAATATAATATTAATAAACTAGTATTTTAGTGAAATAAATTATAAATAAATTTATTGTTAAAAATATATGGACAATCCAATCAAATTAAGTTAATTGAAGTCTTCTTCTTCAGAATAAAAGGAAATTGTTGATAAGCTCTTCAAGATTCCAGTCTAATAAATATAGAAACATAATTAGAAAGCGTAATCTAAATCTGATATAATTAATGAATTACGCTAAGAGAATTAAGATTTAAAAAACACTGTTAATGAATTGAAATAGAGAATTCAAGAATTAGAATAACAAATAAACAATCAAAAAAATCCTTAAATAGAAGAGGAGAATTAAGAATAAGTTTCAGTTGAGAAATCATAAAATGAAATTTAAGAAGAAATGACAGAAGAAGAGAAATCAATGCATTTAGCATTTATGTTATAATAACAAGAAGAAATGGAATTCTAAAATCGTTTAGCTTAGTATTTATTTATATTAATTATACTTTTTTAGAATGTAAAATAATGTAGATCTTGATGAAATGAGTTATGAATAATTATAAGAATTATAAGAAAAAATGGGATTTGTTAGTAGAGGATTATTACAAAATTAAATTCAATTACTTCTAAAATAATGTAAAATAAAGTAACAAATTAATGATTGGTATAATTGATTATAAATTTTAGTTGTACTATTTGTTTAGAAGATAGTGGAAATCCAGTTGAAATAGAATTAGAATGTAGCCATGTATTTCATTAAGAATGCATTTCAGAATGGCTGTCCAGAGAAAAACATTGTCCAGTATGTAAGAGAGATATAAATCTTAATAAATTCAAATGAAATATGTTTTACTTATATACTGCAAAATAATTATTATTTTGATAAGATTTGCAAATAGAATTATTAATTTAATGAATTATAATGGATTTCAGAAATTATATTTATATGAAGTGAACTGAATTTCAGTTTATTCAGATTAAGTATTTAATTAATTTTTTAAGTTTAGTTATTGTGAATTTTGTATAAGATCTTCTCTTTTTAATTATTTAATAGGAAACAGAGATTGTTGGAAATGGAAAGAAACAAATGTTTGGTATATGAATTAATAATATATAATAATATATTATTCACAAAAACGAATAATGCAAGATCGAGATGACTTCTAAGGATCCGAATCAGAAATCGGAAGAAAATAGGAAGAGATGCTATTTAAGTGTATACGTATATTCATAGCATTGTCGATTTATTTAATTTTGTAAATCATAGCAATTCGAATTGAATATTAGATCAAATGGATTATTATTGGACTTATATTTTTCCTATGCGATTCTGTCATTTGGATCTTAAGTAGCAAATGGCTATGTATTTAATATATATTTTACTAGATTAATAGCAATATCCAAGAATTGCCAAAGTATTTTTAGCAATAGCTTAAAATTCTACTCTAGGATTATTGCCTATTTTTATAATCTTACTTTGTTTATAACTAGATGGATTTATTAATTAGAATCCCATTCTAATTTTTTTACCTCTATTTCTTTGGAAGATTTTATTATTATCGTTCCTGATTTTCATTATACCTGGATTATGCGATGATAATTATGGATCCAAAAAATGGGTAGCAGTCATTATAATTTATTATGTTTCCATCATTTATACTGAAATTACAGCATTAATATAGTTACAATAAAATTTTAATTGGTTTTGGGTTACTTCATTATTATTATTTGCCATATCCTATAATATAATCACACTCATTACAGATTGTGTAACTTCTATAATATGGCCATGCTTTATTTTAGTATGTTTCATTTATTGTTTAACACAATTAACAATTATTTTAAATGATATAAACAATGATTAATAACCATCAAAATCTATCTAATATTAAGCAATTATGCCAATCCTAATAATTAGTCTAATTAATTTAATCAAATAAATAATTGTGTGAATTAATAATATTAATATATATATATATATATAAATTTGTCAAAATATCAAATCTTATAAAATTGCTTAATAGTTTGGTTATTAAGCCTATTGTTTTCCATAGTCTCTAACAATAAAATTAACTTTTTTCCTTTATCTTCTAAAACTATACTACAAATGAAATGACCCAAAATATCAATAACATAAACATGTTAAGATGAATATTCAAAGTCATTCTTTCTAATATATTATTTTGTAAATCCATAATCTATAAAGAAAATCTCTCCTTTAAAGGGTATTTCTTCTTGAATTCTATCTTTCTCTTCATATTTAATATTATCCATTAATTCAGGATGATCCCAAGCTACATTTCTAATAAAATAGATATTTTCAAATTTCTTCTCTCTTAAATAATCACTTATTTCAAAATTAGCTACCCAATCCTTCAAATAGTTATTAGCATCTTTCTAATTTTAACTTAACCATTAACTCTATTAAATGTATTTTCTTCTACAATTTTGAATATAAATCATAGCATCTTATACATATTTTCTTCTCAATTAAGAGTTTTTCTTTAAATGCTAAATGGCTTAAACATATCCAATTTAAGATCCTACTTATTTTAAAGCTATTGCATTTCCAACTGATGTGAAACCACATATGCTTTATGTCGTTGTAAATTTTTCTATTAAATCAGAGAATTCATCAGAAAATTAGTTATAAAGGTAAATTTATCCTATTGCAGTATTTTCATCCTTCTGGATAATATCGTTGACATTGATTATATCTTTAAATTGATTCAAAAATTGTTGCATAATTGATCTTTCTCTCAAAATTTATAAAATTATTCATAAAAATACATTTAAGTTAAATTTTATATATTTCTGATCGATACTATTTTATTAATAGAAATGGTGTTGGTACATATAAAATAATTCAAACTTAGAATTTAGGTTTACAATTTAAGTACTTTGGAACATCAGCAAATTTAGATGGTACATCATAAGCAGCAGGCCCTGGACTGTTATTTATATTATAAATTGGTTTTCTTTTATTTGGTTTACCAAATCCCCAACTGGGTCCCATTAAAATAGATTTAAATTCATATGCACCAGGTCCTGGAATTTTTTCAGATGGTTAAGCCTTATTCTATTTAATATCCTAAACTATCTTGACAGATCCATCATAAGAATAACATAATTTATCTTATGGATTATAAGTTCCTATTATTAAATTTAATATAACCTGGTCCTGGTATAGTCTGAGGTCTCATATAAGGTTTTACTCCTTTAAGTGTAATATTACCTAATTTTTAAGGAGGGACATCATATGCTCCTGGTCCAGGCACAAATTATGATTCATTTTCAGCCATTGATATTCTATTTGCTTTACTTAAACTGTAACAAGGTTATGTTTTCTTACTTCTTACATCATAATTCCTAAAATAAAAATAATTATTAAAATTACTCATAATAATATCTTCCAGGTCCAGGATCTTGGGTAATTTTTTATGATGGAATTCTAGGCTCTTTTCCCATTTTGAATACAGGTTATGAAGATTTAATAAAAGATACATCAGGAGAATATTTACCAGGTCCTGGTATTGATTTATCACATTCTTAAGTTTTTAATTTTGGTTTTAGTGTGAAACTCTATTGTGTCAATGTACTTTTTAATTCATACATACCTGGGCCAGGGGAACCCATATCTAACGATTGATGCATTTTAAAATTATTCTTTGATCCAAATCCCCATGAAGGTTATGATTTATGTGGTGAAAATTTATTATGGTTTGTGAGATTGTATTCTAATATAATTATTAAAGTATACATCCTGGTCCTGGCGAATTAGATCCATCTTCCATAGTTTTTATTCTTTTTTCAATAGGAAATTTACTCGAAATTGTTGTTTAATAAGTCTAATTTAAATCATAAGTTCCAGGACCTGGAACAAAATTTTTGATAATTTTATCAATCTTTACACCCATACTATATGAAGGGATTCTTTTTTGAACAGTTAAGAATTATTCTTCTTTGTAATTCCCTGGTCCAGGAGATTATGAAATAACTTTCTCTTTAAGTCTACCTTTAATTGTACAACAAGGTGCACCATTGATTAAAGATTTTTAAGGATATTAACCTGGTCCAGGAGTGCATGATTTAATTCTTATTTCTCTCTTTACTTTTCCTCCGATTCTATTAATTATTGATAATTATTATACGTCCATTAAGGAGAGGTTGGTTAATTATTTAATGAGTAAGTATTTGGGGCTGGAACTAAATTTTTGATAGGACTATCCCTTTTTGCAGTTCCTATAGAATATGCAGAAACCATTAAAAAAACAAGTTATTAAATTTTATTATACACTAATAAATAAAAAGAATTTTATTTATTTTATACTTTATTTAGTTTATAATTTTTATAATTTTCTTTCATGTCTTTAACTAAAAGAGAAATATCAAAAAATCATATGAGTTCAGAAGTTAATATATTCAATTAAGTTGACTAAGAACTTATAAGAAAAAGACCAGGTTCTGGATAACCAATTTCAACAAAGAAATCTCCTTTGCCTTTGAGAAAACCTGGGAATTCTGGGAATTAAAGAATGATTATTAAAGAACCTGAATAAAATATTAAACCAAGATAATTAAGCAATAATTCACATAAAACATGTTCAACTCAATAATTACCTATAATTGTAAACCTATTGAATTAAATTCATTTAGAAAAGTCCATCCTAATAATAGAAACCTCCAATAAAAATCGATAAAAAAATTATTATGATGAAATAAGAACAAGTAATAACTTCAGCAAGAGGTACTTTAACAGGAGAACGGTCTTAAAGAAATAGTAGCAATTAGAATTTGTCTACAGCAGATACTCATACAAAATAGTTTAATTGGATTGATGACCAATTATCTTCATAAAGAGAATCATCATTAAATGTATGTAATTCAAAATATCAAGAAAAAAAGAATGGGATCAAAAGAAAAGTAGACTAATAATATTTAAAACTAAAAAAGTAAATTATAAGATAATCACAAGAATGTTCATCTTCCTCTTAATTAACCTAAATGTTGTATTGATTTTACAATGACTGCTGGAAAAAATGATTTAAGTAAAATGTTAGATTCAATAAAGATGGAAATTAAATAAATTTCAGAATAATCACATTAAAATGGAGTGATTTTAAATATGAGTGGTAAGATTTAAATATTAAATTAAGAAATAAAGGAGATGGCTGATGATGGATGTTCTTCTATGGGATAGAGTACAGTTTATTAATTTAAAAAATGAGAATAAATTACTCATCTTACTAAATTGATTTACATTTTTAATAGTAAATAAATATTATATATAAAATTTGTAATGGGAGGTTGTGGATCTCGAGAAAAAGAATTAAGAGAAAAAGTAGGATTCTCTTAAAGCGACTATGATTATGCACTAAAAAAATTTAGTAAGATGACAAAATAAAAACCAGGGTATTTATAATTTTTATAACAGGAAAACAGATGAGTATTTTAGTTTCGAAGGCTTTAAACAATATTTTACTGAGAATCCTGTGTTAGCATAAAAGCTCTATATATTTATGAGAAACTATGGAGGTTAAAATTATGTAGATAATCTCACATTTCTCACAGTTGGTATAGTAAAAGTATAATTTTAGTGGATTTATTTACAAGAGTATCAATGAAGTTGTAAAATTAACTGAAGAACTTAGATATATATACATTATTTACTTTAGTCTCTTTATCAAGTCCTGACATAATGTAAAGAGATGCATTCAATTTAAATAATGTCTATAAGATAAGTGTGAGTTATTCAAATGCAGTAAAGCTATTTAAAGTAATCTATATCTTTTTATTTTAGGAACTTATAAACATGTAAAGTGATAAAGGAGATATTTTATGTCATGATGACGATTAAGCCCCAATTTTAATTATAAACAACATATTTGAAAGTAAGACAATTTAATATTAATTAAATAAGATCATTCCTTATTGAATTATAAAGCTTTTAATGATAAAATTAAATCAGAAACTCCTTTTATTTGCAAAATAGTAAAAAATTATATAGCAGGAAAATTCGTTAATAAAACATTAAGAAATACATTACCAAAATTAGATCCAAGTGAACTTATGAATAAATAATTGATAGGTAATAAATATGATATAAATTAAGCTTTACTTAATTTAAGTGTACCATGGTTTTAAAAGTGTATTGCAATTAATTAAATTTATAAATATGAGGTAGAAAGTGGATAATAATACAATTTTAATATCTTAGGAAATTGTTTACTTTAAGCTAAAGGACCAAATATGATTTTATTTAGACATTCTCAAAAAGATAAAGATGGAGAAAAATAAGAAAAATATGTATTTGGATATTTCTCTCCTTCTTAATGGAGAGTGTCTCCTGATATTTCAGGAAATAAAGGATCATTTATATTCTCTATCCATCCTAAATTTAAAATCTTTTCAACTAATGGTTAACAATAAAGTAAATTTGCTTTATTAGTTCCAATCATTACAAAAAGATAAAGTTAAACACTTCATTCACCCCTAAAATAGGGTCCAAAATAACCAGGTTTAGGTATAGGAGGTAGTGGATATGATCATCATAGAATTTGGATAGATGGGAAATAACTCTAGGCAAGTAGATTAGTGGAAGATGATAAAACATTTTAAAGTGGTTCAATATTACCTGATGATATACATTTACTTAATGTAAGTATTTTTATTGATTGATTTATTTAGATTGACCTTATAGAAATATGGGATCTACAATTAAGTACTGTAGGGTAAGGTACTTCTTATTTTAAATCAACATCTCCTTAAGTACATTTTGGTGATAATGAAAAAAGAATTAACTAAAATCAATTAAGAGATTTGATTATTACCTTAAATTAATAATAAGGAAGAAATGATTATGTATAATATATATTAATAGAATTTAGAGAAGAGATACAAGGGAATTTTAAACTAGTAATCCCTTACTTCCGATAAATGAAGAGGAGGAGGAAAAACAATAAGGAAAATGATATTTATATTATATAATTAAAATATAATTTATGGAATCACCAGTTTTATCCAAACAATTAGAATTATCAGAATTAAAATAGATCATCAAAAATAGGTTTTCATTTGATAGAAGAAAAGTAATATTCTTTACTTTAAATTCATGTTTATTGGGATTAGCAGTATTTAGTTTATTTTCTGCTATCACTCTTGAAAGCAATTCATAAATCTTTAGAATTAGAACTTATTTAACAGATTAAAATTTATCTAATAGAGAATAGGCTAGAAAATTAGAAACAATATTGATTCCTTAAAATATTGCTCAATTATGTACAATTGTTGCTTCTATAATTGGGTATTATGGAATTTATTAAAAATCATAAAAGGTAATTGATAAATAAAATACATTTAGATTTTACATTTATTCCCTATTAGTTTAGGAATTAGCTTAGCTTTCAGAACAATTGCTACAATAGTAATTATTTCATATTTTAAAACAATATAATCTGTATAAAATTATAACAAATATAGGTATTTGAAGAGGAGGTAGGAACTTTTATTACATTACAAATTTTATTTTTGGCTTTTAATTGGTTGTTTTGTGTTTTCGCTTATCAATAATTTAAGAAAGCCTAAGTAGAATATCATATTGTCACAAAAGATAGAGAGAGATTAATTATGGATAATAATATGGCTTATGAATTAATAAAGAAAATCATAAAAAATTGATTATTGTGTTATAATACATATACGCATTAATATTTTACATAAATCACTACTTATTAAAATAGAAATAATCCTAAGGGTTCACTATTTTACTTAATATATCACCTATTACTGATAAATACTTAATTTTATCTTATAAATTTGATCTTAAGACTAATGCATATGCATGTTTTTAAAAAAATTCAATTGACAAAGTTTAAAAAAGAGATTTGAAAATATCTTAAATTCTTTTAGTATTTGATGGATTAGAATAACATAACATAAGCATTTCTTCTAAAGCTTTAACTTCAATTGAATTAATCCATGCCCAGAAATGAGGCAGTAAATTTTAGTTATCTGCAAAATATAATTTTACTTTTTCTATAGACATTGTATCTTCAGTAATAAATTTCATTTGACTCTTAATTAAATATAACTTTATTAAAGATTCTTCATTACTATCTTATGATTTTGAAATTCCTTATTTTTAATATTAGATTTATGTAATGAGATTATTAACAGCTTCTGATTATTCTTATTTAATAATTTTAGTTTCTCCAATCTAATTTAGAACCTTGTTTGATTATGCTTATTAAATAAGCTATTATAAAAAGCTTAAAGGTATAGTGACAGCTGGAGTGAAACATTTTTAAAATTAGAATTATAAATTAAGTTATGGATATTTAATTGTTTGATTTTAAGAGCCATTTTATTCATGTTAATTTTGAACAATTCTAATTGGAGCTACTTTTACTGTCTTTTTAGTTTCTTAATATGGTTCAAAACTCATAAAAATAGATTTTATAAATTTTTGTATTTACTTTTTTAAATAATATTTTATATATATAAAATATATATATAATAAAATGTATAGAGAGATTCAAATGTAGAAAATATTAAACAACAACTATTTACTTGGAGTATTCTTTTTTATCATATGTGTTTATGTATGGATGGTTTACTTAACATTAATAAATCCATACTCATCTGAATATACCTAAATCATACAAATACTTTGGATTCCATTATAAATATTTTATATGATGGTTGTATGGTCAATGGTCAGATGTATTATTAGCGATCCTGGCAAAGTATTTTCTATATAAAATTCAGGTTCCCATTTATTGGGGAGTTTTATTAGATGATTAAGAATAAAAGAAAAGACGATATTGTTTAATTTGCCATATTTTTAAACCTGAACGTTGCCATCATTGTTCAACGTAACTATTTTATAATTATTTCAAAAGTTGTTAAAGATGTGTTTTAAATATGGATCATCATTGTCCTTGGATTGGAAATTGTGTAGGATATCAAAATAGAAAGTTTTTTATATTGTTTCTCCTCTATATAAATTTATCAGTCTTATTTAGCATTGTTATTACAGCTTTTAGAGTTTATCCAATAATAATGGATCTTATATTTGTAGATTGGAGACTTTTAATAGAGGATTTTAATGTTATCCCTACTCTCTTACTGTAACAAATTAAAACATAATAGAGCAATAATTATTCTTGTATTTGGAGGAGTTATATTCAATTTCTTTCTATTTCACTTAGATTTAGTTTCAACTAATAAAACAACTATAGACACTTTAGAAGTTAGAAGAAATGGAAATTCATCATAAACTACTTTGAATGGTTATGATATTGGGTAAACAATTTAAATATATAAATATATTTCAGTATCAAAGAAAATTGGTTACAAGTAATGGGAACTAATCCTTGGCTCTGGCCTTTTCCAATGTTCGGAGAAAGCGGAAGACCAAAAGGAGATGGAGTAAGATGGGAACGTAATCAGAATTAATTAACAATGACTGAATAGAATGTTACACATAGAACTTAAACAAATTAAAATTAAAGAAGTGAAATGACTTAGCCTCAATAAAGAGTGTGAAAAGAATAATTAATATAAAAATATTAACATTCCCAATCATAAATTTTTAATTTCTGAAATAAATAGATTTTGTTAATTCAAAATTACTATTACTATTATAATGAAAAAAACATATTTAATGATTAAATTGATTGTATTAATTATATATCTACATTAAAAATGATATGTATTTATTCAAAATAAGTATATAATATCATGAATGTATATAAATACTATTAATTATATATGAATTTGAAAAAAATGAATTATTTCGAAAATATTCTCTCAATATAAAAAGAATAAATTTAATAATTTTATTTACTTTATCCCAATTAAAATTTAATGTATTTTCATTACTATTAATAATTTTTTTATTAAAACAGTTTGAATTTTAACTTATTATTATTTGATGATAAAAACAAAACTCATTTATCTAAATAGATATTATACTTTCCTATATATCAGAATGAAATTATAATAATAATTATTTAATATAAACCAGCAAGTATTAAATAGATTTGAATTTTTTCATAAAATTAATTCATTATTTTATCTTCAATCTAAAATGGTATTTATAAATTCTATTTACTGGGAGAAATAAAAGGTTATTTAGAACATATAATCTAATTATTGTCTATATATTAATGTATATATTTAGTTTTTGTTCTTAATAACAATTATATTAAAGAATATTAAATATTATTACTTATTAGCTATGATTATTGATTAAAATCCAAAGTAGTAGTAGAAGACAGAATAAAAATAATACGAATTGAATAAAACTTAAAAGTTGGGAATAATTATGAAAAATTTAATAATTATAAAAAAAATTAATATTTCCCACCCTTAATTTTCTATTTAATTAATAAAAATGGAGGCTAATTAAGTCAACGACTAAGTCATAAAATAGTTATTATATTCAAAAAAGGTATTAGTATTAAGCAAATATTAGTATAAAGAATTAGTTGATGCTGCAACATAATTGGGTTTAGTGAAATCATACTCGAAAATGAAATATGATGGGATAATTTATTCAATTGGATAAATAATTTAATTGTCTGTAGATGGTAATAGAGACAAGAAAACATATGGAAAATTGATAGGATTTTGTAATTTATAAGTGGATGAATATTTGATACCCATGATCAAAGTGTAAAAGTATATTAATAAATTGGAATTACCCTAAAAATTAAAGGAATTATAAGAAGGAATAAGTGAATTTGAACTATTTTAATCAGAAATAGAGGAGTGGTTGTTTTGCACTTAGATTGATCATGAAATAAAGTTAATATCAATAAAGGAATATGAGGAAATGACAATTTAAAATGAAAGAACATATTTTACAAGAGCTGATTATAATGTAGAGAAGGATAAGTTTACTCCTCCTATTTCGAAATGGACAAGAATCTGTATTTGTAATTAAATATCAAATCCTGATAAATCATATATTTAATGTGACAAATGTTCTAAATGGTTACATTATGAATGTGCTGGTGTTTAAGCATAATTAGCATAAGATATGACTTTTTATTGTGCAATGTGTAGAAAGAAATGAATTGGAATTCGATTAAAAATCTATCTATTGATCTATAATAATTTTCTAAATTATTATCTAAATAAATATCTAAATAAATATCATTTTGAATATAAATCCATAATATTGATAGGTCCATTTGATTAAATTGGTTATTATTATTAATATTGGAATAATTATTATTATTATTATTATTATTATAATTATTATTACTAATAAAGATGTTGTTAATAATTTAATTGCTAATTATAAAATCCATTATTTTATTATTATCCCATATTAGATAAATAAGCATAATTTGAATTTTTATTTGGTATTATTTATTATGATTATTATGTTTATTAAGATTCTGATTTGTAGAGTGTAAGTATATCTAAAGAAGGTAATGAATGGATAGGTTGATTAATATTAGAAGTTGATTGTACAAATTCAGTGAAATCCTTTTCAGGTGACAATGAACGTGTAGTACCTTAATGAGTATTTTATCCTTAGTTTTCTTCTACTTATACAATTGGTTTTTTGACTCCAAAAAAGTCATCTTCGAAATCAATCAAATCACCCAATTTTACTTTAGGTTCTTCTATTTTAATTTCTTATTGATTAAAATAAAAGGGTTTGACTGTTCTAATTGAGAATATAATATAAATATTACGTTTTAGTTAGAATATATTATTGTTTAGGATCAGGACAAGATATTTAAGGTATGAATCTCTTTTTGACATATTTCTCTTATACGAATCTAATTAATGAATCTAGACCTTAATTAATAGTAGGTTTGCTATAAAATTGTTATTTATAATCATTTACATAAAATCTTTTGGCATTTTATTTTCCCAATATGAATTTGCTGTTCCATTACCAATAGATTCCATAATATCAATATTTTCTTAATACCATCCATCAATATTGGTTGATCTTACTCTTGTAACACTAGGACCTAATGTTCGATGGGCTCCTTATAAATGAAAATTATATTAAACCTGCACAATCCATACATATAAAAATTCCATAATCTAAGCTAACCCATCTAGGTCCTTTTGTTGCACAGTCAGCACAATTTAAATTTTCAGGTCTTTTTAGAATTAAACCAAATATTTTTTCTTAAGCTTTAGCTGGTATGTATTATTTATTTATTGTATTTGAAATTATCAGTTCTATAAATATTTTAATGATTTTTTGAGCTTTAATGTTCAAAATTTTGATGATCTATTCAATGTCAAAATTATAATAATATCTCTCTGATCTCAAAACACATCAAGAAGAAGAAATAGATATATAGATAAATTAACCTAATAAACAAGAAAATAGTGATGATTCAGATGATGAATAGAATGAAATTCTTAATGAGATACTTAAATGTATGTAAAAAGGATTGTCAGAAAAAGTCTTTGATTTTGATATTGGCAATTAAATTAGATTGATTGATGTAGATGATATGAATAAAAGTGCTTTGTATTTGGATGCCTTGGCTTGGCTTTATTCTAATAGAGTAGATAGAACTTATGTGGAAAGTCTAAAGTTAAAAGTTAATTTATTAAGAGCATACGATTCATCTACTATTCCTAATGCTCCACCTTAAAAGAAAAGTAAACAATAGTAAAATCAATAAATAACATAAAAAACTATTCATCTTAATCGAAATGTGGAACTTAAAGAAATAACTAAATATGGTGAATCAACTCTTGATTTTAAACCTTATACTCATCAATATGATACACTTTAAATCAATCCATTCTTTAATCAAACAAGTAAATCTTTAGATATGCAGGATTTGAATACATTAATTATTTATAATCCTAAATTTGATGAGAATCTAGCTATTATCATTGATCCTGATTAATTATTAAAAGTAAATGAACAAAATAAGAATATATTAACAGGGTTTATTAAATTGGAAATAGATACATCAGTCTTAGATTATTCTAATTTAATGTGTAAATAATTCAAAATGAGTTTTAATGAAATAAATGATTTTAGAGAAAGATATAAATATTTACTCAATAAAAAAGATACTTAATCTGTTAAATTGGAAAAAAAATAATAAATTGCTATTGATAAATTTATTAATGATTTTCGTGTTTATGATGAAAAATTAAAATAAGCATAATAAACAATAGATTAATAATAATAATCTTTATCTTAATTAAGTGTTGAAGAATAATAATTTATAAGTTTGAATTAATAATATTAATAATAATTAAAAATTAATCAAACAGAAATAGATATTGATTAATAAGATGTACTTTTAAGAAAGAAAATTGCATAATTGAATATTGATTCATAACCTTAATAATAATAATTTGAAAATTAATAGGTTGATATTTAACTTAATTAAATGGATGTTGAAGAATTCAATAATTAACTACCTGAGCTATTACCTGATCCTTATGCTATTGATTAAATAAATGAAATTAAATAATTAAATTAAGAAAAGAAATAATTACAATTAGAACAATTTTAAATATAACAAGAAAAGAAAAAGATTCTATAAGAACAAATTTAAAAATAATAAAAGGAAACAGTAGAAAAATAAATATCAGAAGAGATGAAATAACTTAGTTATTAATAGCAATTTCAAGATATATTTAATGATGTGAATGTTCCAATAGATGAATGGGATTTAGAATAAGAAGAAGAAGAATTTGATTAAGATTTAGCACCTTATGAATAATAATAATAATAATAATAATAATAATAAAAAAATAATAATTAATAATAACCAGTTTAATAATAATAAACAAATGTTAAGAAGAAATAAAAGAAAATATATCCAGATACATTTAATTTTGATGATGCATCAGAATTAAATAGATTTCTTATTTTAAATACTGTTGGAAATAATTAAAGGGATTTTGGTTAGAGAGAATTAACATTAAAATGCTTAGCTGATAATTGTTAAGATTTTGATTATTATAGATATTTTGAATATTTTACAAGGGAATATACTGGATTTTTATAAGAAGAAGAATAATAATAATAAGCAATTGCAATAGTTGGACCAGATAATTTTGGATTAGATGAATTCTAAATTTAAGTATAATTAGAAGAGACAAATTATATGATAGAAAACTATTCAAATGATTTAGATCACTATATATTGCCTTTTAGAGTATAAGCTAATAATAATAATGAACCAATTACAATTAAATAATTATAAATTATTTTGGAAAGAGTTATTGATGAAATTAAGGGATAAGTTGAATTCATCAAAATTGAAAAAACTTTACCTTTAATAATGAATGAAAAAATTAGTAAGAGTAAATTATTTGCTGCTCTTTTATTTGTAGCTAAAAATAAAGGATATAAATTAGAATAAAAGAATAATTCATTTAAAGATATCTTAATAATAAAAAAGGAGGAAAATAATACAATTGAGTTAGATTATGATGAATACAATCGTAATGAATCACAAATGGCTGATGCAATGTAAATTGAAAGATGATTAATTTAATATACTAAATTATTTAATTAATTTATAAATCATTCAAGATTATTATTAAATTTTTTTAATTTTTTATATTAATTTAATTGAGAAATTGGTATTCCAAAGTAGATGAATATATCATTTAAAAGTTGACAACTTTTAATAGTTATATTTAATTATGGAGAATCTTCAATTTGTTCTAACATATTGATGATATCATCTACCTGGATAAATAATCCCTCTATATATTTTAATTACAAATACCCTAGAGAATGTATTACAATTGTTCAAGAATGTATTAGCTTGTTAGACCAGTTTATTTGTATTATTAAACCAGATCCTAATGCCATTATCTTTATTCTTTATTTCGAAAAAAGAAATTCTAACGAGCCTTTTCTGCAACCTTTCTTAATTTTTATATATTCTCTTATCTTTAATTTTAATTAACTGTTAAAGATCTAGATCTAATACTGGAAGTTAAAGGACGATCCTTTTACAATGTAGTTACTAATTCAGTGAATTTATCATTAAATTTCATTCTAGTTGTATAGAAATCTTAATAAATATAGAAATTATTACCTTAACATTATTTCACTAATTTAATTTCATTGTTATTAATTTTTTAAATAAATTTTTGATTGTATTATTATTTAACAACCTTATGATTATCCTTATTTAAATAGCATTATTATCTTTACATTTAAAGTTCAGGAAATTCTAATTTTGAAGAAAGTTCATCTTCTTCACAAGTAGTAACATCATTTATCTTTTAAGATATTCTTTCAACAAATGATTAAGGAGATGTATTTCTCAAACTAAATTTTTAAGAGTAGATATCATTAATACGAGAATTTTGACATGTTTCTTTGGATTCATCTTTTTTTAATCTAACTAAAGGAGTATAAGGTTTTAATAATTATCCATCAACCATTGAAATAAGATATTCTCTATGTCCTTTACTTGTGTTTAATTTATTGATTTCAAAACTCTAATGTAATTTTTAGATGGAACCTTGATTTGTTCTTGCTATAAAAACCTCTCTCTAAGATTCTTTTATATTTTATTTATATTGTGCTTTGTCAACTTTACTTATTCTTTATTTTTCTCTTTTATAATTTACTAATATTATTACTTCTAATATTGATTTAAAAATCGATCAACTTCATTTTACTAATTAGCAGATTCTTCTTTTTTTGGAGAAGACTTGGTTGAATTTATTTGATTAATATTAGATTTTGACTTATTTTTAAGTTATCTTTTGATTTCCTTTAATTGAGATAAATTTAATTGATTCATATCTTAATGATTAGGTATATGATAATTAAAATTGTCTATTCTAATAGTTGATAAATAAATGATTACATTTATTGAAATTCATCAAATTGATTTCTACTTCTCTTATATTAATCAAGATTTAATTTCTTTCTTAGATCTTAAATCTAATTTTAGTATATCAATGTACTATCAGGATTAATAATATCAGGTTCTTATAATAATTTTAATTTAAGTTCATAAGATTATGTAAGAACTTCCTCTAAAACTTTTAAAGTGATCTATTTCAATTCAGAAATAGATGGTTAAATGAGAATTTCATTTTTATTAATCCATTTTTTCCATTCATTTATTGTTTTTTATTTTTCCTCAAATTCAATAGATTTTATACACTTTAGTTTATCTTTTCTATCACAAGTGTTATTTTCCATTTAATCAATATAAGTATCAAAAATATTTAAGAGTGTCTATAATTAATTTAATTCATATTATTATGATTTATTCAAACTTTATTTATTGTTATTCTAAACATAAATTACTAATTTTCTTAAATATTATAATTCTAATTTTATTTATGATTTGCATTCTTCCAATTTAGATAATAGAATCCATTTTGTAGTAGTCTCCTTCTTGATCACCTTATAAACTTTTTAGCAATCCTATAATTCTTATAATCGTAAATCTCTAGCATCATAATGTTCAATTAAATTTGTTTATATCTTATTAGCATCCTATTGATTATTTTCTTGTTAATATCCATTTCTTAGTCTAGATACAATCTTAACAGTTTATGGTTTGATACCACTCATAAGTAACTGAAATATTAAATATTTAATTATTATATATATTTATGGATTCATAAAAATATACATCTCCATATGCTAAATTGTAATCAATTATTTTATAATATAGATGGGAATAGAAAGATTGGAGAGAAGTACTTATATAGGAAATTAAGACTAATAATCCAAATGCCAAAATCACAAATAAAGCTTTAATTGAATAATATTTTAAAAGATATATGATGCTTTAACCTTCTGATAAGTCTAATCTTATTGTCAATCATCCTGCATTATTATAGGTATAATACTTATTCTAAAAGGTTGACAAAGAAAAAATTGATAAAGTGACAAATGATACAATGTTAAGTTTAGTTAATGCTACTGCAGGTTGCACAGTTGCATCATTGTTATTTTATAAATTACTATTGAGCAAAAGAAGAATCTTTTATGATTTCTATAGAAAGGGTAGACTTTCATTTGTGAAAAAACCATTATCAATATTTGTGTTATTCACTACATGGGGTGCTGGATTATCTTATGGATATAAATAAACAATTCCATTTGAATTATTCAAATAAGGGATGTACAAAAAATATCTAATAGAGTATGATAAAGTATATTTATGAGTAATTTAATATAAATTCTTTTTAGACATAATTAATTCTAAAAGTAAATGTATTATTAAATATTGATTTAATATTATTTGAACAATCAAATAGTGTTCTTTTAGGTTGATATAAATATATCTCAAATAAATTAGATTATTATTAATTGAGAATAATTATTGTAATTAAATTATATCATTAATTGACATAAGATGGTAAATTAATGAATTCCACGTATTTTAGGCATCTCTTTTGAATATGGTTTAAGGGTAACCAATAATTGAAGTTACATTAGATGGAATAGAGACACGTAAACATACAAGATTTGTTGATAAATAATTAGGAGCATTGAGATTACCAGTTTACACTGTTATTAGATTATTAATTTATTAGGGTGATGATGATATATCAGGTGTAGTGGAAGTAAAAATGAATAAATAAAAGAAAATAGAACATTTAGGTATAAGAATTGAATTGATTGGACGTATAGGTAAAAATAAATATAAATAAACAAGAAATTATTAATGATTAAAAACAGAGTTCAGATTTTATGTCAATGTCTAGAGAATTAGAACCTTAAGGAATTCTATTTGAAGACAAAGCATATAAATTTTAATTTTAGAAGTTTGAAAAGCAAAATGAAAGTTATTATGGTAATACAGTGAGATTAAGATATTACTTAAAGATTTATATGACTAGAAGTTATGGTAAAGTATAAAAAGAAATTGATTTTGCTGTTTTAATTCCTTAACCAGAAATAGAAGAATAACCTTAAACATCATTAAAATTAGAAGTATATATTAATTATTAAATAGGTTGGTATTGAAGAATGTTTACATATTGATTTTGAATATTTCAAAAGTAAATTTCATTTGAGAGATGTCGTAACTGGAAAAGTAAATTTTTATTTGGTTAAAATCAAAATAAAATATATGGAATTGGCAGTAATCAGAAAAGAATAATATGGTCAAGGTTAATAACAATAAACAGATAATGAGACACTTGTAAAATATGAATTGATGGATGGTTGTCCTTAAAAAGGAGAAGTGATTCCAATTAGATTATATTTAAGTGGTGTAGATATAACACCATCTGTTAAAAATGTTAATGGTAAATTTAGTGTCAAATATATTTTGAATTTGATTTTAGTAGATGAAGATGATAGAAGATATTTTAAATAATAAGAGATAACAATTTATAGAAAGAAATGATTTATTAATATCATTTATAATAAACATCTATATAAGTCATTATTAATAAGTTTATTATTATTAATTGTTAATATACAATGATATTAATATCAATGATCATATGGTATAGTTTAGACAATTAAATGTATCTTTCAAACAAAAAATTCATATTTATAAAATATATGTATAATTCATATTACTTCTGCCTCTACAACAAACATATTAAATATTGCCAAAAATACACTATATTTAGCAACCTTTTCTTTAGATGTAATTTATAATCCTTCTTCTCTAAGCATGAGTTCAAAATCCTTTTCATAAGTAATACTTCCAAATTCAATAGTTGTGATGTATTTTAAGTAAGGCTTTATTTTTTCGATTATCACTGTTTTATAGTTTTTATATGGTTCCAGAGTCAATAAAAAAAAGATAGAACCTCCTTTACTCAATCTTTGTTTTGCAATTCTTAATGCTCTTATTCTGTCTGGCATTATCATGAAAGATGAAGAAAAGATCACAGCCTCATATTGTTCTTTTGAGTTTTCTAAATCATAAAAGTTTTATTCTCTTATTTCTACATTATCATTTTATTTGAATGTTTGTTTTGCATATCTAGGATTCATGATTATTTATTTTACCTTAAATAATTAGTATCGATGTCTATTCCAACTACTCGAATTCTTGAAGGAATCCTATTAATAATTTGTTTCATCGGATGTCCTGTACCTACTCCAACATCTAGAATTCGTTTAACATTTGGCATCTTTTTTTCCAATCTATCGCACATCATTACGTAAGTCCACCTATTTATTAAATGTTATTATACTTTGTGTAGAATCTACTGTACAATAAATTGTATATATAGACAGGTAGGTAACTCAAAATGGTGATTAAAAATCCAATAATTCTTGCTAACATCTCTATTAAATTATATTATAATAGTTGAACAATTCATAGGAACATTTAATTGTCAATTTTATTACAATTAGATGATCATACATCACATGTCATTTATAAGTAAATATGTAATTAAATTAAGATTTAATTCTTATTTATTTATTCATAATAATAAGTTTTGCCGACTTAGCCTTGTCGTTAACAATTTTATTGAATTAATTACAAAACTCTATTAAATTAATGATATTTTATTCATATATATTATTTTTCTAAATTCTTCTAATCTACTATGAGTTTATTAAATATTTTAATAATTCATTCCAAATCTTCAAAATAAGAGAATAAATTTTTTACAATCTAATTATAATTTATGGACTATTCTATAAATAAATTAACTTAAGGAATTTGATTCACTCTATAAATATTTAATTTCATAACAAATTTATACTCTAATGGGAGCAGCTTGTAAAAAAGATGAAATAGAAATTAAGAATCTTTATTCATTATATTTAAGAGTGAGTAAATAAAAACTACCTGACTAACTTGCAATTGAATTGCATTCAATTCGTACAAAGCTTATTAAAGATAAAATACCAAAACAATGTTAATTAATTTATAATATACTCCTTAATAATATAAAGGAAGAAGCAATTTAATAGGCTCAAAGAATTAAATTCTAGTAAGTTTAAAAATTAGATCACTCTAACATTTAGAATGATAAGTTAGATTAACTTTTTTGTATTAGTTTCAGATTTTTAAATTTTGAAGAGCTTAGAAAATATATTGAAATTGATGATTTCAATAATAATAGCAATAATTGTCAAATTATTAACTTATTTAATGCAACTGATATTTATTGTAAGAAGGTTAGATTATTTCTATCCAGAATAAGCCCAAAATATTATATGTACTTTTATTCTTTACTTTGGAAATAATATAAATAAAATGTTGATGTCTTGAGCAATATTTTCTCTTTTGATTTCATTAATAATGATAAATTTCAAAAGATCCCATTTAATTTTACTTTCTAGCAATTCATGTATAAAATATGGGGAAACAATATTCAACCCTATATAAATAAAATTTAAATAAGGGATTTGCTATATAATAAAAAAAATGATGAATTAAATTAATATTTCGATGATTTTATTGAGATTTCAATCAATGAACATTAATTGGAATATTCTGGAAATATTGGACTTACTCATTCAAAGGGATTCAAAATTTTTCTAAATTAACTATTGGAATTATTATATGAAGAATTTGATATAGGATGTAATAAAAATCTTGAAGATATTATTTAATATGTTAAGAATAATAGATTTTTAAATTAGTAATTAAATGAGTAAATACTTATTCATTATATATACCCATAAATTTTTGAATATATTGAATCATAATTATCTATGATGTTAAAAGAATAATTCAAAGTTACTAAACAATATTTAAAAGAATAAATAATTCAAGATAAAGTATCAAATAATACTCTATCAAAATTATTGTTAGAAGAGGATGATGAAAATTACACTAAAACATCAAATATCTTATCTTCTTAATGCAAAACAAATTATACATCTTCTTTAAAAGCAAATTACTTATCAATTTAAAATCAAGATGAAACTACATTTTTTAATTATGAAAATAATAAATGGGAATATTTTACTAATGTATAACACTCAAGTTATTTGAATATCGTTGAATAAAGCAATAAAGTAGAAGAAGTAAAGTAAAGGATAGATGAAAGATCTAATAAATTATTTAAGAAATTTAGACTAGAAACAGTTAAACAATAAGATTTTGCTGTTTAATATATAAACATTATGTTTGATTACACTCATATAAATAAAAAAGAAGAGATATCAGACTTAATATTTTAACTTAACTTGTTTTATTGATTTGTTTATAATTTTTATTCTAATTACTTTATCAATCCTATTGTTTATTTTTTGTTACATCTAACTTTAAAATTGCACAATAATAACTGATTATTAAAAGCTTAAAATAGTCTTCTTCAATATTTTATTGATTGATTTGAGGAAATGAAATCAAGACCTCATTAATCTTTAATAAAGCCAAAGGATCATTTGCAATTTATGGATCATCTAATTATTATAATAATTTTTATAACATTTTCTATTAAATTAAATATATAAAATAATATACTTCTAAAAAAGTAATCATTTAAAGTTATGAATTAACTCTTAAATCATACTTTTTATTTGATTATGATTTTTGTTAAGAAAATAAAGATGTAATACCAATCATCTCTTCTGATTGAGGTTCAATTTTACTTTAAGATACTTACATTTTATTCTCTTCTAATTCAAACAAAGATGTTTAAGTACTAAGTGGATCAAAGCATAATAAATATTTAAAGAATGATGTTTAATTTTCTGTAATTTCAGCTTCACTTAAGATTTGTAATTACTTATGTAATTTCAGATAATTATGTGGATTACTATCTGTAATATACCAACCTACAATAGTAATTATTAAATTAACCTACAATATCCAAATTCTTAAAGAGATTCCATTTATCACCTTTTAATCTTAATTATTATCTTTCCTTTATAAAATCAATCTCTCCTGGTGTTAATTCACCTTTACCTGAATAACTAATCTCAAATGAATCTAATATATCTGTCTTATTTATTTTAGCATTATAAAATCCCAATAATATACCAGCATGAATTGTTTTACCTGGGAAATTAACTTTGTTTGCTAAAATTTATGAAGAAATGCTTAATAGCACTTATGGATGTACATTTGTTTATTACATTAATTTTTATATATATATATATTTTAATAATGTTTCCTGATAATTAAATAAGTCTCTTTAAAAGAAATTCTAGATTTCAACCTCAATTGGCTTCAGTTGAAAATACTAAACCATTTATTGATACAACAAAACTTATTAAATACACTGATCCTGTTCATAAGACACTTTTTGAATATCAACAATATAAAAAGAATTATAATTAAATGAAATAATCAAAAATGAAAAAAATACTATCAAAATCAGTTGATAAGACAACCAAATAAATTATTAATAGTAATAGTTAATTATCATCATCCGTTGATTATAAAATTAAATCTAGTGGATAAAATTTAAAATATAATTAGAGTACTCAAAGTGTCATATCTGAAAGTAGTATTACTAAAAAAGGAGTTCTTTATGATGGAAACAATACTCAAGTCTATAGAATTTTAATTGAAGGTCATTTCAATTATTATGCTCTTAAAATAAGTAAAATTAACATGAATAAATGTTCTAAGGAAATCTATTATCTTAAATAATTGAGACATCCAAACATAATTGAACTCAAACATCATTATGTAGTTTATGATAAATCTAATGTAATATCTCTTAAATTATATAGGATAATAGGCCTATGTTATATTAAATTATGCCATTAATGAGTTGTAATTTAAGATCCTTTTTATAACAATTTTATAAACATTCTAATGTTTAAGAAAACATTAAAGTTGCAGATCCTAAATTAATCAATCTAACTAAATAAGAGAAAAAAGCAAAATAAATCTTATTTAAATTATTTATCTATTAAATAGTAAGAGCAGTATCATATTTACATCACAAGAACATTACTCATAGAGATCTTAATCCTAGAAATATTTTAATTGATGTTGATACATTAAGTGTCTAACTCTGTGATTTTAATAGTGCAAAATCATTATTCTCTTAGATTCCTTCTCCAAATTATGTTGGTGAACGAAATTATAGAGCACCAGAATTATTATTAGGAGCTAAATTATATAATTAATAAGTTGATATTTGGAGTTTGGGTTGTATTATTTCAGAATGTTTTTTGGGCAAATAATTATTTAATGGAACTAATACTGTTGAAACTATGGCTGACATTATTAGATTGCTAGGAACACCTACTCTTTAAGAAATGAAAAATCTAAAATCTTAAATATTAGATCTTAAAATGCCTGAAATACCTAAATTTCCTATGGCTAAACGATTCTAAGAAATAGAAAATGAATAATTGATTGATTTGCTAGAGAAAATATTTGTTTATGATCCTAATTAAAGAATATCTGCTTTTGAAATTTTATTACATCCTTTCTTTTAAGAATTGAAACAACCAAATATTAAAATTAATTCAAAATCTCTTCCTAATTTATTTAATTTTACAAAAGGTATTATTATTTAATACAATTTCTAGAAGAGTTATAGTTAGATGAATATTAAATTAATCAAAATAGATTAATACCAAATTGGTTTACTGAAAAATAAAAGAGATTTGAATATCTAACAACCAGTATGGATGATGCTAAATTATTATTAAATAAATGATGATAAAACTATTATTATTTTATATAATAACACTCCTTACAATTCCAATTATATATTGAAAATCTATTTAGTTAATTTTTTGAGTTTCAAAATATTAATTTTTCAGTAAAATAGTATATTTCTATTACTTTAACAATTAACTAATTATATAACAAGCCTTAATTATGATTATAAACATAAATAGATTATAATGATTAAATAACATTACTTGGTCGAATCAAATTATTTAGAGAAAATTTGTTAAGATANTTCTAATGTTTAAGAAAACATTAAAGTTGCAGATCCTAAATTAATCAATCTAACTAAATAAGAGAAAAAAGCAAAATAAATCTTATTTAAATTATTTATCTATTAAATAGTAAGAGCAGTATCATATTTACATCACAAGAACATTACTCATAGAGATCTTAATCCTAGAAATATTTTAATTGATGTTGATACATTAAGTGTCTAACTCTGTGATTTTAATAGTGCAAAATCATTATTCTCTTAGATTCCTTCTCCAAATTATGTTGGTGAACGAAATTATAGAGCACCAGAATTATTATTAGGAGCTAAATTATATAATTAATAAGTTGATATTTGGAGTTTGGGTTGTATTATTTCAGAATGTTTTTTGGGCAAATAATTATTTAATGGAACTAATACTGTTGAAACTATGGCTGACATTATTAGATTGCTAGGAACACCTACTCTTTAAGAAATGAAAAATCTAAAATCTTAAATATTAGATCTTAAAATGCCTGAAATACCTAAATTTCCTATGGCTAAACGATTCTAAGAAATAGAAAATGAATAATTGATTGATTTGCTAGAGAAAATATTTGTTTATGATCCTAATTAAAGAATATCTGCTTTTGAAATTTTATTACATCCTTTCTTTTAAGAATTGAAACAACCAAATATTAAAATTAATTCAAAATCTCTTCCTAATTTATTTAATTTTACAAAAGGTATTATTATTTAATACAATTTCTAGAAGAGTTATAGTTAGATGAATATTAAATTAATCAAAATAGATTAATACCAAATTGGTTTACTGAAAAATAAAAGAGATTTGAATATCTAACAACCAGTATGGATGATGCTAAATTATTATTAAATAAATGATGATAAAACTATTATTATTTTATATAATAACACTCCTTACAATTCCAATTATATATTGAAAATCTATTTAGTTAATTTTTTGAGTTTCAAAATATTAATTTTTCAGTAAAATAGTATATTTCTATTACTTTAACAATTAACTAATTATATAACAAGCCTTAATTATGATTATAAACATAAATAGATTATAATGATTAAATAACATTACTTGGTCGAATCAAATTATTTAGAGAAAATTTGTTAAGATACTAAACAATTCAAAGAAGATAATAATTATTCTATTATTGGTACTATATCATGAAATTATCTATGTATTGAATTTGATTGATAGATTAAAATATAATTAGTTTAAGATGAAAATAATTTTATTCTATAAATTTATTTCCTTTTGGAGATATTAGTTACAAAAAAAAAAGTTATATTAATTTTCCTTCATTAAATTTTATTTAGATTTCACTTTCGAAAAATTAGATTTGCGCATATATAATTATAAGATGTTCGAGTTTTTAAATATTACTTTTTTTAATGCTTGTATTCAATTAACATTAATTATAAATCTAGATATGCATTCTAGAGAATTATCAGAATTTCTATGAAAATATATTTGCCATTTTTGAGTAATTTATTAATTTATTATATAGCTTATATATAACAAAATCATTTAGTAAGTAAAGGAAGATATCCAGCTGAAATAAAGATTTTCAAAATCTAATATTATGTTTTTTAAGTTGTTTTTGCTAATTTTCTATTATCTTTTTTAGTTGCACAATCTGTTACTTTAATTATTATTCTGTTATTTATTGCTTTTTTGAATTAATTTCATAAGAATTGATGATATCTTTAGTTTTGATTAATAATTTCTATAATTAAGATTATAATTTTTGGTTAACTGTGCATTCATCTTCTTAAAATGGATTTACAGATTTAGGTAATATTTTTTCTATTATTTTATTACTACTGTTAGATTTTTAATTTTTTTTCGATAATCTTTAATTATAACTAGTGCTGTTGGTTAGACTAATTGTTGTTGATTAACTTGATATTTTATGAGCATGATTAGCCTTTAATTCAATTTATATTGATTCAGTTTTGGATCTACTATTATTTGTACCTTCATCTTTTTATAAACTTCTGGATTAATTTTGAAAAAATTGATGGAAACTATTTAAATTACTCTAATTGAACATTATTGGTTAACTATTTTATGCACGATGTGTTGCCATCTTTATTTTTGGTGTTCTTACCTACACTATTAACATTAATAAATATATAGAAATTAAAATATTTATCACTTTAACTAATAAATGGATTATTATGTGTATAAGGATAATAATAATGTATAAATTTAAAGTAAATTGTAAAAAAGAATTAAGAATTTATGTATTAAATGCATTTTTATTGTTTTGCTGTGATTTATTTTCATAAATTAAAGATATAAATTTTTTTCAAATTAATTCATGGGAAGAGTTAGAAATAAGACAGTTAAGAAGGCAGCTAAAGTCCTCATTGAAAAATACTACATGAAACTCACTTCAGATTTTCATTTCAATAAAAAGATTCTCTCAGAAGTTGGATAAGTACCATCAAAAAAATTGAGAAATAAAATTGCTGGATTTGCAACACATCTTTTGAAGAGAATCTAAACTGGATCAGTTAAGGGTATCTCACTCAAAGTATTGGTCACATTTCAAACAATAGATTTAAGAAGAAGAAAGAGAGAGAAGATTGGACTATGTCCCTGAAAAATCATCTATTGACATTGACAATCTTAGAGGAGATCAAGATGTTAAAAGAATGCTTGAAAAAGCTGGTTTGGAAGTTGACATTCCCATTGATGAGCCTGTTGTCGAAGAAAAATAATAAAAATAACCAAGAAGAGGATAAAGAAGATAATAATAATGATTGTGAAAGTACATTTATTAAAGTAAAAAGCATAAAAATACATCTAATATTTAATATTCATAATGCAGATTTTCTTTTTATTTCATTCTCTGTTTATAATCTTAATTAATTTAATAGGAAAGCTTTTTATTCGTTAACATAATTTGTATTTTCATCATCAATTTTATTGAGTCTCTTTGATTTTTATCCATAAGTTCCTTAAGATTATAGTTCTTCTTGTAATTTTGCATTCAAATTTGTACCACCAGTGCTTTCAGCTACATTATTTTCATTATGATTATAATAAAAATTCTTAAGTAAGATTTCTTTTGGAAAATTTTCTATTAAATTTTATTATAGTGGTTTGATTTACATAAGAAATTCACTTTCTCCTCTACCAAATTCTTCTTCATCAAAATTAAATGTAAAATAATCTGGTTTGAATGGTGGTTTAACTTTTTTCATTAAGAAATCCTTATATGAATTCTTATCACTCCATTAAGTCATCCATGGATGATTTAAAAGAGAATCAATATCATCTATTCTTTTGTTAGGAGTCTTTGCTAATAAATTATTTAACAAATCTTTTAGAAGTTATGACATTTGCAATTAAGATGGAAAATTCAATTTTTAATTAAGTATTTTTTAATACATTTCATCTGTATTTCTTGAATAAAAAGGTGGTAAACCAGTTATTAATTCATATAACAAAGCTCCTAAACAATAAAGATCTAATTAGAATGTATGACCCTATTTTAATAACATTTCAGGAGCCATGTATTCAGGTGATCCACAAAATGAATAAGCAATATCTTAATTATCCATCTGTGGTTTAGATAAACCAAAATCAGCTATTCTAATATGACCATCAAAATCAATTAAGATATTTTCAGGTTTTATATCTCTATAAATAATATTATTATTATGTAAATTCTTCATTCCTAAACAAATTTCTGCAAAATAAAAATAAGCTTCTTCTTCACTCATTTTTTTAACCTTAATATAAATTAATAATTTATACTTTTCTAAGTAGATAAAATAATTCTCCTCCAGAACAATATTCTAATACGAAAACTAAGTATTTTCTAGATTCAAATGCATATTGCATTTTAACAATAAAGGGATGATTTAATTTAATCATTATATCTCTTTCATTTTGAATAATGTTTTATTTATTTTATTACATGATTGGTTTTTTTTCTACCAATTTCATAGCATAAAATTAACCTGTTCTTGTTTCTCTTACCAAATAAACCTTAGAGAAACCTCCAACACCTATGCATCGAATAAATTCAAAGTCTCTTAAACTAACTCGAGTCTATTTTAGTTCTTATTCAACATTAATAATAGGTTCGAGAATCACTGGTTATATTGGACAATTAGATAATAAAGACAAAGGTCTTTCAATATTAGAAAGTATATAATCTACAGGTATAGAAATATTGGCTGTTTTTATTCCTATTATTGGTTAACATGAATTTCCAAAATGATTTATTAATTCTTTTCTAATTGTTTCTACAAGCCAAGATATTTTATTTGTCGAGATATCAATAGTCATTTTTTATTTAAATTATTTATATTGAACAATTATTGCTATTAGTTCTTATTAACATTTTCTAAATTAATTCATTATATTACCTAGTAGTTATTGGTTTTTTTTTATCTAAAGCAAATTCTAAGAGAGGTTAAGAATTTGCAAGGGTTTAGAATTTTTATGTTTCTATAAATTGAGCACTATTAGATTTTTAATGAAATTTTAATTGGCCTTCTAATTACCCTAATGATGGAATTTATTATGATTGGTTTTTTGCACTCTATACGACTGAAGATTTTTAAAAATTCAATCTAGATAATATGTCTAATGATTATTTTTATTTAATTTCTTAGATTGCTTATAAAGCCTTTTATTTCAAGTTTTAATCAGCTTTTGTAGATACAGAAAAAGGTAATGTTTTCAAAATATCTTATTTTAATAATTATGTAGGAGCTTAAATTAATTATATATAAATACATGTGATAGTATATTCATCCAATAAATTTTCTATAGATTTGATTTTTGTTTATGAATTTTGATTAGAGTTAGGTTGTGTTTTCATATGATTTGCATTACTTTTCACTTATGTTTTATGATTCAGCCTTTCTTAACTTATTACTTTAGGTGACATGAACCCTTTTGATTATAGCACATTTTATTGTTATAATTTTATTGAATTTTACCTAGATTATGTGTTTAATTACTATTATTATGATAATTTTAGGTTTGGTTAAGAACTATTTGATTTCAACAAAGGACTTGATTGAGGACCTATTTATTTCTTATTTGTGTACACAAATTTATACTTTTAACTCAAATTGCAATGTTGGAGAATTAGAGATTCTAACATTTAAAGCTTCTCGAGTTGATAAATAATTCATTAATGCCTAATTAGACAATTCAGTTGATTATGTTTTTTAGTGTTATTTCTTTTAAAGCATATATTTTTAGTTAGTTATTATTAAATAATAATAAATAGTATATGTATTATATATATATATATTTATGAATAAACAATCAAATTATAGTGAATAATAAGGTTAAATGGAATGATATCAATAATAAATCAGTTTTTAATCTGAAATCAATTATAAATTTGATTATCCACATAAGCATTTTAGTTATTAGTCTCCTTGGCCTTTTATTTTTTAATATCTTTTTCTTAAACATGATAAATGAACTTTGTGATTGCATTTAGTATTAATAAGATCTTCTGAAGATTAGATAAGACATATATAACATTCTTTTTCAATTTATTAAATGATTCTTTCAAGATTTTTTAATTTTAGATTCTCATGAATTTATTGATGATTTTCTAAGAAATTGAGAATTGGTATTTCACAAATGTAACACATAAAACTACTAAATTTGATTGAATTATTTGAAATGCAATTCAAATGTACATAATGTTGACAATCCAATTACTTTAAATTTGGATCATATTGACCACAAATCATACATATAATATTTAATTAAATTTTGGTTTCATCATCATCTATCTTTTAATCACAATAACATTTTAATGATTAAATATTATTAGGATCAACTAAATTAAAAGTACATAAGATATGAAAATAATGATTGCATTTTTTAATTTGTACAAAATCTTAGAAAAGTTTACCATCACATTAATAACAGAAATTACAATTTTAACAGAGATTATCACTAATATCATAAGTATTATTTTCTACATACATGAATCCACAATTATTATTGCAAAATTTAATTTATAATTTTTTAGATTCAATGATTCTAAGTAATTGTTATTAATATTTTTTTTCTAATTATTCTTTATGATGATTTAATTTTTACTAATTATTTTTTTGTAATTAATCAGATGATTATTATTTTATTATTTATATTTGATTTGTTTATTGGATCTAATTAAGAACTTATAATTTTCTATCATTATTATTAATAAGTTATTCATAATATTAACGAAAGCTATTACATTCAATACAATAAAAATTGATGCTTTGATTAACATTTAATTTTGAATCATAAATAAAATAGAAAGTACATTATCTATTAGGGCAGCTAACAAATTGATATAATTAATTCTTCTAATTAGAATTCTTTTAAAATAACATCTGAACTTATTATTATAGAAATAATATATGAATTCTAACATCAATCTTATTTAGTTAACGAATAGATTTGTTACAAATACAATTATATGAATTCATTCTTTTTTTTATTAGACAATGTATATGATAATAATGATTGCATTTTAATTTCACCAAATTTTAATTCTATTCTTTACAAAAACAGCATTACTTCCTATTATTACTTCATAAATTAGCTTCATACTTCTTATTTTAATCTTCTAAAGGAATTATAGAATTTTGGCAACCCATAATTAGTAATATAAAATAAATATTAAAAGTCTCAAAAGATATTATTAAAATTTTTAATGATTCTGAATTTCAAGGATATTTATTTAGCTGCTGCAGGAGGATTGTTGATAGGAATAGCTACATCAATTCACTATTTATTAAAAGGAAGAGTTACAGGATTCAGTGGTATATTTTATAGTCTAATAACATTTGATAAAAATAGTTTCTATTGGAAATTATCCTTAATGTCAAGTGTTGTTTTATCATCTTCATTACTATTTAAATGTTATGGGTATACATTAAATCTATAATAGATTCACTCCAATGTTAGAAGGTGCATCACCAAGTTTTGATCCAATCAATTAAATTAGTAAAATTGGATATATTGGTGCTGCTATTGCTGGTTTCTTAGTTGGATTTGGTACAAAATTAGGAAATGGTTGTACAAGTGGTCATGGAGTTTGTGGTTTACCAAGATTATCAGTAAGATCAATGGCAGCAGTAGCATCATTTATGACATTTGGAATATTGACAGCCACTCTAAAGGATTAATTAGTTTTGGAATAACCAACTAAATTACTTATAGATAATGTAGATATGACTAATACATTAGCTATGGTTATTAGTGGAGTAAATATATTATAAAAAATATTATATAGATTTTAACATTAGTTGGTATTATTGGTTAAACAAAATAAAATAAGAAAACAATGATTGATGCAATAATTTCATCAGTTGTAGGATTAGTGTTTGGAGCTGGTTTAGTTGTTTCTGGAATGGCTAAAAGATCAAAAATTTTAGGATTTTTAACTTTCAATAAGAGTTGGGATCGTATTAAATATATATATATAATTGTAGCTTCATTGATGTTTGTTATGATGGGTGCTGTATCTCTTAATTTAATAACATTTAATTTACTTGAAAAACCTATTTTATCTGATAAATGGGATTTGCCAACAAATAAGAAAATTGATTTTAAATTAATATTAGGTGCAAGTATTTTTGGAATAGGATGGGGAATTGGTGGATTATGTCCTGGACCTGCCTTTTCATTATTTCCATAATTTACAGCTTAAATAGCAGCTGTATTTTTACCTTGTTTGGCATTAGGATAAATAAATGCTAATAAATTTAGTCAATATTTAGATTAAAAATCAAAATCAAATTGATAAATATTTATAATTATAAATAAAAATGTATCAATCATAATTAAGAGTAAAATTATTTTCTAACTCTTGAGAATCTAATTATTAAATTTTAGCATCATCTAATCCAAATTAATGTAATTGAAAACATCTTAATCTATGATTTTAATTTGTCATTTTTGGATCAAAAAGACCACAATTTAAACAATAAAATTCTATATGTTCTTATTACATATGAGATTACTATTAACAGAAAGTATACTGTTTAGAGCAATATTCGCATTCAATAATTTCAAAACAGTTTTAATGATATTCAAGTTCTTCTAAATCTATATCTAATCCACTTAACCATTAAATTAAACTACATTCTGGAAAGTTTAATATTTAATTTTCTAATAATTTATTTTTCTTTCTTTGATTTTAAATCTATTCGTAGAGTTTTTCATCCCTAGTAACTTTTTTATTTTTCTTTTCTTAATTCAATCTCTACTTTAATTGTTGTTATAAATTTTTATTATCAATATCAGTGTCATCATATTCATCACTTTCAATATAACCTTTTTTCTAAATATTCTTATTATATTTATGGACCACATTTATCTAAAAAATTTAAAGAATAATAAATACTTCAATATTGTTTTATTTTTATTCTTCCTTTTTATTATTTTACTAATTTATTATATCAGAATCAACATCACTATTGTTTTCATCAACATTACACTATGAATCACTTATAATTTGATTATTATTAGTTTATTCATTGTCTTTTACTTCCTTTTCTTTATTACTTTATATATTTTCTAAGTCATTTCTGTTTTCATCAAACTACTATATCATTTTTAGAATCCTATATATTAATTTTATTAATTCTATTAAAAATAGAAAATTAATATCCTTAAATATGTATCTATAATAATAATCATTGATTAAAATTTGTACACTTTTAATAATTTTTATTATAATTGATTATCAATATTATTAATATATTGTATTTTATAAAGTAATAATATCATTTTGATATATATAATAATAATAATTGGAATTACTTTAATTTTTAATAATATAAAAATTAATAATTAAATTTTTAACAGAAACATCTAATAAATGTCAATTTAGATAGCTAGTTTACCAGAGTTTAGTTATAAATCAATTCCATAGAGATCATTAGATCTTGAGAATTTCTTTAAGGAATTTGAGATGACATAATTCTTAGAAGAATGCAATTACTCATAATAAGAGTTATATGTTGAATGTAGAAAAATGAAAGGATTTCAATAGAAAAGAAAATTAAAACTAAACAAATACATAAATAGCTATCTAGAAGCACCTTCAATAATTAGTCCTGTATAATTATTACTTTGAATTCAGAATATTTATATTTCAATCAAATTTATAAACAGTTAAGCATAATAATTGATATTAAAATGATATAATAATCATTCCAAACTGATGCCTTATTTTCTCAATGAATCTAATACTAATTATTCATAGTCTTCAAGAGTCACTTTACCATCTCCATCAGTATCAGTCATTTGAATCCAAATGACAACATCTTCTTTTGTTGGTTCATAATCATTCATACCCATATGTTTATAAGTTTCCTTTAATAATTCAGGAACCTTATAATATAATTAATATATTACCTCTTCTTCAGTTAAGACACCTGAATTATCTTTGTCAACAAACTTAAAGATTCTTCTGGCTACTTCCAATCTTTCTTATGCAATTCTAGACAACTTCTCTGGAACTCTTTTTACTGGTTAAGCAGGTGGTTATCCAGAGAAATACTTTTGTACTAATTGTTCTATATCTTCATTATGAACTCTTCCGGTTGATTTTCCTAATGGCCAATTTCAATTAACTAAATTACTGTCTAAAATGGCTTGGCAATTAGAGACATCTTAAGAATTAGGATTGAATCCTTTGTTCATAGCTCTATAGGCATCTGACAACATCATAGCAATTTCATTTTATTCAATATAACCATCTTTATTAGAATCATATAATTCCATCACTTATTTAGCTATTTATTTGCATTTCTCTGGTTCAAATATACCTCCAAATTGAACTCTATCAGATAACTAATAACCAGAGTTTCTGAGCTTATTGCTATCCATTATTAATATAAATATGTTTTATTTGTAATTAAATCCACTATATAAATTATGATACAATATCAAAATAATATCATGAGACTATATTAATTTAAAACTAAAACTAAAGAACTAATTATATCTAATTCAATTAAACTAGAGAAATATAAATAATAGGATTCAATTTTTTAAGTATAATTTAATTATTATATCTTTGATTGTTTAATACAGCAATAAATTGAATTGTAAGATCATTATAAAAAAACAATCTCTAATATTTTAATAGAAGATTAACTATTTATTATAAGAGATCAAAATGTTGAATTATCAAAATGACAAATTAGAGAATAATTATCAAAATGAAATATTATTTACTTTTATTATATAATAGATAAGTAACTCAACTATGTTATCTTATAATTATAAGAAGGTATCTAAAGTTAAGAATATAAATTCTAAAAGGAATGACAAATGTATTATACTATATAAATATTATTTAATTTAAAAAGATATTAAATGGTAATTAATCTATAGTTAATCTCTAGCCTAAAGCACCTAAAACCAGTAAAGCTAAGAAATTACAAAAAAAAGTAGCTGATAGAAAAAAGAATCCACTCTTTGTTAAAGATGCTAAAAACTTTAGAATTGGAAATGATGTTTAACCAAAGAGAGATTTATCAAGATATGTTAGATGGCCAAGATATATCTTACTTCATAGATAAAAAAAGATCTTATTATAAAGAATTAAAGTCCCAGCTGCTATTCATTAATTCAGCAGAACACTTGATAAGAATCAATGTAAATATTAATTCTATATAAAAGCATCAAAAGTATTGACATTATTGAAGAAATATTCACCAGAAACTAAAACTGAAAAGAAATAAAGATTAACTAAATTAGCTGAATAAAAAGCATAAGCTTAAAAATCAGATTAAAAGAAAGTATAAGTACTCAAATTTGGATTAAATCATGTCACTACACTTGTAGAAACTAAAAAAGCTAAACTTGTTGTTATTGCTTATGATGTTGATCCTATTGAACTTGTTGTTTGGTTACCACAATTATGTAGAAGATAAGAAGTTCCATTTTGTTTTATTAAAAGTAATATTAAATTAATATATATATTTTTAGATAAAGCAAGATTAGGATCATTGGTTCATTAAAAAACAGCCACTTGTGTTGCATTGACTGAAGTTAGAAAAGAAGATTAAGCTGAATTTGACAATTTAGTAATATTTCATAATATCACAAGGCAAGAGATTTAAGATAACATTACAATGAAAATCATGAATTATTGAGAACTATTGGAGGAGGATAAGTAGGAATTAAATCAAGACATCAATAAGAAGCATTAAAGAAAGCATTGGAATTAGAAGAATTGAAAAAGACATCCTAATGAACATGTTTACATTAATAAAAAAGTATATTAAGAAATTTATCATTAAAATAATATATTTATTACAATTTCTATCTTTATTTGAATATATATATTCAAATATAATATTATATTCATATACTATTTTTGTATATAAATATAAAATGACACTAAGTCAATATATTATAATAAGCAAATATTATTATATTTTTGAAGAATATGGATATAATTTTATATAATTGTAAGTTTGTTATATATATTATATACATTTCAGATTGAAATATATATATTAGTTAAATTACCACAAATTGATTTATGGTAAAGTGATTTAAAATTAAGTATAATTAATATATATATTTATATTAACAGCTCAGTTGTGATTTTAATTCATATTGAATCATATATCCGTTCTGATTATGTTAAACATAATCATTGTCATCATTGCAGATAATTTTTAATTTTATTATTAATATTAATATAATGTCAATTCAACTACAATAATAAATAAAAAATAATGCTTTGGAAATCAAAGATTATATTCATGATTTATATGATTGGGAAGAATAAATGAATACATCTTAAAAGCCATAGAAAAAATAAAATTTATAAATAGATCCTAATTCAGTACCTATTCGAGGTAAAGTTGAATAAGAGAAACAATCAGAAATTTTAAAGAAATAATTGAAAAGAGATACAAATTCAGTATAAAATTATTATGATGCTTGGAATAAAGTGGATGTAGATAAATTGTTAGAAGAAACTGATGAACCTATAGTGATGGATGTTTACAAAAAACCTTAATAAACAAATATTAATAATAAAATAGTAGTGAAAGGTGGTAGAAATGTAATTAAATCACAAGTGATTTTAAATAAAGAATAGGCAAATGAATTATTTAAGTAATAAGAATTTTAAAAGGCCATTGAAAAATATACAGAGTGTATTTAAGAATTAAATTAGAAATAGTCTTTAAATGAAGAAGAATTAGAATAACTAGTAATAATATATTCAAATAGAGCTTAATGTTAATTAAAATTACTTGATTATAGTTAAGCTTTATTAGATTGTAATAAAGCATTAAATTTAAATAGCAATCATTAAAAATCATTACTTAGAAGATCAACAGTACTTTAAGAATTAGGAAAATGGAAAGAAGCTTTAAAAGATAGTGAAAAACTTGTTTTGTTAGGAGATTAAGATGCAAAATAAATAGTATTAAAACTTTAGAAGAAAATATAGATGAAAAAAGAAAATGCAAGAAATTAATTAAAATAAGTGAAAGTAATTATATTGTATTAAATTAGAATTTCATGAATGATCCTGTGACTATCTAAGTTGTTGATTAAGAGAAAGAAGAAATTAAGGTAGAGTTTAGATCGAATTATTTAAATGAAATAGATGATTGATATCATTTATATAAAATAATATGTTTGGGTAATATTTAATCATAGTCTACTCTATCTTTAATGTAGCTTCACAAAACATTGCTTCCAATTCATTCCTACTAACCAAAACTTATGGTTAGCAGAATTCAATTACTGTAGATGAAAGCATAGATCTTCACAATTTTTATAATGAATACTATGCTTTGACATTGAGAATTGGAACTCCATTATAAACATTACAAGTCCTTGTTGACACTGGATCTAGTGTATAACATATCAAAATATTAAGATATTATGGTTGGCCAATTACACTTGCGATAATTGTTCTATCTTAAATAGATATAAACCATTTAAGTCTTAAACATATATTGATTTCAATTAAACTTATACATAAATATATGGGTAAGGAGAATGCTAAGGTTCATTTGGATAAGACTTGATTTCAATTTCTGATACACCAATTAATACAAATTTAACTTTCTTATTGGCAAATCAAGTTTCTGATTTATTTGTACATCTATATTCATATTTAAGTTATAAGAAACAACATCTGGCATTATGGGATTATCTAATTGGGATTAGTATAATAATATCTTTGAATCTGCATATTCAAATAACTAAATTCAATCTCCTCTATTTGGATTTTAATTTTTAAATTCAACCCAAGGATCTTAATTGTTTTATGGACAATTTAATCAATCTATACTTGATTAAACTATTTGGATTAAAACAAATATGAAAAAATAATGGGTATTAATTTCTATTTAAATTAGTCAACATAAATATTGGGAATTTAAATTAATAATGATGAATATCTATACTTTGAAGATCATAGTAGTATCTTTGATTCAGGAACTACTTGTTTATTATTAGAAGAAAAAGTATATAATCATATTTACAATAATTATTTTAATTGTAATTTAGATTGTGATTGTAATAATGTATATCCTAATCTTACCTTCTTTTTTTAAGGTGCAAAGGTAACAGTACCTGAATCTGCTTATAAAAGATATTTATAGAATGGATCATGTTCAATGTGTATTGATTAAGCTAAATCTACTAATATTTTAGGAGATCCATTTATGAAACAGTTTATTTCTATTTTCAATAAAGAAGAATAACTAATTGGATTATATTAAACTTAAAAGACGTTCAATATAAAATATTGGTACTTTTACTCTGCTTTGGGAATATAAATAATCTTCATTTGTGCATTAGTATATTACTAAGTATAAAGAAAACTATTTTTATTGGCTGGAGAATGATTATTATTTTATCAGAACATTAATTATACATTTATATAAATTAATTTGGATAAATTTAATTTTTTAGGATTTCTTTCATTCTCAATATTTAAGATGAAATCCTAAATTTATTATATATTATAATGCTAAATTTTAGAAAATAAAAATAATTTCATATTATTCTCGATAATTTGTTATTTGTTAATGGTTAATCAAAATAGAAATTCCATAATGATATGACTTTTTTAATTAAAATACACTAATATAATTGTGTTTAAGAAGAAAAATATTTTATTTGAGAATATGTTTTAAATTAAATTAATTTAGAAATGAGAAGAAAGGTTTCAAAATTACAAAAAAGATTTAAGAGATTCTTGGCATAGTTTTTATAAAATAAGTGATGACTTTAGATAGGAAAAGTTTGGAATACAAATAATAAACAATTTAATAAAATATTCAAAGAAGCAGAAGTCAACTAATTATTCAACATAAATTTTTATTTTGGTCAATTATGGAAATGTAGATTATATTTATAATTATTATAAAGAATATATTCCAAACACAATATCAATAGAAGAATTAAATATTTTGGTAATTGTAGAATAAGAAAAAAGTTTTAAAATTATAAGAACTAATGGAATATTACCATAAAAATTTAATAAATATTTAATCTTTAATTATATAATAATTTAATATATAATTAAATATTTTTGAGAATGAGGTTATTTAAAGAGATTCTTTATAAAAAAGAATTATCTTTTGATTTCAATAAATGTATACTTTTTCTGTAAAATTTATTAAAAATCATATGTTCCACATTTCTTTGAGCAATCTCTTTTTGTTGCCATATCCATAGCATATAATACTTGCCCCAAATCTAATTCTTATTCTTCTAATATTTATCAATATTATATTTAATATTATTTCTTATTCTCTAGAAAAATTACTTAATATTGGAATCAATTTAATAATTCTATTAAATAATCCTCAAACCAATTACTTTAGTCCTAATTTTAGCTCAGCCATAGAATAATATACTAAAAATATAAAAAACCATATAATAGGTTATTAAAAGAAATTTATCTATAAGTAGTTCAATAGCAATTAATTAGACCTCTTCTAAATTACTACAAACTTTTTGCTATATTGAATAAAGTATTAAGTATAATTTTAATAGTGTTGCATTTTTTGGATTAAAAATAGTGATTTTTATTTCTGAAATATAATCATAGTTATATGCAGATCAAGATCTTGTTGATATAGTATGTTAGACTTATATTAAAAATAATGAGTCTATTCTTCTATAAAAATATACACAAATTGTGTATTATTGTAATAAAAATGGATAAATATTATTTAATTGTTATATATTAATGTACTTTAAACAATCATCTTGCACCTTTTCCTCTTCTTGCAGTGTGACTGACATATGGTTTAGCATGAGATCCAGGTAAACCTGCAGCTCTGCCAAAATGTTTTAATTCTTCTCTAACTCTTGGTCCTCTCAATAATATTGTTCCAGTGCCTTTGAATTAATTGATTTATTATTATACCTGTTGGATTTTATTGTGCTAATTAATCAAAAGTCAATGTTTTTCCACCAGCTGCAAGAATTCTCTTTCTGGCTGTCTCAGTGAATCTAAGGGCACAAACATTAAGTTTAGGAACAGTAAGAAGACGTACACTAAAGGTATGATGTATATATTTACTCATCTGTAACAGTGCCAACAACAACTAATGTTCTTGTCTTATCTTTAGCAGTATTAATTTATTTGACAAGTCTGCTTACACTGATGGGATATCTAGCTGTTCTAGTTTATTAAAGTCTTCTTAATATTGTTGAATTGAAATTGGAATCTGTTCTTCTAGCTAAGAATTTATATAACTATGATTAATTCATTTATTATTACCTTTATCAATAATTTCAAATAGAGGTTAGTTGATGTTACTTTTCTTTAAACATTTCTTTATACTCTTGTCTTTTTATATGCGTCGACTCCCTAGCATGATTAATATTGATATTCATTACCATTTTAAAAATAAATATATCTTTATTTAATTTATGTTATATAAATTAATTATATATTTTTCATCTATTCACTTCCATACCCCTATCTTATAACAATCATCTTATTCATAATTTATTTATTCTCCTAAATGTTTGTAATTAAGAAATAAAACTGCTTATTTCTAATATCATCCTTAGAATAAATCCTTAAATCAATTTTTCTTATTATTTTCATGACCGCAATATTACTTTTGAGTGATCAAGTAGTTAATAATAACTCTTCCCATTCACAAAAAATTAATTTCCAATATTTTACAAAGTACTTCTATTTAATTAAAATGACAAATACATAAATTTAATTCTTCTATCTATAATTATTATTATTATCCATCATATATTTTATTAATTTACATTATAATTTCTTTTAATCTTTTTCATCTGATCACTATAATTTTCCTTATGCATTTCATTTATTATTTTAAAGAATTATTCATAATAATTCCAATTCTTCTTTTTATCATTATTCATTACTTTTCCATCTATTTAACTTTAATCATTACAATTAAAAATAATTAATTATTTTATCTTACTTTCCTTATTAGTAATAATTTAGATGTATTTATAAATCAAGTAAAATATTACTTATCATTTAATACAAAAAGCACATAATGTTATTGTTATTTGAAGTAGAGATATGATATAAGTCCAATTATTTATGTAAATTGTATAATTGAAAACATTATACAATACTTCAAATAATTTTATATGTTAATTTTTATATTTATTATTATCATATTTTGAAAATAATGTTGATGTTATAATTTGTGTTTTAATAATTTATAAAAATAAAATAATACTATAAATAGGTTATATTATAGGTTTAGAATTAAACCTTTTTGATCTAAACATTCATCTGTTTGATTCTTTATGGTTTTCTTGTTATTAAATAATATACATAGAATTTTGATAAATTTTTTAGAATAATTTACATCTGATTATATTTGTGATAGTAATTTATTTCATTATGGATCCTATATGACATAAGATTTATGAAATGATTGTCTAAATAAAACAAAAATAGATATTAAAGAATAAAAGAAAAGTGAGAAAGTAATACCATACTATAAAATGAACCAAAAACAAAGACATAAGGTAAAAATCGAAAGTATTTAAATTTCCATCTCATCAAATAGATTTTATTATATATACATCAATAATCTATACTTAAATGATGAATTAAAATAAATTCATAATCCAATAAATATGAATAAAAGACTTCCAAAAACAATTTGAAAATCAAAAGATCCATCAATTAAAGTATCACATTCAACACATTTATTATCAGAAGACCATTTATAATTTCTTCTTGTTCTTGAGAAACAAGTATCTTTTGTTAAGTTTGAGGTATCTGTAGCATCTTAGCATTTACCATCCTTATAAGAACATAATGTATAAGTAGTTCCAGTAGTTCTTACAGCAGAACAAGTGGATTCATTTTTATCTGAACACTTAGGAGCTCTACAAGCATTATCTTCATAAACACAATTATTTTCAGAACATATTTGTTAAAAATTATTCAATTCTGAACAATCACTAAATTCTTCTAACGTACTACATTTACCATCATTATTCCAAGCACAATAGCTTGATTTTGATTCAAATCCTATGCAAGTTGATTGTGACATAAATTCAGAACATACAACAAATTTATAATCTGTACAAGTTCCAGATAATTTTGAACACCATTCTTATGTTGGGCAATTATCAACTGAATAATTTGAACAAACAGAAAAATTTTCACAAACTTTTTCTATATTCCAATAGCAGTTATTTCCATTTTTACATTTTGATTCATCTGTAAAATCAGAACATACTTTATCATAATCAATACATGCTCCATTATTCCATGCACATAAATCACTTTAAATTAGACATGTTATTTCTGTTGTTTGATTTGAACACTTAAATGAATATGATTAACATTCAGAAGTTGTTACATTCCATACACACCAATATATTGATTGATTGCACTCATCTTAATTAATAAGTTCAGCACAGTCACAATGCAATGAAGAATCTACTTAGATACTTGTTGCTGTTAAGGTTAAGAGGAATAGTTATAATATCAGTTTATTTTTCATTTTTAATAACACTTTAAATCTTGTATTAACCCCCTTATAAATAATCAATAGTAAATAAAATGTTATTGTATCTCAAATTAATCGAAGCTATTATATTTTAATTCAATTTTTATTCAAATTTCATTAATTATAATAAAATTTTTTTGTTATTAAAAGGCCTCTTCTTGTACTACTCTTTTGAGCTATAATTAAATGTTTTATCAAAACAATAGAATTTTTTTATGAATCTTTTTGAAGTTCCAAAATATAATACTTTAAACAATTCAATAAAAATTCAGGAACCTGATCTTACATTAAGCAAGCTTAGCAAATAATAATAGTAGATTTAGTTTTAATACAATTATTTATTTGAGAAAACATACTCTCCTTTAAAAAGTTGCATTAAGAAGAATGATATATATATTAAACATAAAAATTGGAATAATACATTTATATCTGATTTAAAATACATATCATTATGATTATCTATAAGTGCTTTTAACATGAAAATGTAGTATATTTAAAAGTATATTATTTTTACACTTAACACCGAAAATTTCCATCTTCATTAAATTTCCTTATTCTAATAATTTAATGAAAATAAGAAATTTAGATAATTGAGCAATATAAAATTGAAATATATAATAATTTTCATGAAAATTATATTTTGAAAAAATTATAATATTAGAATAAAGATGTAAGCAAATATCCAGTTAGATATCATTGCAGATGTAAATATATCATTTATCCATATTATTTATTATATAAATTAAAGCTCAGGCATTAACCAGATAATATTAATCATAAAAAATTTAATTTCATAATGTTAAGTTATAATTCTTTTTTCTTTTTATAGGATACTTTACCTCAAAGATTCTTTACATCTAGCCAACTAAAGCCTCAATATAAGGTTTCTTTGAAATATTGTGATGTCAAGTTTATAATATTCAAGTTTATAATAAATATTCAGTTTAGATGCAAATTCAATAATTTATAATTGAATTATAACAATTGGTGTATCCAAATTTTGCGGTATTTAAGGAAATTGAATTTTCAAATTAAGTACATTAAAATAAATAATAAATGAAAGCTTTCCTTTTAGTATGCCTCATCGCCACATCAATGATGGTTAATGCAATTGAAATCCCTTAAGCTTAAGTTTTAAGTGGATAATCAGATTCCCCTAATTTCCTTCACCTTAAAGCTTGTGCTTCTTGTTGTAATGGAGTATGCTGTTTGTCAGCTGCTAATTGTGTCAAAGGAGTTTGTAATAATGTCGTAGCACCTACCTGTGTGCAAGGATGATTTTATATTCACATCATAATTAAGTCATAAACATATCTATTAAACTACTCTTCAATATCATTATTTTCTATTTCCTAAGTCGAAAACGAATTACTGCAAATTCTTGCTAATGTTTAAATTTCAAATTTTTCCTTTTATATTTCTCAACATTATATTATTTAAATTTCCTCTTAATCATTATTTCAATGATTCCTTCTCCTTCTTTAAGAAATACTTATGTATTATTCATAGTTAGTCAGAGAATTAAATTTTTCACTATTTTTTTCCTTTTTTTTCCTCTTAATTAATCTTCTTCTTTCTTTTTTGCAAACTTCATAAAATTATCAAATTTTCTTGATGAACAAGTAACCTTTAATATATATAGTATCATTTTTAAGCATAATAACATATTTTTCATCCATTAGAAAATATAATGTCAATGTACTCAAATTCAACCTTCCAAATTGAATTAGTTATCCAAAATATTGAATATTACACTCTCTAGCCTCCTTGTATGTAAAGATTTTGAAGAAAGTAGAAATTTCTTATGTAATAATTTAAGATGAATATAAGATAGTCATTTGTATTATAATATGAACACCTCAATTAAATTAGGGTATAAATGACTTCTAGTAAGGATTGTTATGATTATTCTTCTCTAATGGCAATATCATATTACTAATCATATAACACTTTAACTATGATTTGAAGGGATTGTTAATATTTGAAAGAATAATTTAAACAAGATTATTATTAATAGGTTTCATTTTATAAAGAAGAATCAATAAAATAATATCTATGATAATAGTTTTATAATTAATATTTTAAATAAATTAATAATAAATAGTTTTATTATAGGAATTATAAAAAGTTGTTGTTATTATTTTCTTTAACAAATTCTCTATTTTAGTATTAAAATTTATGTTCTATTTTAATCTTAGAAATCTTAACACCATTTATGGTATATTCCATTTTTATACTACTGAAATGTATTGAATAATGATATAAACACTTTACATAATAAAAATCATTTTATTGTTAAAAAATAAATTTATTGAATATTCATTTTAATGGTTATTTGAATTATTGGATATCATATAATATTACCTTAATATTATAAATCATATATCGAATAGTCAAAATTATGTATTAATAACTTTTGCTATTGAATAAACAGTTTTATTTTTAATGAGAGATTTTATATTTATAATGATAATTGAGGGACTATATTGTTATTCTTTAATCTAAATTCCTTATTAAAAAAATAAGAAATTGAATTTATGTTCATTAGAACCTTGATTAGCATTTTATTTAATTATAACTATTAAAATTGCTTATTATCAATTTATTTATAATTAAAATATAATTGTTAAATAAGAATATTTAACATAAAATGTATATAATTTCCACAAAAAAATTATAAATTGATTTATATATTAATAATGAGCTCTATTTCATATTGTATTCTAACAAATCCTTTTATTATTCTGTATATCTTTAGCATAATCATTGAATTTAAAAAAATAAAAGTCAGGATATACAATTTTTTCAAAAAAATCTAATTCTTTTTTTTTGTATATTATTTACTATTGATCAAGTAATTAATTCAAAGATTGCAGAAATAAACTCATCTTTTATATCAACTTTTCAATAAATATTACCTGAATATTGAAAAATTTGAATGTAGAGTGAAAAGCAAAGTATTATCAATAAAATCAACATAATCTCGATAAATGAGTAAATATGCGGATAATTTGAAGATCGTTTTTGAAAATCCATTTTAATTTGAAAATCTTGAAATTCAATTCTTGACAATTATTGCACATATTGTCTGTAAGATAATGATATTGAAGAGAAGTGTAATAGATATGTTTATGACTTAATTATGATGTGAATATAAAATCATCCTTGCACACAGGTAGGTGCTACGACATTATTACAAACTCCTTTAACACAATTAGCAGGGGATAAACAGCATTTTCCACCACAACAATATTGGCAAGCTTGGAAAGTTTAAACGTGAAGGAAACTAGGGGAATCTGATTATCCACTTAAGACTTAATCTTTAGGGATTTCAATTGCATTTACCATCATTGATGTGGCGATAAGGCATACTAAAAGGAAAGCTTTCATTTATTATTTATTTTAATGTACTTATTTGAAAATTCAATTTCCTTAAATACCGCAAAATTTGGATACACCAATTGTTATAATTCAATTATAAATTATTCAATTTGAATTTTAAATTATATAATTCTCATTAAATTTTATAAAATGCTCTACCATTCTTTAATTTCTTATGAAACTTTAGACTACCAACTAATCAAACTCCTGTAATATTAATCTATAGATGTTTGGTTTAGCTCTTATAGCGAATTGAAAATAAGTGTAAAAACAAATTTTTTTTTTATTATAATTTTGATACAAAAGAGAAATGGAATTTTCCCTGATCTTTATTCCAAAGACTTTCTTATTATTTATGGTGAACTTATTACTTTTAATTATCATGTATGTTTTGCCAAATGTTTCCTTATAATATATCTATAAATGTAGTATAGTCCCGATTCATCCTTTATATCCAAAAAAAATAGCATTCATATCTGTTATTAAGATTTTGAACTAGAATGATTATTATCATGTATTATAGTTTTTATAATTCTTCTAAATGTTATGTTAAGGAATTATTTAGGATGAATAAAAATACATAAGAATGCAATTAATTATCATTATAATTCAAATCAAATTATCAAATCTCCTTTAATAAGAATTCCGTTTTAGCCAATCAAATTAATACTTAATGTTTATTTTAAAGTAATTTTATATTATTAATCAAATATTTGTTTTCATTTTATAAAATCATATAGGTTGTATTTAAATTCATATGAAACAGTTTGATCTTAAATTTATTAAATTGTATTCAAAGAAATTAGTTGGTTACAAGAATAAATCAGAGTATTCTTAAATTAGTCTTTCTTATTATTCTAAATTTATTCTGATAAAAATTTAATATCATTCTCAATTTTTTCCTGATATCCTTATAGTTCTTCAGGTTATATAAGATATTTTTTAATTCAAAAGGGCTTTTTTGATAATTTAATTCTTATTAACTAAGCTATCCATTTGTTATGAAGAATATATAATAAAAGTAAATTATCAAAATTCTTTTATATTATTTTGATATATTTATATATATAATTATTATCTATTATTATTATCATCATAAATGAACATAAGACTATGTTATAGATTTGATTATTCTTCCTTTATGTAAATTGATTCGTTCAATATCTTATTTTTATTAACATATTACTATAGGAAATAATTATATGGAACCCATCAAATTAATAAGATAACAATTATTTTAAGATTATCTATTCAGATATTCGATTAAAATAAAGTAAATTCGAAAAAGGTATTTTAAATAAAATTTTTATGAAAATATTAGATTGATATTTTACTTATATTAAATTTAATAATCATTAGAATGTTTCAATCTCTAATTCTTCAAATTCTTCTAACCCAAATTATTCTTTCTAATCTTTTGTTCTATACCAAATTAGTATTGTTGCTGCTATTATAACTATAATCAATAATGCTATTAGTGCAAATTCAAATCTCCAATCTATTTAAGACTTATAGTGAAAAGTATAAATTGCGATCATTTTATTCACAAAATTATAAGCAGTTAAATTACATGTATCAGTTGAGTTTTAAAGATAAATTTCAATTTTTAAGCTACTAATTTTATAAATAGGGTAGCTTAACAAGAATCCATACGAACTATTAAATGTTAAAATATTTTATGTATAGTACTATTATATAGCTCCTGTAAGTAAATATTGGGAATCATAATTTCCAATATTTAAATCAGAAACATTGTAAAGAATCGATGAATATATGAAGTTGATTTTGTTTTGATAATTTACAAAAACTAAATCTTTAGAAATTGCTGCATCAACAAATCTATATAAATTATTAGCCATTATTGTAGGAGAATATTACAATAATCGTTTAAATTTTAGATAAGATTGTGAAAAATCCATTTAATCAATCACATATTCTAATTTGATAATAATATTGAACTGTTTGATAAAGCACATAATTGCAAATTAGTTGATTTATTGTTTAACTATTTAAATTCCAACAAGGTATGAATCAAATTAGAAGTAATCTTATATTTATAAATGTTTAGGTGAAATAAAAGTTATATTTTCTTGTTGATAACGCCTACCTAATTAATAATATAATTTTGGATCATTTTAACATATATACATTATTGCATAAAAAGATTAATTTGATTGATAAAAAACAAAGGGTTGAAAATTAGGCATCTAACATTTTGTTAGGATACTTTAAGAAATATTCAAAGATGTATCATAGATTGTAATAAGATAGTAATCAGAGATGTATAATATATCATCTTAAAGTATGAAATTATTCACATATGAATAATTGAGTCTAGTCAAATAATCTTCAACATAATCAATCTAAATGCATTTTCTATTTAAATAAATAAATCCAAAAACAACAGTCATATTATTTAAATATGAACGTACTTAAAAATAAATTAAAAATGAAGTACTATTTATTAACGTTTTGATTCTAATTAGGAATTAAGCTATCATACTATCAAGATAATTAAAATAAATATATCTGCAAAGCAATTTTATCTTGAAAACTTAAAACAATCCATTTCAATTAAGAAACTCACATTTATTTTTTGTTGGTAATTAGTATTAAATCATCTACATACAATATCATTATTAATTCTAAATCTAAATTTTTGTTTTTTAAGTTTAAGTGATAACAGTTAAATTATTTTTCATCTATTTGAATGGTTTACTTTTTATGCTAATTTATGAACTCTTTTCCAAGTAAATATCTTCTTTCTGCATTTTCTAACATTAACTTTTTTCTTTTCTCTGATCTCTTTAATTAATCTATTAATCAGTATTATAATATTAATTTATGTAAAATTCACATGAATGACTACCTAGATATATTTATATTCCAAAAATGATAAGTTCTTTTTTCATCAATTTCTTTAATTAGGTATTTTATAAATTAAAAAGTTCAATCTATATAGTTGATTAAATATTGATCTAGGAATGCCTTTTAGTTAATTTTAAATTAATTATTGTTTACTTCTTTAATTGTTTAATAAATTTATGAATCAAATATGAAGTTAGAAAACTGTTCCAAAATAATTACTCTACATTTAATCCAGTCAAATATATTCAATTTTATTAAATTCTAGTTAAAATAAAAACTATAAATGTGAGTTATTCTTCAAATCTATACTTTCATAAAACTCTGTATATGAATAATACTAAAGCCATCTAAAAGTAAAGCTAAGAGTTTCAGCATAATTTTCAATTAAAAATTCTTAAAATTTGTCTTTTTTTAAAATAAAATATGAAAATTAACAAAAAGCACTAATCCTCTCATTTATTAATTACTCATTATTCATTTAAAAAAGATTTTATGCTATGCCAAGTTTTTCATTCAGGTTTAATGCAAAAGTGCTAGGTGATAAAACAGTAATTGACTGCTTTTAACATGTTTATTATTTTTCTCCTTTGATAATCGGGCTATCATCTAAAACAACCATAATATCTTCAAGTTTATAAAACAAAGGTATATCTTTCTATAATAACTTCAAATTTATAATTACAATGTAGATTCTTAAAAAATTTAAATCATGTATAAATCAATTATAACAATTGATTGAATATTAAAATGAGCTTATTAACATTAATAATATTGATGATTTGTTTTTAGTACGATTATGGATAATATTACTTAACTTAAGAGAAATTAAGAAAAGAAGAAACAATATTATACTTTTATCAAATTTAACTATTTTCTACATTCAATCTCTAAAATGAATTATTAAAAACAATTATACTTTCTCTTTCTTCTTTAAGTTCATTTATTATCCAATATTGATCAGAAAATTCAATTTGGATGATTAAGTTTAATTAATAAATTTCAAGATTAGTTTTCTTCATTTATTTAAACTAAATAAGATATATAAAATATCAATTTATTTTAAATGTATATAATTTTTATTTGCTTAATATACTTATTGTTTTTTTTTAAACAATCAATTTTATTAATATTCTAATTGAATGATCCAAGTAAATTGATCATGATTATATTCTCTATCTTAGATATCGGATAATTAAATATCAAAATATGATAGTCATTGGCAATATAATGTGAAAAACAATAATTAAAGTAGAAACTATATGCCTTCTCTTAATATTAAGTTGTAATGACAACATCATATAATATTTTAACTATGATTTGAAAGGATTTCTCATATTTAAAAGATAAATTTAATCAAAATTATTATTAATAGGTTTGATTATATAATCAGAAATTAATAAAAATAATTATATATAATTAATATTTTAAATAAATTTATAATAGATGGTGTTATTATAAAATTATAAAAGAAGTTGTTATCTTTGATAAATTCTTAATTTTAGTATTACAATGATGTTATATTTCAATCTTTGATATCATAATGATAATTTTATTAAATAATACTAATATTAATTGTATTGAATAATCATGTAAAAGTTTCACATAATAAAAATCATTTTATTGATAAAATAATCATTTTTTCATAGTTATTTGGATATATAATTTAATTATATTGCCATTTTTAATTATTTGGAAATATATTGGTTTAAATTTTGATTATTCATTTAATATGTATTTATTTTTTAATTAATGGGAGATTTGTTATTTTTTAAGGAAAAAAGAAGAGCTATAAAAGAATAGTAACTTTTTTATATCATTTCCTAATTATAGAAAATTTAATATCCTAATTAAATTATTGAGTTTTTGTTAATTTAAAAACTTCATAAAATTTGAAAAAGTAGTTGATATAATTAACACTATTAAAATAGCTTATTGTCAATTTATTATATTTTCCACAATATTTTCAAAGAATTTTTATTTGATTTATAAATGAATAAAGAGCTTTATTTCAAATAGTTATATAGCTAATTCTTTAATTATTCTGAACATCTAAAGTATTATAATCGAACTTTGAAAATTAAAGTCTACATTTTTTTCAAAAATATCTAATCTTTGTTCTTCTTTTTTTTTGTTTTTAGATTGATATTTAAACAAAAGATTGTAGGAATAATCTCATCTCTTACATCAACTTTTCTATAAATAATACCAGAATCTAGAAAAATTTGGAATGTAGAGTAAAAATCAAATATTATCAATAATATCAATAAATGAGTGAATATGTGGATGATTTGAAGATCTTTTATCATAAAAATGTATGTTCATTTCAAAATCTTTACTTGAATATATATGTATCAAGGATTTATTTTGAAATTCAATTCTTGACAATAATTGTACTAAATGTCTGTAAAAGATAATGATATGGAAGAGAAATATGATAGATATGTTTATAACTTAATTATGATGTGAATATATAATCAACCTTGAACACAGGTAGGAGCTATGACATTATTACATTGTCCTTTGACACAATTAGCAGCTGACAAACAGCATACTCCATTACAACAAGAAGCACAAGCCTAAAGCTGAAGGAAACTAGGAGAATCTGGTTATGCATTTAATTCTTAATCTTAAGGAGTGTCAATTGCATTAACCATCATTGATGTGGCAATGAGGCATACTAAAAGGAAAGCTTTCATTTATTATTTATTTTATTGGACTTATTTGAATATTCAATTTGCTTTAATACTGAAAAATTTGGATACGCCAATTTTTATAATTGAATTATAAAATATTTGAATTAATTTTAAGAATATAATTCTTATTTATTTTTATAAAATGCTCTACCATTCTTTAAGTTCCTAAGAAACTTCAAATGACAAACTTTTCAAATTAGTGTTATTAAAATCTAATGATTTTTTAGTTTAACTCTTATTTCGAGAATTCAAAATAGAAAAAAAGTTTCTGTATATAATTACAAACTTTTGTATATTTTATAGTTCGTTATTCGTTATGATTATGATATATATTATTAGAGATCCAATTATTCTATATATATAAATGTTGTAAGTTAGAAAGATTCTAATTAAAATTAGATTGAATTTATAGGTTCTATTAAAGAAGATCTGGGAATTATAGGAAATCTGTACTTGTTGATATAAATTGATTAAACTAATATTCAATAGAATTTATAATCTTTTGTTATTAAATGTATTATAAATTAAGATTTATGAGTATGATAAAAGTTTAAATATACAAATTTTAGAATTTATTAGATTTTATCATAATTAGCAAACAGATTATAAAAATAATGAATAGAACTTTCTATAAGGAAATAATCATTTGATAAGTAATTTATGTGAAAATTCTAAATTAGTTTAATGTATTAAGGATTGATGCAATGAGTATCTAAGTAAACATTAAGGATTCAATTCATAAAGTCTTATTTATTATTAAGTTTCAAGCTTTATTGAATTTTTAATTATTACAATTAGCTTTTTATACTGTTAGTAAAGTGTTTTCTTAAAGCACGTTCTAATTTTTAACACATCTATGTCAACCACCAGGACTTGATTCTATGTTGCCATAATCTGTTCAGGAATATTAATAATGACTCATTATTATTATGAATGGAATAGTTCAAATGAACTACTAAAATTCAATCATATACTCTGAAGATTTCAGGGTTTGATACATTATGCCCTTTACAATTACCTCCACTTGATTCTATCTTTAATAAAATCAAAAATTGACAGAAAATATGAATAAAATAAAGTTTTGAGTGATGAATCTATTTCTGAAACTTGGATAGCATAAAATTGGTATTTAATTCTTAATAATCTTTGGAACCCAAAATTACATGAAATAGTTAAACCTTGGGATAATTACAGATAATTAGTTTGATTGACGAATTCTCAATTAATACCCATTAAATTAATAATGTGAACAATTATTATTAAGAAATAATTAGAACCTGTTAAAGGAATGAACATTCGTTTCTAGATTTATGATTTAATCAGAATACTGAAAAAAATATAAGACTAAGAATTATAGAAATATAATATTTATAGATTTTAAGTTTGCTTATAACACTGCCAATCTGGAATTATTGTTTAATTTTAAAGGATAGAAGAATATCCTTGCAATTACAGATTGAAAAGGCCTAAATTTCGCATTAATAAATAGTTATTAATGTCAAGAAATAAAGTTTTAAAGATGGAGTCACATAAGGCAATATTTTATCACATTATTTATTCTAAATATATATTCATATAATAATTTAAGAATGCATTATTAAGATTAAGATATCCAAGTATTTAGCATTATTTAAGCATATAATTTGGGTATTATTTACATAACCTGAGTGTAGTAAAATATTATCTAAGAATGGCAGCAAGTAAGTGAAAATTAGAAAATATACTCAATTTAAAAATGTTCAAAAGTGAATATAAGCAATAGTAAAAGAACTTTGTACCAAATTTAAGCATAATGGTGGTTCCAATAGTTTTAATTATTAGTATTTAAGTTGATTGGGTAGTTGAACTGTATCAACATGTAATTAACTTAAAAAGAAAAATGAATTTTTTCATGAGTAGTTTTATAAATTATTAATATAATTAAAAGAAAACTCATCTGTTCTATTTATATGAGACTTCATTTATAATTTCTTTATTTTTGTATAAAATAATACAAAAAGCAGACTTAAAAGACTATTCAAAAACTGTGGAAATAAAAAAATGAGAAATGGTTTTTCCTTCCAAATATGAAATTTGATTAGCTCCAGTTAATCTTAGGAAATGTATCAGAAATTATTGACTTACCCTATCTGAAAAAGAAGAAAAAAATACAACCCAATCATTCTATAATATATTTAGAGAATGAGAGTGAGAAAAATTTTAAATATACCCAATGATATTTGAGAATTCTTGCAATTGCCAAAGCCATTTTATAAGGAACATACAATATTTAAATAAAATATTATTTCTTATAAATCCTTAATTTGACCATTTGAGTGGATGATAGGTAGTATTCTGTATAATGAAAAGAATGAAGATAACAATAATATCATAAAATCAGCGATTAGTTTTATTGCATCTAATACATTTCAGACAAAAGGAAATTCTTAGTAATCATCCTAGATGCCTAACTCTAAACGATTTGAATATGTTGCAATTAAATTTTACATAATTTAATTTTTAAACTAGATTGTAGGTTTACATTAAAGTAATAAGAATATATTAAACAGCATAAATAAGCGAAATCTCTTTAAAATTATTGTTAAAACAATATAATCAAGCAGTGAGTCGAATTCATTTAAGGATTTGAAACGCATGTCTATATACTTTAGTTATTGATTTTAAATTTGTTTAAAACTCTGATATTTTATTTCGATTTTCTATAAAATATATGAAGAAGAAGTAAATTCCGGAATAAAAGTAAGAGTCTTAATTCTTGAAATCTCTTATTTGTAACTTATCTTTAATATTTATACTAACTTGTTTATATCAAAAGATGAAATAAAACTAAAAGCTTATTTAATCAATAGTTGCTGATCTGACAATTAAATCTTAAAAAAAAATTAAAAGACTGTTACCACCTCATTAGGGCTGATAAAAAATTAGAAGTAAAATTTTAAGCAATAAAATTTGTGTAAACATCTTAATATCTTGGGAATGAGATTGATAGTAAAGGATAAATCAATAAAAAGGATATATTAATTTAAATTTGATTCAAGGGAATTTTTAAAGTCTTTAGATACCTTCAGTTTCATCTACAAGTAATTTAAATACCTCATTAATATACTTGATTTTTATTTAATAAAAGAAAATGTAGAAAAAGTTTCTATTGCTCAGGAAACTATGTCTGAAAGAATGTTTATTTTTACCTAAAACTACTCCCACCAAGGAAAATTTATTAGGATAACTAATCTAGATGTCAACTCTGCAAGATGATAAAACTGAGTACTTTGAAAAATGGTGTCAATGTGATTCGTTATTAAGTGATGCATTCATACAAAAGCTTGTTGGATTATTGAATATTTCCAAAAAATTTAAGTGCTCTCTATTTTTGCAACCTTCATTATAAACACATAATTAAAAACCCATTTGCAAAACATTTAAGTGCTCAAAGATGNTACCAAATATGAAATTTGATTAGCTCCAGTTAATCTTAGGAAATGTATCAGAAATTATTGACTTACCCTATCTGAAAAAGAAGAAAAAAATACAACCCAATCATTCTATAATATATTTAGAGAATGAGAGTGAGAAAAATTTTAAATATACCCAATGATATTTGAGAATTCTTGCAATTGCCAAAGCCATTTTATAAGGAACATACAATATTTAAATAAAATATTATTTCTTATAAATCCTTAATTTGACCATTTGAGTGGATGATAGGTAGTATTCTGTATAATGAAAAGAATGAAGATAACAATAATATCATAAAATCAGCGATTAGTTTTATTGCATCTAATACATTTCAGACAAAAGGAAATTCTTAGTAATCATCCTAGATGCCTAACTCTAAACGATTTGAATATGTTGCAATTAAATTTTACATAATTTAATTTTTAAACTAGATTGTAGGTTTACATTAAAGTAATAAGAATATATTAAACAGCATAAATAAGCGAAATCTCTTTAAAATTATTGTTAAAACAATATAATCAAGCAGTGAGTCGAATTCATTTAAGGATTTGAAACGCATGTCTATATACTTTAGTTATTGATTTTAAATTTGTTTAAAACTCTGATATTTTATTTCGATTTTCTATAAAATATATGAAGAAGAAGTAAATTCCGGAATAAAAGTAAGAGTCTTAATTCTTGAAATCTCTTATTTGTAACTTATCTTTAATATTTATACTAACTTGTTTATATCAAAAGATGAAATAAAACTAAAAGCTTATTTAATCAATAGTTGCTGATCTGACAATTAAATCTTAAAAAAAAATTAAAAGACTGTTACCACCTCATTAGGGCTGATAAAAAATTAGAAGTAAAATTTTAAGCAATAAAATTTGTGTAAACATCTTAATATCTTGGGAATGAGATTGATAGTAAAGGATAAATCAATAAAAAGGATATATTAATTTAAATTTGATTCAAGGGAATTTTTAAAGTCTTTAGATACCTTCAGTTTCATCTACAAGTAATTTAAATACCTCATTAATATACTTGATTTTTATTTAATAAAAGAAAATGTAGAAAAAGTTTCTATTGCTCAGGAAACTATGTCTGAAAGAATGTTTATTTTTACCTAAAACTACTCCCACCAAGGAAAATTTATTAGGATAACTAATCTAGATGTCAACTCTGCAAGATGATAAAACTGAGTACTTTGAAAAATGGTGTCAATGTGATTCGTTATTAAGTGATGCATTCATACAAAAGCTTGTTGGATTATTGAATATTTCCAAAAAATTTAAGTGCTCTCTATTTTTGCAACCTTCATTATAAACACATAATTAAAAACCCATTTGCAAAACATTTAAGTGCTCAAAGATGGTGACAAAGTAGAAATTTGAACAAGAAAAAAGTTTATGAGAAAATTTAGTGAATCAATCGATTTTATAGACTTGAGTCTTTATTACATAAAAGAAGAAGGATAGAATGAAACATAGAAATGATTGAGAATGAATGAATTTATATTGAAATTTTAATTGCTATTAGTCTGGTCAGTAGTTTTTAGCATACTTTACAGTTACCAGACCTATACACTTTATAACGATAATAATAAGCAAGTAATAGCTGATCTGATAGCAAAAATTAGATTTGAGGTTTAATAAATTGGTGCACTAAAGCAAAAGTTAAATTAAAATTTGTGAGCCAAGCATTATCAGGGAGAAAATCTTCGTTGAATTCTAGAGCTGTCTGTTTTAGTTATTATAGGAGTCTGATTTCCCCTCATGAATGTTCTCCTGCTCCCTTTTGCTGTGCTTTAAGAAAACACTTTATTAAAAGTGTAATAAAGCTATTTGTAATTATTAAAAACCCAATAAACCTTCAAACTTAATACTAAATAAGCCTTAATCTTTACTTATCCTCCTTATATTAATTACCCATCCCTGTCCTTATTTAAAAGATATCATAATCACTGCTTCAATCCTTAATACATTAAACTAATTTAGAATTTCCACTTAAAAATGCTTATCAAATGATTATTTCCAGTTTACCACTATAGAAAGTTCTATTCATTCTTTTTATAATATTTTTGCTAAATATGATAAAATCAAATAAATTCTAAAATTTTTATATTTAAACTCTTTCCATATTATCAATTCATTTTTTGGGTTCATACTCTCTAGTTCTAATCTATAGTCATAAATCTTAATTTATAATACATTTAATAACAAAAAATTATAAATTCTATTGAATATTAGTTTAATCAATTTATAGCAGCAAGTACAGATTTCCTGTAATTCTCAGGTATTCTTTAATAGAACCTATAAATTCAATCAAATTTCTAATATAAAATATTCAAAAATATACTATATAGATCAATAATATAGACTTGTTTGATGAATTAAAATAACTTCATAATCCAATAAATATGAATAAAAGACATCCAAAAACAATTTGAAAATCAAAAGATCCATCAAGTGAAGTTTCGCATTCAACAAATTTAAGATCAGCAGACCTTTTTTAATTTCTTTTTGTTCCTGAGAAACAAGTATCTTTTGTTGAGTTAGAGGTATCTGTATCATCTTAGTATTAACTATCATTGTAAGAACATAATTTATAAGTTATTCTAGTACTCCTTACAGCAGAACAAGAGAGTTCAATTTTATTTGAACACTTAGGAGCTCTACTATCATCAATGCAATTATTTTCAAAGTATAATCTTTCTAACTTACAACATTTATATAGATAGAATAATTGGATCTTTAATAATATATATCATAATCTTAACGTATAACTAGCTAAAAAATATACAAATGTTTGTAATTATATACAGAAACTTTTTTTCTATTTTGAATTCTCGAAAAAAGAGTTAAACAAAAAAAATCATTAATTTTCAATAACACTTATTTGAAAAGTTTGTCATTTGAAATTTCTTAGGGACTTAAAGAATGGTAGAGCATTTTATAAAAATAAATAAGAATTATATTCTCAAACTTAATTCAAATATTTTATAATTCAATGATGAAAATTGGCGTATCCAAATTTTTTAGTATTAAAGCAAATTTAATATTCAAATAAGTCCAATAAAATAAATAATAAATGAAAGCTTTCCTTTTAGTATGCCTCATTGCCACATCAATAATGGCTAATGAAATTGACACTCCTTAAGAATAAGAATTAAATGCATAACCAGATTCTCCTAGTTTCCTTCAGCTTTAGGCTTGTGCTGTTTGTTGTAATGGAGTATGCTGTGCTACCTCTGGTAATTGTGTCAAAGGAAAATGTAATAATATCATATCTCCGTATTGTACTCAAGGATGATTATATATTTACATCAAAATTAAGTTTATTAACATATCTATTAAACTACTCTTCCATATCATTATCTTATAGACATTTAGTACAATCATTGTCAAAAATTGAATTTCAAAATAAATCCTTGATACATATATATTCAAGCAAAGATTTTCAAATCAACATGCATTTGTATGATAAAAGATCTTCAAATCATCCACATATTAACTCATTTATTGATATTATTCATAAAAATTGATTTTTACTCTACATTCCAAATTTTTCTAGATTCTGCTATTATTTATAGAAAAATTGATGTAAGAGATGAGCTTATTATTACAATTTTTTCCTTAAATATCAATTTAAAAACAAAACAAAAACAAAAACAAAAGCTAGATGTTTTTCTTTTTTTTTTGTTTAGACTTTAATTTTCAAAGTTCGATTATAATACATTAGGTATTCAGAATAATTAAAGAATTAGCTATATAGCAATTTGAAATAAAGCTCATTATTCATTTCTAAATCCAATAAAAATTCTTTGAAGATATTTATGGGAAATATAATAAATTGACAATAAGCTATTTTAATAGTGCTAATTATATCAACTACTTTTTCAAATTTTATCAAGTTTCTAGATTAACAAAAAACTCAATTTTAAATTTTCTATACTTAGGAAATGATATAAAAAAGTTATTATTCTTTTATAGCTCTTCTTTTTTCCTTAAAAAATAACAAATCTCCCATTAATTAAAAAAAAAATACATATTAAATGAATAATCAAAATTTAAATCAATATATTTCCAAATAATTAAAAATGGCAATATAATTAAATTATATATCCAAACAACCATAAAAATGATTATTTTATCAATAAAATGATTTTTATTATGTGAAACTTTTACATGATTATTCAATACAATTAATTTTAGTATTATTTAATAAAATTATCATTATGATATCAAAGATTGAAATATAACATCATTGTAATACTAAAATTAAGAATTTATCAAAGATAACAACTTCTTTTATAATTTTTATAATAACACCATTTATTATAAATTTATTTAAAATATTAATTATATATAATTATTTTTACTAATTTCTGATTATATAATCAAACCTATTAATAATAATTTTGATTAAATTTATCTTTCAAATATGAGAAATCCTTTCAAATCAAAGTTAAAATATTATATGATGTTGTCATTACAACTTAATATTAAGAGAAGGCATATAGTTTCTATTCTAATTATTGTTTTTCACATTATATTGCCAATGACTATCATATTTTGATATTTAATTATCCGATATCTAAGATAGAGAATATAATCATGATCAATTGATTGTTTAAAAAAAAACAATAAGTATATTAAGCAAATAAAAATTATATATATTTAAAATAAATTGATATTTTATATATCTTATTTAGTTTAAATAAATGAAGAAAACTAATCTTGAAATTTATTAATTAAACTTAATCATCCAAATTGAATTCTCTGATCAATAATGAAAAAGAAAATTATATTCATATAAAACTTAATTTCATTTATTTAAATCTTTAATTCTGTTTCGTTTTTTTAATTTCCATAAAGTTCACATTTAGATTTAAAAAAAGTCGAACTGTTCTCTAATACTTCCTAAGAGGGAATAATTAATCAATAATTTTATATTCGAATCTTTTGATTTTTGTTATTCTAAATCTTATTTTAACATTTCATAATCTTATTCTATTTTAACATCCTAAATTTAAGAATAGTCTTGAAAATAGCAAAAGATCTATATTTATTCTTGATTCTTAGATACAGTAATAATTTAAGAACTTATGATAAGAATAGTTATTTATATTTTATTAATTTACATGAATAAATTAATTTTTATTCTTATTGAATCTCGAACTATTAGATTTGGGTGATTATAATCCAAATAATCACTTACTTTTTGATTTATTTAATTAATGGTAAAAGAACTATTATTTTCATTAATGTCAGATACTTAATTATCAACAGTTTTTTTAATGATTATTAATAACATTTTATAAACCTTAATAGACATAATATTGAATTAATGCTTATGCCTATTATCATTTTGGTTGCTTATGAATTTTTATTAAAAATGAATGTCACTAGTTTAAACAATTATTTTAAGATTATCTATTCAGATATTCAAGTAAAATAAAGTAAATTCGAAAAAGGTATTATAAATAAAATTTTTATGAAGATATTAGATTGATATTGTAATTATAATAAATTTAATAATCATTAGAATGTTTCAATCTCTAATTCTTCAAATTCTTATAACCAAAATTATTCTTACTAATCTTTTGTCCTATACCAAATTAGTGTTGTTGCTGCTAAAAAAACTATAATCAATAATGCTATTAGTGCATATTCAAATCCAAAATCTATTTAAGACTTATAGTTAAAAGTATAATTTGCTATAATTTTATTCACAAAATTATAAGCAGTTAAATTGCATGTATCAGTTGAGTTTTAAAGATAAATTTCAATTTTTAAGCTAAAGTCGATTTATCTATTATTTATTATTTATTTATTTATTTATTTATTTATGATAATATTCATTCTTTCCTTAAAGTCAATTAGACTTAACATTGGTGTACCCCTTAAATAGGATACAGTCCACATGTAATACAGTGACTAGATCNTTTATGAAGCTTAGATTTACATTTTAAAATGTTATATCATTAAAGTTCCCCAAAGTGGAATTTTCTACCGAGAAATTTGCAGTTAAGAGAGAACCTGAGATTTATGAAATGAATTAGTGGTAATTTTGACTCTCAAAAATAATTTAACTTTATTTACTAGTCTCATCATAAATTAAATATGTTTAATTATCATTAATTGGAAGAACACTAACATTTAATTCTACCGTACAATTTTAACATTAATAATCATCAGTTTAATTTATCTAATATGGAATTCCTATAATAATAAATTGATAATTTGATTAATTCTATTCAGCAATGAATTATATCTAAGGATAATCTACAAAATATGTTAAAATCTAAGTATCACTGAATATAAATAAAACATTGCTATTATAATCAAACGATATTTGAGTAGATGACGAACTTAGTTTAAATCCTTCTATTAAATTAAAATCCAAATCTATAATTTAATAAATCTCAATTAGATCAAATAATTATAAAATTAAGAACTAATTACTCAAGAAAACTTGGTTGATTTATGTATAAATAATCCAGTCATATGGTTATTTTTACAAACTAAATTATGTATATGAATAAATATATGATTAATAAGATATCTAATTACACATTATTAATTTATAAGTCTTTTACATTGTGATTATTAATAAAATATCACATTCATAAAATATTCTTTACGGATTGAATATTTAAACTGCTATTATATTTTAAACGAAAGACAAATTATGTGTTAAGTTCCACCCTTATTAAGTAAGATTTAATAGATATATCTAACTATTATTCCATATATAAATTGTATTATAAGATTGTAGTTTATCAGAAACAATAAAGTTAATAAATGGTTTTATCCAAGTGGATATATTTTATAATAAATTTTGACTAAATTAAAATTAGGTTAAAATTTGATAGTCATCATAATATTTTGCATAAAGAATAGAATTAATTGAATTACTAGTAAATGATTTAAGGTCTGTTTTTTTTGGTATTTATTGAACCAAATTAGAGTAAACAATAGTCCAAACATTGTCTTTATAAATATAAATATTTAAAGTAGTTAAATTGTAGCAGTCAATTATTATTGAATTCTCTTATAATAGTATGGAATTTAAACAAATTTTTTATGGTAATTCCACTTAATTTATGAGATTTACATATGTAGAATTCATAGATGAATAATTCCATTTATAAATATTTAATGTATTCACTTAAGTAATTAGTAAGAATAATGGGGATGTGGAGGATATTGAAATAAATGTTTAATATAAATAATAAATATAATAATACTGTTATTCTATTCAGATAACTTATTTACTCCATTAATTAAATAAACATTGTCAGGGCAATCCTTAATACTGAAATTTTGTGTTTAATTTTTAAATAATTCTTTCATGTAAAGTGAATAAGTTTCTCCTTAGGTCAGAATTACATTGTAATTTGAATGTAATGCCTAAGCATATAAAGTTATGAAGAAAGAGGATAAAAAAATCATTTATTAATTAATTAAATGAATAAATAAATCTTTTTATATATAATCTTTAATAAATATATTAAAATTTAATTATAAACTAACAATTAATACATAAATATAATTGTTAGCTATTAATTTAAACTCCAAAACTATAGGCATAACCTTAAATTTGATTATTCTTAATGTTAATTTATGATTAAGTTTTATTAATCTCGGAACATTCAAATTGGAATTGACTCTGAGAATAATTATAACTCCTTTAACATGAATAAATAGTTTAGTTTATTATTCCAATAGCTATATACATATTCAAAATTTAAAAGTTTTGAAATGATTACAATATTTGATTTGATTATTAATTTATGAAGCTTACATTTACATTTTAAAATGTTATATCATTAAAGTTCCCCAAAGTGGAATTTTCTACAGAGAAATTTGCAGTTAAGAGAGAACCTGAGAATTATGAAATGAATTAGTGGTAATTTTGACTCTCAAAAATAATTTAACTTTATTTACTAGTCTCATCATAAATTAAATATGTTTAATTATCATTAATTGGAAGGACACTAACATTTAATTTTACCGTACAATTTTAACATTAATAATCATCAGTTTAATTTATCTAATATGGAATTCCTATAATAATAAATTGATAATTTGATTAATTCTATTCAGTAATGAATTTTATCTAAGGATAATCTACCAAATATGTTAAAATCTAAGTATCACTGAATATAAATAACACATTGCTATTATAATCAAACGATATTTGAGTAGATGAAGAATTTAGTTTAAATCCTCCTATTAAATTAAAATCCAAATCTATAATTTCATAAATCTCAATTAGATCAAATAATTATAAAATTAAGAACTAATTACTCAAGAAAACTTGATTGTTTTATGTATAAATAATCCAGTCATATCGTTATTTTTACTAGCTAAATTATGCAACAGATTTCTAATTACAAATTATTTATTTAGAAATCATTTAAATTGTGATTATTAATAAAATATCACATTCATAAAATATTCTTTACGGATTGAATATTTAAACTGCTATTATATTTTAATCAAAAGATAAATTATATGTTAAGTTCAACCCTTATTAAGTAAGATTTAATAGATATATCTAACTACTATTCCATACATAAATTGTATTCTAAGATTGTAGTTTATCAGAAACTATAAAGTTAATAAATGGTTTTATCCAAGTGGATATATTTTATAATAAATTTTGACTAAATTAAAATTAGGTTAAAATTTGATAGTCATCATAATATTATGCATAAAGAATAGAATTAATTGAATTACTATTAAATGATTTAAGGTCTGTTTTTTTTGGTATTTATTCAACTAAATTAGAATAAACAATAGTCCAAACATTGTCTTTATAAATATAAATATTTAAATTAGTCAAATTGTAGCAGTCAATTATTATTGAATTCTCTTATAATAGTATAGAATTTAAACAAATTTGTTATGGTAATTCCACTTAATTTATTAGATTTA